>CAEMYA010000254.1:57272-82602 GCA_903131615.1 Diplodus sargus | reverse complement strand
TAATAATAGAAAAAGCTGGAAATCTGCTGATCTAAAACAAAAAAGAAAAAAAAAAGAGCCATTGCAATCACTGGTCACAGTCCCTGCAGATTACACCACTCTCCTCGCACAGTTACCACACACAGGCTTGTGGCATGTCAAGTGTCCGACGTTTCGCTCTTTCGGACCGGCACTGCCTCCGTGTCTGTGTCTGTGCCTGCTGCTGCTGCGGTGCTTGATATAGCTGCTGCCCACCTTGTGCCGACTGCAGCGGCCCCTTTCCCCTCCATGTATTCTGCCCTCAGCTCCTCTGCCAGCTGCTGCAGGACTTTCCTCTGGGCTCTCCTGCTGCTGGTGCTCCTTGAATAAGATGTGGGCATTGATCCCAGACAGGTCGAGGATGTTATAGAAGACCGCCACTGGCCATCTTCGCGTACCACCTTTGATGGAGTACGCCCTTGCCATTTGGTCCGGGACGTCCTCGCCGTACTTTGTGTTGTTGTAGTACATCACAGACTGGTTTTGCCTACGCCCCACTAAAGGTGCTCAGGATGCAGACATTCTACCTCGGCTTTCCCTGGTACACAGTCAGTCGCATCACCACACTTCACTTCTTGTTGAACAGCTCCGCTTGCTGTGTCACGGAGGGGGGAACTCCCGTTTATGTTTGCCCATGGTGCCAACCAGGCTAATACCAGGCATGAAAATCACTCACCTTTCGGCGAAATTCGCCGTTTTGAAACCAAAATACCAACCAGGGCACTGCGAACATTTGCGCGCCTTGAATTCGATAAAAACAACTTTTCTAAAATCCCTACAACTCATTTTAAAGACGTGTCGATGATGCTGAGGTGAGGCGGCTGACTGGAGGCTGAAGGTAAAGTACGTTGCATTCTCTGTCAGAAAGAAAATGCATAAGATTGATGCTTTTTAATATGAAATATTAAAAAATTTCTTCCGGGGGACCATGCCCTTCTAACTTTTTTCACCCTCGACCCATTTTCATGCCTGTAATACAACTATAGATTAATTAACTTGCAAGTAAATTCCCAAGGAAGCACAATAAATGTAACAATGAGACCCCGCAAAATGATGTGCGGTCAATATGACCGCTTATGGCCGAAATAGGTAAAACATATATTTTCTTTGTCTTTTGTGTAATTTATATAAAAAACCTATTGTAAATTAAAATACAGACACTTTTAGGAAAAGTCATGAAACAGCAGTATTGCACTTTTTCATTTAACAAAGTTATAGCACATATAAATTTGAAAACAAAGGGGGGGGGGGTCCGTTGTGTGATTTGTACATTTGTAGTAGGCAGCGGCTATTATGGATATTACTACATTGGCGGGCCTTACAGTCTCTACATTGTACTTGTTGTGTTGGGTTAGGTAGGGGACAAAAGGGCAAAACCTTCCAAAGGAAGGACATGCACGGGCTCAGGTTATATCTTGTGCTAATTAAAAACAGGAAACTAAGGAACAACTCCATATTATAAACCAAATAAAGAACCCTAATGATAATAATGTGGAAGCAGCAATGATAAGTTGAAGTGGAAAACAATAATATAAAAATAGAGGGGAAGGAGCCCTCAGGCAGAGGCCTATACTCAGTACAAAACTCCACTTTACTCCACATCGGCTCTGTCAGACACCTTCAGGAGATGCTATGCTGGACCCAGGTAAGTAAATAAGAGGAAATCATACTCTGAAACAAGGTAAATAAAAGTTTAATGAAGTTCAGGTAAAAAAATATACCAAATAAAAACTGGAGGGCAGCTTGGGGCTAAACATAAGAGGGTTAAAGTCAGAATATTGGGGTTGTGGTTAAGGTTAGGGCAGAGGTCAACTAGGTTAAGGTTAGGGAAAAAAAGAACAGGGGAAGGGAATAAGAAGAGAAAACACAACAATAGAAAAGAGTGAATACACAAGCATGCCAACTAATATATAAGGAAGAAAAATAAGTGCTTAAATAATCAAATGTTTCTCTCCTGTCCAGTAACCTGAGTCCCTCACCTGCTATCACCTGCAACGATTTACTACGACTGACCAGAACCCTGAAACCCTGTTCTACCCCAAGAAGAAGATGTAAGGATCAGATGACCCTGAACAGACCACACAAAAGAAGACCATCAAATGAGGATAAGTGCTATAAAGAAGAAACAATAAAACATAACACCACACCAAGACAAATTAAGTGCTGTATTTGGATTAAATCATCAAAAACAAACCACACAAATAAAAAATAAGTGCTATCAAAAACAGACAAAACCCATAACAATCATATAAGTGCCAATCTCAAATCCAAGGCCAAATTAATGCCAAAAAATTAAGAAATGGAATCAATTAATAATTAAACTAAATTCATAGGTCTGAAATCTGCCCTAAGAAAAAAAATTGAACCAAGGTGAGTGTGAATAATTCTCCTCCAAAAAAGATTTACACTGGGTCCAGAATGCATTCCTAAGACAGACAGAGGCCAATTTCTCAATTAAAATGCTTTCTTGACATTTACGCTGATGAGTACTCCACAATAAACTACTTTGTAAGCCGATGTATTTAAAATGGTGAATACCATGCCTCACAAAGTGAGTGTAAAGAATGGTTGTAGTATTCCCATGTTTAATGTGATACAGGTGCTCATAAATGCGTGTTTTTAAAGCTCTGCCAGTTTCGCCTATGTAGAGTCTGTTGCAATGTTGACATTGGATTGAATAAATTACATTTTTTTGCTGTGGAGTCATTCTCTGAGAGATGGGATGACCTCCACCCGAGGGTCCACTAAAAATAAAAGGGACTGACTCCAACCAAAAGGGGTCGCTGTTTCGGCCGTTTCTTATTGAGATTGGTATGTACCAGGGCATCTTTTACATTTTTATTGCGTCTATATGCCGTGATAACCCTGAAATGTTTAAGAGGGGACAACTGCTCCTGAGCTGTTTGGAAATTACTTTTAATTTTGGAATTGAATCTATTCAGATAATGCGAATAGGTAATTACCATGGGAACCAGCGGGGGACTCTCCCCCCTCCTTCTGTGTTCCATATGTACATCAAAACTCTGCGTCACTTCTGCCTTTATTTCTCTTAGGAAGCGGTGAGCATAGCCCCTGGCCGTCAGCGCTTTAAACAGGATCGAAGCAGCCTCCTCAACATCAGCACGGTAAGTACAGATACGATTAAAGCGAATTAATTGTGATTTTATAAGCCCTCTGAAAGTGTGTCGTGGGTGATAACTTTGCTTGTGTAGCAACGCGTGACTATCAGTGGGTTTAAAAAATACTTTTGTCACCAGACCCTTTTCCACACTGCCATAAGAGGATGTGAAGAAGACTAAGGTATCCAAAAACTCAACTCGTTCAGTCTGTAAAGTATACTTTAATTTAATTTTGGGATGGTGTTCATTGAGGACTGTAAAGCATTGTTTAAAAAGATGCCTCCGTTCCCACCCAAAGACCAAAGATGTCGTCTAAATACCTGTGATATAATAACGGCAATTGTGTGCATTTTTCAAAAGCTGAACGTTCCCATTCCGCCAAATAATTTTGGGCATATGCCGGTGAATATTTTCTACCCATAGCACAACCCGAAATTTGTAAAAAGTATTTGTCATCAAATTCAAAATCATTGCGCATTAATGTCAACTTTAAAAGTTCAAGGATTATCTCATCCAGTCTACCCAGTTGCGGTGATCGCTGGAAAGCTATTTTGATCGCTTCCAAGCCCCTCTGTGTATCTATATTCATGTATAAAGACTCCACATCAATAGAAAAAAGTAAAGTTTCTCTTGGCACCTTGAGATTCCTTAATTTTTCAACAAAGTCATATGTGTCTTTGATATAGCTAGGATGAGAACGAGCCAGGGGATTAATATAGAAATCAATATATCCTATATGATTCTGATCCGCAATCGCTCACTATAGGACGGCCTGCTGGAACTTTGAATGGCACTGTCCAGGATTCTGGGGATTTGTGTATTTTAGGTAAAATAGCCGCGGACGAGGATTCTCCGGACCATATAGGTAACTCAACTGTTTGAAGTCGATACATTTTTGATCATATAATTTATCGACCAGACGTTGTATTATTGTTTGTGTTTCAGCCTGCATAGAACGAGACAATGGAATGTAATACTTGACGTCCTGCAGTTGTCTATTGGCCTCATATAAATAATTAATCCTGTCCTGCAGGACAATCTGACTCCCTTTGTCAGCTGGTCAGTTAAGGTTTATAATAATCAGAGAACGTTACACACGTTGTTTTTGGTTCCACTCTGTTTCCTGAATGTATCCGTATGTGTGTGAATGTGTAAATGACAGACATTATAGCACTTTGTTAGCTTGATAAAGTTCACTCCATTGGCTTGTATCAGTTCACGGGGCTGAGCTGCCACATCAATATGGGGACGAAGTCGATGTACAGTCCAGCTGATACCTTCAGTTTATTACCGGGAGTACTGACTGTAAAGTACCGTGTGTGTTTCACGGTTCTGACTGTGAGACTGCAGCGGACCCATCACTCACTTCCAGCAGCTCTTCAGAGCGGCTTCATCACGATCACTGTAAATGTTAGAGACTTTGCGCACTGCAAAAAAAATGTGTGGCTGATTGGACCAAGCAAACGCGAACCATGGCTGTCCTGACCGCAGTACAGAACTGGACATGGTGGTGATTTCCCCGCTGTTTTCTGACAACATGTACCACAGTCTATGCTAACAACAAAACAGCCCTCACACTGTCTCTCTTCTTGCTCCAGCTTCGAACATGCACACTGCCGCCCCCTAACGTGTTAGATTTGTAGCACGGTCGGTCAGACTGGGGCTGAAGAAGAGCAGAGGCCGCTGACGTCACTCTCCTGCGCCACTTGGGATTGTGAATCCAAATTGAATTTTGAAACACTTTTTGCGGGGGGCGGGCTTTAAAACGAAAAAGCAGTTTACTTTTCAGCCATGGCACAAAATGAGCAGTCTTGAAGAGGAAAATGAAAATGCAATCTGGATAACTTATTCCTCATTTTATTTTTGAGTCACATAATGCAGCTCTGACCTTAAAATGAAAAAGCATTCCTGCTAATGCATTTTAATTTTCAAATTTGACATTTCAAATTGAATTTTGGCAACTATTTATTGGGGCACATTTTGAAAATTAAATCTTAAATGTAATTTTCTTTATCATTTTAATTGTGTAACAAAATGAGCAGTCTTGAAGAAGAAAATGAAAAAGCAATTTGGATAATTTATTACTCATTTTATTTTTGAGTCACATAATGCAGCTATATTCTGAAAATGAAAAAGCATTTCTGTTAATGCATTTTAATTTGAATTATGGAACAGATTCGCTTCCATAGAAAATCTGGGTAGTTATCATAACTGACTGGCAACTCCAGGAAACAGTCGCATACGAGCAACTCGGGGACAAGGGAAAAAGAGAGGTGTTGGATGTCTGACTCTCTGAGATATGTACTTACATACTTGACAATTTGTTTCTCCTGGGCATTCTGGGTACTAGGATAAGTAAGTGATCTCATGATCTTTCCAGATGTTGGTTGTAGTTCTTCATAGACTGCTGCAATCACTTTTAGCTCTGATCTAACAGGTGCAAGCATGTTGCTCCACTGTTCAATGAAAAAAGCGGGCTCTTGAATCAGTTTTTGGTGAGCAAGCTCCCTCAAGATTTGCTCAATGTTTTAATTTTAAAAGTTTAAACTGTGTGTGGCCCCTTTGTAATGTGTTACCGATTGGAAGAAAGTCTTTGTCTTCATAAAGTTTTCCCACGGGGACGGCGTGCATGCAGTAATGTGTTGAAGGCTCCTACACTGTAAATGTTTGAGCTATTGTCCACAATAAAGACTGTAATGTAACACTGAATATAACAGCTGGTTAGTGATGGTTTATGTTAAAACAATTTTTTTAAACATGCAACACAAGCACTTTCAAATCCATACATGTTAAGGGTACGTAGCAATGTTTGTTTTTGTGTCAAATTATCTCATTGTTCCTGCTTTTATCTGCTTTATCTACGTCACATATATTGGTTACCGTGGTCTTTATTACTAGCTCTTTTTAGATAGAAAAGGCGGCACATTTGCCCCAAGGTAAGGGCGGCAATTTGCCGGCCTGTCTTTCTAAGACCGAGGCGTAATATTCCTCCTTTTCCAAAAGCCGCCTCTGAGTTAGGCGTAAACATGTGACGTGACGTGAAGCTGGAAGTTGGGCTGTGAACGGTGACACAGAATTTGTCTTCAAAATAAGAGCTTTACCTCACACAGGGGCCGGCACATTTCCGCCTCAGTTTTAGATAGCAGTCGAGGCGGAAATAAGTGTACCCTCCGAGGCGGAAAATCGGCGGACCAAAACAGACCTCCAATTTGCCGGCCTCTGTCTAAAAACGGCTTCTGTGATGCATGACAAATTCTCTGACCCAAGCAAGTTAAAACGATTGCTGCTATAAGCAATCCACACAGACACATTTTGTAAAAATGTGTAAATGTAAATAGATATTTTATTCTAATATTCATGAAATCCACTCCTCCTTTTACACACAATCAGCTGCAAATGCTCACAGTGGGTCCTTAGAGATTGACACAGAGTGCTTGTTGTAAAAATAGCAGAGAGGCCGCTTGGTCTGCAGTGAGAATTGACCTGCAGGAGGGTGATCTGAGGATCCTGTTACAGGTGAAGGGGTCTCCTGCTGCTGCAGGACCTCACAGTAAACTGACCTGTGAATGGCAGCAGCAAAAACTCTCTTGCTTTAAGTGACATGAACTTGTGTTAACAGCTGTAGTTTGTCCAGAGCAGATGCATAAGGTTCCACTCTTACCTTGTGGTTACTGTCTGTTTTTGCAAATAAACCAAAGTGGTGTAAACCTGAGGTCACCTGTCTTGGGATCCACAAAATTTACTCTGAACTGCATTTAGTCTCTAACCCTAACCCTAACCCTAACTGCCCAGAGACCCAGCTTTGAGCTGGTCGGGGTGACAGACCCCCCCACCCTGACCAGGTTAGCAAAACTCCAGCTCCCTCCTTGTTTCCTTTTCTTCTCCCACTGGGGCTTCCTTGCCCCCAAGCTCTTTTCACAGACCTCTTCCCTCCTGGTCTCTCCTGGAGCTCCAGCAGGTCCACAGAATTTCTCTCTTTAGCAGTGACGCAAGGTCCTGTTATTACCCAAGCTCAGTTAGCACCAGTTGCTGTGACACAAAGCTTGCCAGCAAACTTCACCAGCAAGAGGAACACAACCCGATTGACCATAGAGCTGCAACAAAAGGAAAGGAGTGAGAGTGACCAGTATCCTTCAACTTCTCATCGGATTCTGCACAGCAAGGACAACACTGGAAATATAACTTTCCCCAGCTTGGCATCAGCTAGAGAACCACTTGACCCTGGGCCTGAACTGGGCCCAGCTAGCACACAGCATGGCATAGCATGGCTAAGCACAGGACTGTTTATCTCTGGTTGATGTAACAATGTGCTGAACTTTGTTCACTGTTTGGGTATTACTGTGATCTCTGTGTAGTCAGGTTTTTGGTAGTTGGCTTCTCCACATGGCTTAGTTGATGTAATTAACTGACTCTAATCAACTGGCACCATTTGATGCATACTCTTTCCTTAGCCTGGACCATACCACACCTATCAGTGATATCAGTGAGCACATGGTTGGAGCAACACCATTCTCTCTTTGTCCCTATCTTAACAAAAGTCTTTTTCAGAATGAGATGCCACAATAGCGCCACAATTAAGGCTCACCTCTACTTTGTTTGTTCACAATGAACCAAGCAGGGCTGGCATAACGTCGATCCAGTGGGTAATTTCATACAGCATGCCCGCCTTTCCGAATGAAAATAGCTCTATACATCATGACGTCAAGACCATTGGGGCGTTGAGCATGTTTCCACCTGGTTTCCATCTGTAAATCTAAAAAATGTTCTCAACAACAACAACAATGGTGGAGGGTGACAACCTTTGTGGGTTGAAGTGTGTGATATTTTTTTATTTAATTTTGAGTGATATCCAGTGAAGAATCTGTTTAGTCGTGGGACTGTGAACAACCATGAGAATGTCACACACCTGTCCCACCCTGTGTATCCCTACACACAGACATCATCGCTCTGTTCCTATGTCCACTGGTGGATCAGAGACAGAATGAAACTGCCCCCCATTCCGGCACAATATTCCTGCCATGAAAAGGCAGTGTGAATAGGATAAAGAGATGTAGTTTTCAGCTGCTCTCTTGGTTCATCCCATCCCATTGAGTCCATTCCTTGTCAGCCATGTTGTAGTTCGTTTTGGTTAGCCATTATTTTTGTCTATGCCATGGGGCATGGCAGTTTAAAGCCAAGCCACCATTTTGTTCAATTCCTCCAGATACCACCCAGAAGTCTGCACCTCGTTGAGTCTTGTGGCTTTATTTATGAGCTGTGTTGATCACGATCATTTGTTTACAACAGTCATAAGTCATGTTTCAGTTTGACCTCATCAGTCCCTGATAAATACTGAATAAGTATTGTGGTTGGACAAAAAGGACAAACGACCCTGTATATCCAATAATACAGATAGTAAAATTGTACAATGCAATATCCTAGCCTTTAAGATCTTCAGGCTTTTATTTTCACATCTCCATGTGAAAATAAAAGCCAGCTTTGAGTGATCCACCTACAATCAGGAGATCACATATAGAAAACACCAATCTTCTTAAAACATCAGGTTCACTGGGACATTGTTATGACTTCCTGGGAGACCATAAAAACAGAGCTATTGTGATGGTCTGATTGCATGGCAAAACAGTTTGTTCTATGTACACCTGACATGGTTTTGTTCTATAATCCTGTATGCTTTGGCAATATTGTGAACCACAGTCATGGCAATAAAGCTTGTTGAAATTGATTTGTACCTCACAACACAGTCAGCTCTTAGGGATATAACACCATTCCAATCATCACATGCATCCACTTTGTGTGATGCTCCAGGATACTCCTATGTGTGTTGTATTTCAGTATCTGATGCCATTTTGTGGCACCAACTTCCAGCTCCCCTGCTTTCCTTCTTTCAACTCAGCCTTGATTTTGTTTTCAACTGCACACCTGTAAATTGACTTCCTCTTTCCTACTTCATCTTGCATGGTTGTGACACCATCTGTTAACAATGTCCGACAGACACACTGATAGACACTTGGCAAAGTACTCAAAACCACTTCTGTTTCTGCTACAAAAGATGTAGCCACGTTTGACCATGATTTGCCACACACACACACACACACACACACACACACACACACAGTCAGCTATATTACACAAGCAACAAGAAAGTAGACATTTGCTGCCTTATCATTAGGGAACCAGTAGATCTGACAATAATTATTTTTGTGTATTCTGTTCCTTAAATATATTCCTATGGCATGTCTGACAATTTTAGTCTTATTCTTTCAGTTGTAACCCCTGCAGTGTCAAACATGGGAGCAAATAAAAATAAATATATGAACATAATTCCAAGCGGTAAGTAGTCTTGCTTATGAGTACATCAAGCACAAAGCTTTTACAGTTTTTTCCGACAATTTTGCAAACTAGGCTGGTTTTATCAAAATACTTAACACAATTCACAAAACCACACACCCAAACTGCAAAATACCTCATATATCCTGCAAAATGAAGCACTGCAACCAGAATTACATATGGCATTATCAAAATCAAAGTTTTGCTCGAGATAGCACACACTTCATTCGTATTACAGATTTTTGTCCAACCAACTACACACTGTTGGGCATAATGAAAAGCACTCTCATCTTTATTATGCTTTGCCATAATACTAACATAGCTCAAACTGTAGAGAATTCTTCAGATTGTTCACATGCATGTAAATATTTGCGGATACACACACGTGCTATTGAAATTTTTATTTTTTTATTTTTCACCAAACAAGTCAGTGCAACATATGCACAGCAGATACATTTACATTGGAGTGAACACAAATATGCTCACAAAACAGTAAAATGAAAAATCATGTCATCAACCATAGGCTGACAAAAAAGAAAGAAAATTTCTATTTCAATATAAAATTGCAGAAAGTAAATCCGACAATGCGAGAGGCTGGACAGAGAGTGTAGCCTCTCGCATTGTTTCTTTCTGCAATTTTATATTGAAATAGAAATGTTCTTTCTTTTTTGTCAGCCTATGGTTGATGACATGATCAACTAAGGTTGCTCTGATTTCACTTGAAAGTTGTTGTCTTCTTTGGCCATGACCTCCTCTAAAAGCTCTACCTCTCACTCTTCCTCCCCCTCTCATTCTCACCCTCCCTCTTCCTCTTTCTGCAACGTCTTCCATTGTTGTTGGGAAAAAAAGATACTCACCTGTAATTTCATGCTTACTTCCTGATTGAAGCGGTAAAAATTAACAATTGTTTGGCCAGCTCATGTAGTGTCATTTTAAATGGCAGTGTTTTGAAATGGCAAACATGTGACTTTATTTCAGATTGCTGTGTCTTATGCAGAGAACCGTGTTCAGGGCATTTAAAAAGTGTCATTTTGAATTGCAAAATGTGTGTAAAGCAGAAAATATGTTAAAGTTTTAGAGACTTGAGAAGAGGTTTTGCTCTCTGTGTGTCAGTTTAAATATTTGTGCTATGCATGTCATTTTAGTGTGTCAGCAACTGGAAAAAACTGTAATGCTTCAAACTGCCTCTGTCAGGATGATATTGATATACAAAAAGACAATAGGCGCGTTCAAGTTGAACTCCTGCTGACTGACTGCATCAGCGAGATCTGCGGGCGACTGCAGGGGCGGGGCTACAAACGCTGCTATGAAGTCGGACACTCTCTCTTCCCGTAGATATGACGTGACTTGGCTGAGTTTGCGGTGTTTGCCTTCTTCGTCTGCGAAGCAGTGGAGGAAATTGAAATTCCATTAATGTTTGAGGAAAATCAACAATGACGGCGATCAGTTTTCTTGCCTGATGCTATGAGAACTTTGCTGGCCTTTTTCTCATATTAGTCCCCTTCAGAATTTATTCAATCTGAGATGTTCATAATAGTAGCCAACCAAAGGTTGTGGGCTGAGGAAATAGAGCAGTGGAACTGCTGCCGTGTTGCATGCAGACGACCGGGGATCAAGACCCGTGTCATCTGTGTCTTTTGCAGAGGGCGTATTTACCTGATTTTATATGTATATATATATATCTATATATATATATATATATATATATATATATATATATATATGGACAGTTCATATTTACAGACAACAGAATGTGACAGCTTTGTCACAATAACAACTTCAAATTTGGATATTTTGTAATTACTTCACTCCAAAACGGTCACACAGTGGCACATCAAGAGTAGACGAAGAGCCTAAATGTTGTCTTACTGTAAATGCTCATGTTCTGTTTTCCTTGTAATGTCACCATTAAATAAATATAAACTTTGTGTATCTGGTACAGAATAGTAAATCTTGCCCAATAACAATACAGTACAATTACAACAGTTATTAATTATTATGATGACAACTGTGCTTAGGTGCATGATTATATCACAGCTGAGGGGAATTTGCTGACTACATTTAACCAATATGCATAAAGACACATAAGATGATGCATTTTCTTATAGCAACATTATTCACAATGAACGAAATACAATAATAAGAACAAATGACTGAGTCAGATGCCTTGTCCCGCTGTGCCATCTCATCACACGCAAAATAGCTCAGGATAATTCTTTGTATTGTTAACGTGACGGGAACAGAAAGGGTTAATAAGAGTGGATAGTACAGAGAACACTGGACACAGCAGTTAACCACTTCTCCATCATCACCCTAAGTTGACAGAACTAAGCAGTTTATTGACGACATCTTTCAGGGTTGTTGCGTTACATGAAGGATTTTACAGGTTTATTCATGTTGACTATCCCATAGCTGCAGCCACACGGCTGTACTGCTACTTATCTGAAAGTATATGATGTTTGAGTAGAAAAGAGGCACAAGCGCTTATGGATATGGAAATTCATCAAAACACACGTCATATACGTCAGCGTAGATAAAAGCCAATTAGGGCAAAGTCCTGACGTCATGAAGGTGGGTCTGGGGTCGCGCAGCACCTGGAGAACAACTGCACTACTGCTCTGCAGCCGCCTCACTCCTGTGATAACTTAAGGTCATGTGACATCGGATGCGGAGCAGAAACCACTCCCATCCAGGTCATCGTGTACATGAGCATGCATCACGATTTAGGCAGCGCTGTGCGGCGCTGCGCAGCACTACGTGATCTTGAACACGCCTATTGATAGCTTTGACAGCCATTAGGTGGTCCTCCTACACAGGAGTACACCACAGTCTGCACACTTAACTCGACGGGAACTTCTTTGAATGATAATGCCATTTTTCAGAAGAATTGGTTGGTCAATAGGTTTTGCTTTTAAACGCATTGATCTGTCATTGTGTGCAGCATGTCTACATGCCAACTTTCCATTGTGATGTACCCCTGTAAGAAGTGAACCAGTATCATAACGTTGAAAACACAGGGTTAACCCTCAGGTTCCCTGGCAAATTCTGCTTCATAGTACAGGCCTCAGGAGACTTCTACCACAGGAACCCTGCACACCTGTAAACCAATCAATGGTAGCCCTTACACTGACTGGCTGCTTGCTAGTGGGAGAAAGCTTCAACTTGGATTCTTGGCAAAGTAACATATGTCACTGCTGTGTTTCAGCATGCAGAATGACACTGGTTAGCTCACAGCACTGCTTTCTGATTGGCTCAGACATGCTCTCAGCTGCCCTGTTTGTTTGTGTTGTTACACCTGTTGAATACAGATTAATTTCACATATGTGTTTTCATTGAATTCAAGACACTTCTCTGCATTTCCAGGGTACTGGCTGCTCTCCTCGTGTTTGCCTGACCAGACACTAAATATAGAGCTGCAGCTCTGGATCTGTCAACGTATGATGTAAAAATAGCAAGGAGAGAGAAGCCTGCTCACCACAGAGCAAACACACAGGACAGACTAAGTGTAAGCTGATAAAAAGTTAACTGCAGAAACCGACTGAAGACAGACAGAGAGTGATAGACAGGCAGAAAGACAGGCAGAGAGACGGACAGGTACATTTGTAGCTACTGTAAAGATTAGAGACAGACAAGCTGAGATACCGTGGGTTTGACTTGGTTCACCTTAATGTGCACTGTCATTGGTTACAGCAGGAGATGTAAACAGACAGGCAGACTTTTCTCGCTATCAGGTAAGTCAAGATCGATTTATTGATTTCTCTTTATTTAACCAGAAAATGTACAATATTATAATTATACATTTCAAAATTGTGCTCTGTTGAGTTGTTTTAAGTTTTGAAGGAGCGGTCTTTATGCTATGCTAGGGCAAGGCTAAACATTCTAGAGATCATGTTTCCGACAAAGGAAGCCCAAAACAATTTTAAAGCCGGTTTTAGACATCTAAGTCAGTCTACAAGTGATACTGATTTTTACAGGTTGTGTGAAAATAATGCAGGCCTAAGTGTTTTAAGAGGGAGCTGTGTGAAGTCTGGTCATTGCCTCAAGACGGTTTCAGCTGGAATTGAACTCAGGTTTTAGAATGAAAATAATCAAGACTAGGCTACATTAGCTGCGATTAGCATAACACGCCCAAATTGCATCAATCGTCTCTCTGCTCCAATTTAGATGAAAGTACACCCTCTTCCGTGATAGTGAAAGCTTTGATGACTGCACCCATCAACTTTCTGTCATGACAACATTTGTTACATTGCTATATGCATATGGTATATGGTGTAAGCTTGATCACTTGCACTTTAAGGTAGGTAGGCCATAAGGTACAGACAAGCAGACAACATACATGTCTTTGAAATTCAAACTTTAGGAAGACATTAACTACCTACAGAATTCCAAAATTTTCAACCAGGGGTGATGTTATGTCTTGTTTCAAACGGTTAGGTAACCACTCTTCCTAAAGTGTCAAGTTTACATACATTAGTCAGTTATAACTGACCACGTGAATAAATGTTAGGGTGTTTGAATGTTTTGAATGAGTTAATGTATTTACTATACTGGTGCCGCACATGAAACTTTATTCAAACCATCCATTCCAAACCCTATCCAAACCTAACCCTAACCCTGTGGAAAAGTTGCACTGTAGGCATGTAAAACTCATCAAGACTACTTAGCTGCATTCCACCACTGTTAGCTAGCGGGCACTGGTAGAAGCCAACCCATTAGCCCCAGGTGGGAGTGGATCTGCTCTCAAGTATGCTTGCTGCGATTGCACTCTGGCGCGACTACACCTGTGTTTTCAATGCTTCTTCCTACAATGCTTACCAATTCCGTTGAAAACACTGCTGGGATCTGATAAAGAAGGCAGAGCCCTACCCCAGCACACTAGTAGACTTTGTATGAAGCTAATCACTTATCTATCAGAACAAAGTAAGCATGTTAACGTATGATTCACAGAACAAGATATGTTAAGTCAATATTTATTTAACCCAATATCACAAATTGGCCCAAAAGAGCTTTTAAGAAGATGGCATCAATTTCACTTCGGTGCAGCCAGCACAGAGAGGTTCAAAACATGATTTTTAGCAACACTTCAAAGGAAACTGGTAGTTACCACTACCGAGAGAGGAAAATATCACTGGTCACTGTTATTTGATTCTTAGCGGCTTTCACTGGGGACCTCTTAATAACATCATGTGTAGGGAGGTGGTGGTCAGAAGTCTGAGCTCATTTCTTAATTTTAAGACATCGTCATTTGGGTAAATCGGCCTGATAACATCAACACAGACAGTGGTAAATCCCAAATTGATCTTCCAGATAGACAGGGATTAAAGTCTGTGACCTTTATTTTACACAGCAATCTCTGTGTTTTGTGTTTTGTGATGTGCTTTGTGTGAACATGTGACATTCTCTTGTGTCCAAAACAAATTTCTCCTAAGGGAGACAATAAAAGCAATTAACTATAATACCTTACGGCTTGTTGTCAAAAATATCATAAAGATATATTTTGTATATACTGTATTTTTCAGGTCATTGACGGTGACAATAAAGTTACGCCTTTTGAAGACAGATAATCCATCACTGGTTATTCAGCTTTGTTTGTTATCAAAATCACGTTGTCTTTACATGTTGGTGCAGCAAAGCAGGAAGTGTTTTGTTGGTTTGGTCAAAGACACCCTGACATTAAATGAGAACTCACCTCATTTTCATGACAATCATTTTGATTTCAAATAATCAGCATATAAATATTTACAGAACTAAAATGATATAGGAAATGGTTTATAAAATGTTGATGTCCATTATTGTAGTTTATTGAAAAAAGTTTAATAATGTAGTTGTCCTATTAAGCAATGAAATATCCTAATTTTTAAATCTCAAACTCACCATTAGAACTAATGTCTCTATGTTACAGACTCAGTGCAGTGGTATTTCCTTGTTGTCATTTTTTCCTTTAAGCAAATTGCTGAGCTATGTTTAATCATAGAGTGATGCCTCTCATCTTGCATCTCAGTTTGACTGAGTCAGTCTTCAGCAATACACTGTACTGAGTACACAGCTTGGGGCCCCAAATTTGCATTATATGCCACACGAGGCCCAACATTTTTGCCTGCTGGGGCCCCAAAAGTGCATGTTTGCAGGACACCAGGTCACCCAGGGGGTTTGGACACAGGAGGACAGCAAAGAAAAGGCACTAGGTGACTTGGTTTGACATACTAGGCTATGACCCAAATGCACGACTCAAGACAGTCGACTTGTTGTGATGTGTTCATGTGCTGTTGGAACTTGTGCATATGTACATTTAACATTCTGCTTAGGTGACACAATTACAAAACATCCTCGTGCTTGTGAACACAGTGCTGTTAAAATGACCCTCAAGTATCAGGTGTCTGGAGATTCTTCACCAGCACTTGAACACACCACATACAGCCACAGAGAACTATGTTCCACAGTCATGCAACCTAACGCCACAAGAAACACATTGTTCCATTTTATTACCTGTTTTGTTTTTTAGGAAACAATGTTGTCAAAAAAGGAGGAGAAGAGGTCGTTCAGCAACGGGCCGCTGAGAGACAGATGGGAGAAGATAGCTCAGAGTGTGGAAGACCAGAACAAACAGGAGGCTGAGTGGAAGCAGAAAAGTTCACTCAAACTGTGAGAATATGTGATCACTTTGGTTGTTTTTGTATTACATTGTAAGGTGACAGTTATAGTGAAGACAATTAAGCATAGTACCAATTAATCTTAACACGGAGTCTGGGTCAACAGTTAAATGGCTGTCAAATGAAGCCTGATATTCCAAAAACTATTAAACTGCTCAAGTAGTTCAAGTGAAAGCATCTGTTCACCATACTAAATTAATGAGCTATGTATATAGAATAGCATTGACATCAGCTGGCTACAGATAACTTTATACATAAGATGAAATAAAAAATAGTGACTTCAAACCTTCAGTGCATCATCCTCTGAACACCACAGGATAGCGCTTGTAACACACAAGCTCCAAAAGGTAGCTATCACCATCTCTGAACACAAGCGATCATCTCATATCCCATTCACTGTATAGCTTCGTGCTGCTAGCATTGTTAGACAGTACATAGGACAATCCTTTGTTGTTGAAAATCTTGATATTGATGTGGGGACAATGACACGGCCAGATACCTAGCTAGTTTTGTTTAATCATTGAATCTTTCAGAGGAGGGTTTTATGAGCTGAGTGGACTAGTTTATCTCTATTATTATTATTATTATTATTATTATTATTATTATTATTATTATTATTATTTCTCTATTGTCAAGTCATATCTAGGGTTTGTCATACAGTTTTTACTCTATTTGAGTAGTTAACTTTCTGTTAAGGTGGCTTGAATGGAGACCCAAGTGCAGGACACAGAGCAGGTTTGGAGCAGTAGATGTGTTTTATTGTTAGGTGAGGACCGAAGGCAGGCAGATGAGGCTGGTTAGAGTGGAGTGGGTGAGGCAGCGTGGCAGACAGGGAATGGCAGGTTGGCAGGCAGGCTGATGAGGGGGTGAGATCCTGAAGCACAAGGAAACCCAAAAATGTAGCACATGAAACGCACAAGGAGACTAAACGCTATGGGAGCCGGAGAGTATCTACCACAGTAGTTGGCTCGTGAATTTATTTATTTTTTGTTATTAAAGGTATTTATTTATTTTCAAACATATACAAAAACCTTACAACGGACCACACAAACACTGACAAAACCCAAAAGGCAGTCAAGACAGAAAACAACACCCCTCTGTACCACTATATAATTTGTGATTGGCTGCAAAGTGTTTCAACACATTTTCAATGTATCAGGCCCCTAATATACACAAAGAAATAGTCCCACACTAAATGAAACTTCCCTTTGACATTTTTCTTCTTGGCAATCAATAATTCATAGGATGCAGTCTCTGTCATCAATTGGGTCCAATCTGCGAGCCCCGGCATACATGTGCTCTTCCAGTTTCTCAGTACCAGCCTTGCTGCAGTGATGAGACCTACAGTTATTAGCGCATGTTGTCCTTTGTTGACTCCTTGTGGCAACAGTGTGCCATCTCCCAGGAGTCAAAACAGTGGCGACTCTGGCAACTTGTGTCCTAACCAATCTCCCAATTTCCTTAATACTTCTTTCCAGAAAGGTAAAAGCACAGGACATTCCCAAAAGGCATGTAAAAATGTACCAATTTCTCCCTTACATTTCCAACATCTTTTGTCTTCTACTAAGCCCATTCTAAAAAGCTTCACGGGAGTATAGTAGTATCTATGTATAATTTTATAATGGGTAAATTTACTTCTAATATCCCTAGTGGCCCAGCCAACTTTAGAAACTATGTTATTCCATTTCTCCTTACTTATTTCACACTCTAAATCTCTCTGCCATACTAATCTAAGATTCTCAGTATTCACCTTTTGTAATTCCATTATCTCTTTGTAAAATACTGAAGCCCTATGCATTGTACTTGGCAAGTCAAAAAGACTTTGCAGCATATCAGGTTCCTCTATGTTTCTAATAAATGGGAACACTTCGCACACTGCTCCTTAGTTGTAAATACTTCCAAAATTCCCCCCTTCCCTCCAGACCAAATTGGTCTACTAGCTCCTGATATGACTTAAAAACTGCATCCTTATATAAATCATCAATCACACATATACCACTCCTCTACCAAGGATCCCAGCAGAATGAGTGCTTCCCTATCACGATGCGTGGGTTATCCCAGACAGAAGAATATCCCTGCTTATATTGTGATTTCCCCATCAGCCTATGCACCTCAGACCACACCCATTGAGAGTGTTTCAAAATGGGGTTTTTCCCCCCCTCTACCACCTTAATCTGAGAGAGAGCCTGTATGGGTCCGGAGGGAGCCACCATGGCCATTTCTATCTTTATCCAATCTGGTTGAGAATCATAATTAGCCCAATGCCTCACCAACTTAGCCAGTTCAAAAGCTAAATTATATATTTCTACATTTGGAAGTGCCAAGCCCCCGTTTTCCCTTGTAGTACATAGCTTCTTAATATTAATCCTAGGTTTTTTCCCATTCCACAAATACTCTTTAATCATTTGATTATATTGTTTGTATATGGCACGTGTATTTAAAACATCATGGCCTCCCACACTTGAAAAGGGAAGGACTTGACCAGACTCAGGATTTCACTCAGTCTTCAATTTCTTTGACCAGTTCAAGGTAGGTGAAAAACCTTTAAACGTACAAAAATAAAACAATGCAAATTAAGTTCAGTACTTTCTATTAAATACAACAAAGTACATTTAAATTGGGCAAAAGGAAAGTATAGTAAACATACAATAACCATTATTCCATTATCGCTCTATAAAAGCAAGCAATGTCTGTCTGTCTGTCTGTCTGTCTGCCTGCCTGCCTGCCTGCCTCAAGTATCTCTGCGCATCAGGATCAGACTGACCTGAGAGTTTCAACATGGCTGCCGTTTGGTTCAGTGGTTTGCAACTTCGCATTTGTTTGGACTGCAATGATACCGTGAATAAATTATTTCATAAATGCTTTACAAATTCGGGAGCATTGTCCACCGGAGCCACCACAGTCACGTGCGCACCAGAGCCAATCACTGCAGAGCTCAAGCCTACGACACACTTAACTGACTGTTGTGGATTAATGAGACTAAACGAGTCTGGACCGAGTCTGTTCGGGTCTGAGGAGATGCAAAACAACAAAGCGGAATCAGAATCTGTGGATGTTCGCGTGTAGCTAACGTTAGCTGCTAGCCACGAGCTCACCCACACGGCCCACCTCCCGAGGCACGTCCAAAACCGGACTTAGGGTAAATAATGTCCGCCACACTTTTTCGCGAACATTGCCGTCACGTTTGCTTTGTGTCAGGTGCAGAAGAAACGGTAAAAACAGGCTTTTGTCATGAAAATGTCCAAGCAGCAAGTTTGGTTGTTGAGGAACAGGAAGTTGTGGGAGGGACGTTGGCGGATGATTGACAGGCAATGACGGTCGGTGTACAGACAGCGATATTGAGAGTAAGTAAAGTAATCACAAAAATCGGTCAATTTTATTGACATTAACATTTAACCAAAGAGGTTGGTGAGCCGGCCAAAAGAGAAAGAACCAAAAAGAAGGGGAGCCACCCAGGCCAACCCACAAAGGGTCGTAGGACCTGGGCTCTCCCCTCTACCCTAGGATCACACCAACCTGTCCCTGAGAAAACAAAGCCGCGAAAAAAAACAGGACTGCCAGGCTCACCAAACATCAGTACAACTGAGGACAAAATGTTGACACATGTAGATCACAGACAGTCGAAGCTCGGGCTGCAGCTTTGGGCCGTCAGCAGGAAAACTGCGAGAGAGAGAGACCGCCGCCTTCCTTTCCCTCTTTATAGGTCCCCCCCCCCCCCTTGATTGAATTAGGGCTACCTGGGAGGAAGCATAGCACAAAGGGCATTAGACACAGGTTATACATCTCACCTCCAGCAGGGGGGGGAGCATGTAACAGTTACACATAACTTTGTATATTTTTTTTAATTTATGCACATATTCAGCAAACAATTTATATTTGCATTATAAGTAATAAAAAATGGTTTGTTAAACATATTTGTGGTTTTCACAGTAAAAAAAATCTAACTTTTTCCTACTGAGTTTATGTTTTTTTTTTGTGATTTTAGGTCCATTGTGTTAATACAGTATGTCAAAATGAAAAAATAACTGTACAGTCACACATGTGAGGTTGTGCTGAAAATAATGACACCAAGTATATAGTTTTTAAGGTGAAATAGTCAAAAACGGCAATTATACCCCGGAATATCGGATTTCTAACTAAATATCCCTGACATTCCACCTTCAAACACAGGCTCATTTGGCCATCCATGAAAAAGCTTCTTAACCTCTCACTTTTCTATAGGAACACATATTTTCTTACGGGCAATGCACTAGTTTAATTAAACAAAGCAGATAGGCAAATACTGTGTAAATTAGGCATTGAATAAACAGAAAACCAGTTCTACTTTTGGAACCATTTACTTTTAAATTAACCTGGTTTTACCTTATTTTTAACCTAGATCTTTATATACAGATTGTACACATGACATGTATTTTTTAATCATAATTTTAATCTAAATGAAATCAAACATTCCAAACGATTTTACTGTAGATGAATTAGCATAATGCTTTCTGAACAGAAATATTCTTAATCTTCTTATACACAAACTAAACATTACTCCTTGCATTTCAACAAGCAAAATTCGTCACTCTAATCAATACTTATAGACTCAATCAATGTATGGGACTTGTATGAATAAATGAATGAATGCGTGTAACTTCAACCAAAGTTCACCAAATAGTTTTAACAGCTCGATAACCGAACAAACATTTAAGCTACCATGGCAGCCGCTAAGTTTACCAATTGTCAAGCAACGTTTTAACTTTATCAGTCTATCAGCAGGCAGCACATTTATATTAACAGACATTTCGTTTGATCAGACACAGACTACTACACAGCCAGCGATCACATTTCAGTCCAGTAAAAAGACATGAGCTTACCGGTAGCCTTTTTGATTTTTTCCTTTTTCCCATGCGTTTTAATTCCGTCATACTTTAGCGATTTCTATTTTCCTCTGCTGCCGTTAGCAGCATTGCAAAACCACTGAACAAACTTGCGTTGCTTCTATTGTTCTGGGGTTTCTGGCGTGTGCTGCTAATTAGTCCAACTGCGTTCACCTGTGAGTTGCGCTGCGGAGCTGTACGCTCCCTGTTACGTGCATGCAGTGGCAAGGCCGTCGTCACCTGCACCCGCTCGCAGGCAAACCTCCCAGCAGATCGCCGCAACAGTAGTGAAATGACAATCAGGTGGTGAGTGGTTGGAAAGCCAAGGTAGAAGTGCTGCAGGTTGATAGTTATGTGCATGTTCTATCCAAGGCAGGTGAGTGCTCCAGGAGGAAGGGTTCTTGAATGCAACACAGCGGAGGGCTGCCTCCAGGTCCTGATTGGTGCGCTCAATCTGACCATTTGTCTGTGGATGATAGCCAGAAGACGAACTCACCGTGGCTCCAAGGGCTTGACAGAAAGCTTTCCAGACTTGGGAAATAAACTAGGGGCCGCGGTCGGGAATTCCATGAAGGCGGAAAATGTGGGATACCAGGAGGTCAGCCGTCTCCAGAGCTGTGGGGAGCTTTGGAAGAGCCACAAAATGTGCCGTTTTGGAGAATCGCAGTTCTGTTCAGCAGGTTTCAAACGACGAGAGAAGAAAACGCAGGGATGAAGCTTCTGGTCTGGTCTAGAGCGCTGAGAGAGCACCTCTCCCACTCCTGAGCTGGAGGCATCCACTTCCACAACAAACTGGCGTGTGGGATCAGGATGAATGAGCACAGGCGCTGATGTATCTTTTAAGACATCTTTTAAGCCTCAGGCGGTAAGCCTCAGCCTCAGGAGTCCAAGAAAAAGAGGTTGCAGTGGAGGTGAGTTTCGTTAGGGGCGTGGCCACTCAACTGTAGTCCCTGATGAAGCGTCGATAAAAATTGGCAAAGCCGAGGAACTGCTGAAGTTGCTTAACTGTGATGGGTTTAGGCCACTCAACTACAGCCTTGATCTTTTCGGGGTCTGGCGTCACCTGCCCACTTTCAATGATGTAGCCTAGGAATGACACAGAGTTGACATGAAATTCGCATTTTTCAGCCTTCACAAAACAGTTTGTTCTCTAGCAGCCGTTGATGCACTTACATGCTGAACATGTTCCTTAGGATTACGAGAGAAAACCAGGATGTCATCAAGATACACAAATACTGACCGGTTGAGGTAGTAGGTAGTCATTCACAAGTGTCTGTGAAACGGCAGGGGTGTTGGTGAAGCCAAAGGGCATAACCAAGTATTCAAAGTGCCCCAGTGGTGTGTTAAAAGCCGTCTTCCACTTGTCCCCTTCTCGAATCCTGCCCAGATGGTACGCATTCCTTAGGTCCAGTTTTGAGAAGATGGTGGCTTGCTGAATGGATTCAAAAGCAGAGTTAATCAGAGGCAGATGATATTTGTTTTTCACTGTGATGGCATTGAGACCTCAAAAATCTATACGGGGCGGAGAGAGCGGTCTTTTTTGTCCACAAAGAAGAAGACGAAGGCCGAATAATACCTGCCGCTAGGGAGTCATGGATATATTTCTTCATAGCCTCTCTTTCAGGACGGGACAGGTTGAATAAACGACTGGAAGGCAGATAGCAGGTCGATAGCACAGTCGTAGGGGCGATGAGGAGGGAGAGAGAGGGCAAGCCGTTTACTGAACACCTCCCCTAAATCATGATAGACCTTAGGAATGGCTGTCAGGTCAGGAGGCTCAGTGGTGGATGGAGAAGTGGCAGCCTCTATACGGGCTAAAGCAGATTGCAGGCATGAGGACAAACAAAAGGGGCTTCAACTAACAATCTTGCCCAAAGACCAATCAAAATGGGGATTGTGTTTAATTAACCATGGCTGTCCCAGGACTATGGGAGTGAGAGGAGAGGCAATCAGACGGAACTGTACGTACTCACGATGATTAGAGAGGACCAGATGCAGAGGTTTGGTACGGTGAATCAACCAAGGCGAGCAGAGGCAGAGACCGCTGGTTCCAGCATAACCTGGCCTCTAATTGCATTCTGGGTCGGGGGCTTCGAAATGAGGAAGTACGGCTCACCAGGACCCCCCACAGTTACTGGCGAGCCTGTTCTTTTGGTTTTAGGGGACAGGAAGCGAGGAAATGGCCGGTCTGGCTGCAGTAGATGCACTCCCCAGCTCTCACCCTGCGGAGACGTTCATCTGGAGAGCGGTTGGCCTGACCCAGCTGCATGGGTTCCTCTTCTGGGGACGTTGGAGTGTTCGAGCTGGGGAAGGCATGGCAAGCTGGGCGAGGTGCTGGAGCTGCTCTCAGAAAAGGTGCGGAGCGGGAGGGGGGCATAGGTGGTTGACATGTAGCTCTTTCCCTACGTCGCTCACAAAAGCGATTGTCTAACTTAATGGCCAGGGAAACTAAAGCATCCAAGCTAGCGGGATCATCTCAGGACGCCAAATACCCCCTGTAAGGCTTCATCATTCCACCCAGAATCTGCAGCTATAGTTCTAAATTCCACTGAATACTCTGCAACACTGCGAGAGCACTTCCGGAGAGAAAGGAAGTGTTTTATAGTGTATAATTTTAGCTGAGACAGTATTATATGAATATGGCTGCTGATCAAAGACCAGGGAACACTGAGTGAGAAAAGCCCTGCATGTACCTTAATCACCTGCATAACGTTCTGGTGAGGGAATGTGGGGCTCTCTGGGCTGGAGAACTGGAGGACCTGGAGAAGGTGCAGCTGCAGGGAGGTTGGCCTGAACCGAGGCTGGCCTTAACCAAGGGTGGCGGAGGAGTGGCCTGGGAGGAGATCTGCTCCACCTGAGTTCCAATCTGATGAACACTGGCCGATAGGCTTCTGAGTAGTGTTGCACGGTACTATAAAGGTACCAAGGTACCCAGCCGTTAAAAACAATACTTTTTCATGTTTTATTAGTATTGGTACTTGATGAACTTTGTGCGACAGCGGGGCAGCGCGTCTGTGTGTGCAGCTTCTCTCTGCTTCCTCACTGCCTGCAGCCAGAGTGGGCATGGTTTCATGGTGACAGACAGTCACAGAGCAGAGCGAGACAGACAGGTTGTCTCTCTTTATCATTACGGATTTAAAGCATCATTTACAGATGGGGCTTTGTGGTGTCCGTGGGCTTGCCCTTACTGTCGGCAACGTAAGCGAAGTATTTCCATATTTCGCTCCGTGCGTCTGCTTCTTCAACAAGCCTAGGACGGTCGACAGGAGCACTCATGCCACTTTAAGCTGACAAGCATGCGGACTTGTTCAAGAGCTGCAGGTTAGCGATAGATAACATAACGTTAAATATCCCCCGGATGGAAGTCAAGCAAACTTTTTTCACCAGCAGAGTTGCAGGAGGCAGTCAGGGGTAAAGCTAACTGTTTAACAGTCCGATGTGGTTCCACAAATCTCTGTATGCAAACGCAACGTTCACACTGGTAACATGAACTTTACCAGAACATGTGCTGGTGTTCACAAGTATGCTGAACAACAACACCACTTATAAATGATCTATTTTAAGTCAATCAGTACTGGTAATATAATCATAGCATGTACATTTTTGTCAATAATTAGTGGGCTGTGCTCGCCAGCCCACTATGGACACCTCTATAGCAAAGCTATAGGTGTCCATATCAATATAACTATTGATATTCACCGCGCCTCTTCTTCTTCTTATTTTTCATCCTCCTCAAAATTTGTGTCACTAACTCGCCCCGCACCGTTGAGCGCACACAAACAAAAATGACATCAAAACGTGCGGCTCGATCTGACTCGGTATGCTATTATTTTTATCACCAAAATATAAATTGGTGCGCAAAAAAAAACTGCGCAAAATTTCCCATAAGGAATGAATGGGACGAGGTCAAAAAAGTCGCAAATCTGCGACGTTTTTCAAACATCTCCTGCCCTTGCATACGTTGACCTAGAAACACCATTGACACTTTAAAATGTAAGCACAAGTCTTGTCTATTTGAGTTGTATTTGAACTTTTTTCCTACGATGTATAGATTTTGAACTCTGACCCCTTAATCACGGTGAGTGATTTTGGAAAAATTCAGGGTTTTCAATGATTGTGTATGGCGGAATGTTCGTGCAGCAGAGTGGCAGGCGCCAACTGACACAGTGGCAAAAACTGAAAAATGATGTCAGAAATGTTCTCTTTCCGTGATGATCCCGGCCACAACTGTCACTCAAAAACAGTGATATTTTCCAGAGTTGTAGCCACACGTGTCTTCTTTCTCTCAATGTGTCTACTTTATCGGTAGGATTTACGGTTTTTGAATTAACTGTCTCTAACCGACAAGAGTAGC
>CAEMYA010000254.1:45889-56367 GCA_903131615.1 Diplodus sargus | reverse complement strand
TGTAGATAATTGTCCAAATTATCAACGTGGGATTCAACTTTTGCTCTAGCTTTCGTAGTTTTTGTTTGTCACGGGGCAAAGCGCACAGCCCACTCTCGCGATTCCCCGGCGGGGAATTGTCTAGTTTATAATATATATTGTAATTTATATATTTGGAAAATGAGCACAGACCTCCACCAGGTCTGGGTCATTTGTGTTGTACTATGAAGGGATGATGGAAGGATGAAGGGATGATGGGGTAGGGGTTGAGGGATGGGGAAGGGGTCAAGGGTCGAGGGATGAGGGGGTATAGGGAGGACGAGTGAGGGTTGATAGAAAGGGAGAGAAGTTGGTAGGATGGGTGGATGGAGGGATGAGTTCGAAACCGTCTCTTATCTCTTCGTGAGCCCCAGTGGTTCCTGTATATGGATGAGAGAGAGGAAACAAAAAGAAAGAAGGGGATTGGGAGGGAGGGATGTAGAGAATCAGTCAAAGAGGGAGTGAACGGATGAGGTGTGTATATTTCGGGCGGAAATGAGATGAGTTCAAGGCGTGGTCTTTGTTCCCGAACCTAGTTATAAAACTTCATTTAATGGAAAATCAGGTTATTTAATAATCTCTGAGAGCAAATAAGACAAATGAACAAACCAAGAAGACACTTGTCTTCTTGGATACAGAAGCTATAAAGCTCAGCAGCTTTTACAAAAATATATATTTTTATTTTTATTTATTTTAAGTGTTTTAATTAATAAAAAGAAATAAATCATTTTACATTCCACATTCTGTCATCTGATATTTTATTCCATTACTTTTGATGATGTTCTAGTTTTCCGCCGTGGTATCGTTTCAGTATCGGTATCGAGATATTTTAGGCAGGTATCGTACCGAAGTCATAATTTTGGTATCATGACAACACTACTTCTGAGTGTTTCCACCACTTACCGGAGGATACGATCGTGTTGACCCACCAGGGCGTCTTGACTAGCCACTGCTAAGCGAATGTCCTCTGGGGAACGATGGGGATCCTTTGTGTCCGCTGGGTCCATGTTGGCCAGATTGTTCTTTTAAGGTGGCTTGAATGGAGACCCAAGTGCAGGACACAGAGCAGGTTTGGAGCAGTAGATGTGTTTTATTGTTTGGTGAGGACTGAAGGCAGGCAGATGAGGCTGGTTAGAGTGGAGTGGGTGAGGGAATGGCAGGTTGGCAGGCTGATGAGGGGGCGATGATCCTGAAGCACAAGGAAACACAAAAATTTTGCACATGAAACACACAAGGAGACTAAGCGCTATAGCAGCCAGAGAGTATCTACCACTGTAGTGAAACGGCAATCTGGCGGTGAGTGGCTGGAAAGCCAAGGTAGAAGTGCTACAGGTTGATGAGCTGATGAGAGGCAGGTGTTGCAGACTGGGCGGAGTGAGGAACCAGTTGCAGGAAGCTCAGCTGAGCCAGGAGGGAGAGCCACACCCACGCCAGGACACACACACACAAACATAACTGCAGAGAGACAGACAGGGGGCACTGGGAACACGAGGGAGGGAAAAAAACAACACACAGGAACACACTAGGAATCTTCAGAGGCCCCATCCACGGCCGTAACACTTTTCTTATGGGATGGTAATAACTTTTCTAGCTATTAGTAAAACCCTCGGGTGTTACCAGAGAGTTATTGCTTGTGAAAGTTTTATGCTCTGATCAGAAAACATAAATATAATTAAAGCTGCATGCAGCAATGAATGGGCTCTCGCAGTCCACGCGTGTCGGGGCATGCTGCTGTCAGGGCGTGCTGCGTACCCGGCCCCATTGCCTGATTGTGTACGCATCTCTTAACTGTCCATGTTTCAGACAGTGCATGAAGGGGTTAAATGACATTTCCTGTGTCCAACATGTGGTGCTGTGACTATGACTGTATATTGGCCTATGTGTTCAGGGCTTGACTCTTATCAAACATGTGAAGTTTGGTCCAGATAGGAATGAGGAAGCTGTTTCTGTATGATTTGGTGGCCTGCTCCTGCTGGTATTAAATGATGTACGCTGAAAGTCAGAAAAACTCCCTTGAAGCTACATAAATACAAAATGGACTATAGGTGAAAAATCCCTCCGACAGCGGTATGTTCACCTTTTAGTTGCATGTCATCTTGTAGTGTATGATCTGTGGCAAAACCCTATAAATGTCATAATAATAGCATGTTTTGAATTCTGTGTCCAGTAGGTGGCGCTGTGGATATGGGACAGTGTTGATGCATGGAGGTATTTAGGGCGACATCGTATACACGTGTGATGAATTTAGTGTACATGGAAAATTGTATGATGAAGTTGTCACCATGACACCCACCATGTTTGATGTAGGCAAAAGCTGTTGAGAACTTTTCATGTTCAAAGTCTGAGGATGATACTGAATGAATTGGAAGTCTGTGGTGGTCAATCTGTAGGAGTTCACTAAAGTACGAGGCATGGAAATGCATCAAAATGGGGGTGAAATGGGAACTTTTAATCAAAATAGCCGACTTCCTGTTGGAGTGACAGTTTGGTACTCTAGATGTTTTTTGTGCATCTGGTCATGATACATATGCATACCCAATGTCATTCATATATGTGCAAGTTTCATGTTAATCCGACCTACCGATGTGAAGAAATAAAATACTTCAATTTAAAGAGTGCCACCTTGTGGTAATCTGCCCAAATTTGCACAGAGCCTTAAGGGCTCATGGGGAAATAGTTTGCTCATTTTCATGTCATTCGGACACACCAATATGGAGATATGCAACACTTCCTGTTTGGAACGAAATATGCAGGAAGTTGTTATTTAATAACTTGAGTATTCTTTGAAATATCAAAAAAAATTTAATACGTTTTTTTAAGGAGGGTCCACAAATGCTGTGTGCATAGTTTTGTGCAAATCGGTGGAATTGCCTGGGAGGAGTTTGAAAAAGTAGGTTTGCGACATTTCGCGAATTTTGGAGGAAAAAAAAGGCTGGCGGAAATGGCTCCCATTACAAGATTCAGCACAATTCACTGAACGCGTGGATATAAGGCTTTTGAATGTGCGATTAAGCATATGGGAGTTATAAGGCAAAACGCACTTTCCTTGATTATAGCGCTACCTAGTGGTGGAAATTCACAACGACAATAGATATGAACATTTTCAGCAAGTGTGACCTATATTCCAAGTTTGGTGAGTTTTGGGGTATGTTCAGGCAGTGAAAAATGTGATAATTTGAGACAAAAATGTCGTCACTACAAAAACAACAGGGACCTCGCAGGTCAAGACCTGCTTGGGCCCTAAAAAATTATGTGAATGTTTTTATTTGGTAAGTGACCATGGTGTAAGTGCGATAATGCCCAACAAGGTGTCCATAATCAGAAGTTCATTAACTCTGTGTCACAAGCAACAGTGCTGGTCTTCACATCATCCATTAGTTCTTGATAATGGCCACCTTGTCAGGCATGACCCTTTACTTGTTTGTTCATTCACTACTCTCTCTACAGCATAACACACATTCTAGTTTTTTCAATTGTAAGCAATAAATTGAGATTTATCATCATCATGATTTGACATCATCACTGAGAAATGTCATACAATGGCAATCTTTGCATTCATCAAATTGTATGCAGTGCATTGTTAGTGGAGTGTACATGACATTAAAACTACATTTACTTCTGTAAGGCGAGGGTTCGGTATGTGGTGGTCTGAGCACTCTTAATGATAAAGAAGAGCAGGATGGAGACTGGTAATTTCCTTAAGTAGCACTTTACTTTTTACCGCATTTCAGCTTCACAACAATGACAACGACAACACTTCCTTGTTGTGACTCATATGTGATTGAGCTAACCACTCAGAAGCTAGAAGGACTGACGTAAATGTACGGCAACCCAAAAGGTACATTCAGCACATTATGGTAGCTGTCTTGTCTGTGCTACTGAAAAGATTTAAACATGAAAATATGTAAATAATAACTGTTAACATAAATAAGTACATAGTTACCTGTGTAAACATTAACACATTTTAAAATAAATTAACTCAAGAATGAATTGAATATAATTATTATAATTTTTTAAGGGAAATCTACAGTGCTTTATTTCACACTCTGAATTGTCATGTTTCTCCAGGAAAAAAAAACAACTGAAAGGCAGGGGTTGCAGGTTTGGAAACTAGTGGGAGTCACTGAACAACAGGAAAACAAAATGTATGGGAACTGGCCAAAGAAAAAATCTCAAACACACTCAACTCAGATTTTCACTCAAAGGGAAAACACAGGAAGCCAACTGATAGCATTGACTCCCTGAAGACACACAACCACTGAGCAGGGGAACTACAACCCCATTATATAATCTCCGAGCTGACTGACTGCAGTCAGCTGAGGGAGAATATCACGGGTTTGGGTTGTAAAGATGGTGCGGCATTGGTGGCAGCCTGTTACAGCAGCTCTCTCTCACTTTTGAGCTTTTTCCTCTTTTTAGATTTATTTTGTACTTTTTAACTGTTTTAAAATTCTGATTCTGATTCTCTGAGGTGCACCCAATAGCTTCTGATGACCTGTAACCTAGATATTGAGAAATCTCTGTTCACACAAGGACTTTGAAGAATCTCTGATCTCTGTTCATAACATAATTAAGAATAAAATGGAGCCACATAAATATAGTTACTTAGATTTATTGTGCTTTCATGATATTCTCTTTTGTGTCATTGGCAATTGTTACACAAGCACGACAACAGAACTATATAGTTCGCAGAGTTTCTAACAGAAAGAAAGATGCTGTGAGAAAAGAAAAGGGGTCGTGCAAGTGTGGTGACGCAGAGAGGAGAGATGGAATTGCCAACTGCAAGATGGACTGGAAGTTAGCTAAAACGATGGCAGTGCTTATAGCAGCTTTAAAGCAATTCTTGTGCAGTAGTTTCAAGAGTCTGAGTTGGTGATGGTCAAGGTGGCCGGATGGGTCATACAGTAGGCTTCAAAGTCAAGTTGTGTTTCATAAATAAGTTAGTGTACGTAACTTACATTACGTGAGTGATGTACTTAAAAACAAGCACAAAACATAAATTATGCTCCGGATTAATCTATACTTGTCAATGTCCACTCATTCTGACAATATGTGAGTTGTTTTAATAAATGTTTAATTTGTTTGTCATTTGTTGTATCTGCAGATCTTACTCAAAGTGGAACTATCACTGGTCTCTTGTTTCCATGGGAGACTTCAAGAGGGTCACCAGCGGTGCAGGTGAAGCAGAGAAAAACAAGCCCAAGATCAAATTCAAAGTTGTCCCCCCTCCCCCCAAACCTGAACCTCCTCCGCCGCCTCCTCCAAAGAAACCAGCTCCACCCAAACCTCACAGGCCAAAACGCACAGTTGAGGTGGATGTGTTCCGGCTGTGTTGGAGAGAATCCTGGATGACCCTTAAGCCTCCAAAGTATCTTTACCTGAAGGCCAAGGAGTTGAAAGCCAGAATTCCAGGATTCATAACTATAAAGCTGCCTGATCACAGAAAGTACAAACTACCAAAGGAGTATGGGTCAGAGGCTGAATGGGTGTTCCCTGCTGATAAATGGAGTCACTCCTGGAAACAGGTACTGAGACTGACAAAAACTGGATTTATGTTGAAATACACTAAAACCCAGAGTCCATGTTATGGGTGAAGTGTGTGAGCCTGGGAAGGTGTGTTTTAGCTAAAGCTGGGAAGATGTTGACAGTGTTGTCTTGCTATACCCACACATACGGTGGTATGCACTCTTTTTAGGCCAAAAGAGTGCATGGAACATTTATCAAATTAAATATGATAAAATGTAGGCAACTGGTTAAAAGTCAGCAGTATGACTCATTATCCTCTCAAAATACTAGGCTGCAGGGGACAGAAAGCTGACAACTGACAAAATCAATTGTTTTTTTATTGAACTTGCTGTGACAGCTGTGTTGATGCTATGTTTAATGTTGTGTTCATTTATAATAGTATGTATATAATAGTATGTGTGAGTGACACATATTTGAGCTTATCAAAAAATCTCAGCTCATGCGAACTAGCTCGGCTCGATTTCTGGCCTCATTTGTTCTCCATAGTGTCATTAACTGCCTACTCAAGTAGATTCTGGTTCTTCTCTCAGTCCCATCATGCACTGAGCTGGTATTATTTTCATTTCATTTTGTTTATCAAATAGACACAGACAGAAACCAAACCAAACTACTTAAAGTGAAACTCTCGCCAAAATGCAACTTTTTTTGTTAATGTATATGAATCAAACCTTTGTGTAAAAGCATAATTACGACGAAGGAGGCACTTTTAAGATTTACAATATTTTCGTTTTCAGGTCAAACTCATTTTCAGTGGGAGTGCTTGGCGCAAATTAGCGATAGCATCAAAATCACTATTTTTAAATCACTTAGGCTCGACACAACATGAAACTTTGCTTGTAGTATCACCAGGGTCTCTACACATGAACACGAGCATTGAGAACATTGTTTGTGTACACAGAGTTTACTCAAAAGAGAGTTTTTGGACAACTCACGTTAGCAGTAGCTTGTTCCGCTAGCCGCCATCATGGCAGCCGAGAAGTATCGATCTCCGTATGCCACGTAACCTGGAGGAGATTTAAGGTGGACCGCTACTGTCTTCCAGCAACAACTATCCACGCGCTATCTCACGTGACTTTTCCGTCTTTTTATTTTAATATTGATTTAAGGTGGACCGCTACTGTCTTCCAGCAACAACTATCCACGCGATATCTCACGTGACTTTTCCGGCTTTTTATTTTAATATCGTTTCTTACACGAGGCTCCTTTTTCATTCATTCAAAAGACAGAGAAAGTGAATAATGAAGTGAGAAAGGAAATGGTGCAGGAGCCTGTGTAAATTAAGGAACTGTACTCAAAGTCTGTCACTCTGTCTCTAATGATCATAATGAGAGTTAAATACTGGCTTTGCCAAATAGGACTGTTTTGATAGTATAGAGCTAACACCAGCTAGCGCTCAGTTAAAAAAAGACAACCTAATAATCCTCAATTAATTGCCATTTTCCCACTGTTCTGAGACGTTACTCTTCAGGGCTCTCTGCCAGAAAGCCCCTCTTGGGTAGGTTTGGGGGTTGAATGGTGATTTGGGTTAAAACAAATAAATTTTCTGTCAGCAAAGGCTTTTAAGCCGAAAGGTCTGAAGGCTAACGTCCCCTGTGTGCCGGTAGTAGTTAATCATCTTCATCTCCTGGAGGAGATTTAAGGTGGACCGCTACTGTCTTCCAGCAACAACTATCCACGCAATATCTCACGTGACTTTTCCGGCTTTTTATTTTAATATTGTTTCTTACACGAGGCTCCTTTTTTAACTTCAAGGTCAATATTTTTTTCCGCTAATGACAAAACAATTAATTATCCTTGCATTTATATGGAACTAAGCTTGAGGAATAGTCCACCTTAACTTGATGAGAGTTTTGTCCTTTAAGACTGAAACCAAAAAAGCAATGACTATGTTTGACCATGATAGTATACTACAAAAAAAATATCATGGTAATATTCCATCGTGCATGGCAGAGCCGGCCCTGGGCATAGGCAGTATAGGCAAATGCTAGGGGCGCCGTCATCAGCGGGGGGCACTGAAAACGGGGGTGGAGAAAAATAATTATAATAATAATAATAATAATATATATATATATATATATATATATATATATATATATATATATATATTTATTTTTTTTACCAGTGGCATTACTACTATTATTTTGTAATATCATATAAGCCCACCGCAACATAATGTCATAGCAAATACCAGAGGTGGCAAGTAACGAAGTAAAAATACTTTGTTACTGAAGTAGATTTTTCAGGTATCTGTACTTTACTTGAGTATTTATTTTTCTGACAACTTTTTACTTTTACTCCCTACATTTACATTTTTTTTTTTTTTACTTTTTACTCCCTACATTGTCAAAACAAGCTTGTTACTTTTTCAACCTCCGCGGATGATGACACGACGTATAAGAATTAACTACCTAATCAAGTCAACCGCGAAGAGAAGCGCTGTGAGTTACAGGTTATGTTGGAGAGAAAACTTGCAGCAGCGACATGGAGAAAAAAAGTGAACAGAGGAACGACGACGATTCATATTCGCCGAAGCAAGACATTCCCCATCCGTGGCCTTATTTAAGAAAATTATGTGAGGTTGTTGGCTCCAAGAATGATTCATGGCGAATGCATTGTGTCCTGTGCCAACCTAAAAACCACAAGCTTCTGGCGTTCAAGAACTCTTCGTCAAATCTGGATAAACACTTACAGGTAAGGTGTATTTTCAGTTGTCATCATTAGCTCATTTAGCATTCCTTGTAGGCCAGTTTACAACGTTAGCAATGCTATGGGATGTCAGAAGAGTTGAGATCCATCTACTCCTGTCCCAGAGATATCAGTATGCACACACACACACACACACCCACAAACCGCTGCACACACTCACACTTACAGACATGCAGACGCTTACACTCACACACTCACTCTTACCGACGTCACAAACAGCTGCATAATCACACACGTACACACACACAAACTCAGAACACACTCCTGCCAGACACCAGACATCATATATAGTCCTGAAATGATTCTACAACATGTTAAAGCTTGGCCTGCTGCATTATGTTAGCCATGAAATTCATTCAAAAGACAGAGATATTATAAATCACAGAAGGAGAAAGTGAATAAGGAAGTGAGAAAGGAAATGGTGCAGGAGCCTGTGTAAATTAAGGAACTGTACTCAAAGTCTGTCACTCTGTCTCTAATGATCATAATGAGAGTTAAATACCGGCTTTGCCAAATAGGACTGTTTTGATAGTATAGAGCTAACACCAGCTAGCGCTCAGTTAAAAAAAGACAACCTAATAATCCTCAATTAATTGCCATTTTCCCACTGTTCTGAGACGTTACTCTTCAGGGCTCTCTGCCAGAAAGCCCCTCTTGGGTAGGTTTGGGGGTTGAATGGTGATTTGGGTTAAAACAAATACATTTTCTGTCAGCAAAGGCTTTTAAGCCGAAAGGTCTGAAGGCTAACGTCCCCTGTGTGCCGGTAGTAGTTAATCATCTTCATCAACTCTGCACAAAGCCAACGTTAAGCATTTATATAATAAATTCGGTCAGGTGAACCATTTTTCTCTTATCTTTTTGTACGTCTGTGTCTTATATGTGTTTATTGTCACTCCTACAGAAAGCACGTGAGTCACTTGGAGAGATACAAAAACCTCACTGCAAAAAGTGAAAAAGATACAGGTACAGTAACATCAATGTGTTGCAGCGAAAGGAAATATTTTAATGATTGTAGTTACTGTTGTTGGAGCAGAGTGTTAGCGTGCTAGCTTACTTCGGACGATAGCAGCATCGTTTAATAATCAATAAATACCTGAGTCGACGTGTGTTAATGTTACTCCACTTTAAATTCATCAGGGACGTTTGGAAAGTTAATGTTAGACCTGTTCAGGTGTTATTTTAAAGGTGTCTTTCCTGTCAGTTAAAATGCTATTAGTTTTCCATGAGTTTTTTCCCCTTTGTCATAGGGTCGTTATAAGCCTTTGGTTTATTGTGTCACAGTTGATGTTTGTTAAAGTTTCAGTATAACATCAGTGTTATAGTGCAGTTAAAGTGTATTACTGTTAATACTCCACACCTTAGCTTTCCCATATCATTCATAGGCAAAATATATATATACACTGCACTTGCATTCTGATTAGACTGAATTGCATCGCAATGACAATAAAGTTGAATGAATCTCATCACATTTTCATTATGAGTCTATATTAGTCTCCAGTGGTCACACATACTTCTCTTCTCTCTTCAGATGCACTTCTAACATATTTCAGCACCACCCCAGTGACACAGCATCAGGTGCTCCTGTCCCTCTACCCACACCCGTCGCTATGGGCGGGCCATAGGGGGCCTGGCCCGCCCCCCACAGATTTCTTTAAAAAAACAAGGTTAATATTTTATATTATCATAGTAGCCGATTTTGTGTTGAGAAATACAAATGTTGCATTCTTTATCATTAAAACATATAAAGAAACAATGGTGTGAGTTTCTTTGATTGATGGGAATCTACACTGCAACAGCCTATCATGGCCTTACTGAAAAGAAAGTTACATCGAATGTATGGATGAGTTTTCGTCGGCTTACTATTTACAGTTTTTCTTGATTGTTTACACACAAAAATTGGTACTTGAGACACAGTGACCACAACATGTAACTCATGCACCAACCCCCTGAACCAATTCTGCGAAACTACAAGCACAATTCCTGCTTTACACTCAAATTGCAGTTTTGAAACACACTTTTTTCAAAACACTACACACAATTATCTGCATTTGGCACAATTTTCATAAAGAAAATCTCTTGTTTTCACAAGGAACACACTGTCGTTCAAAATTCTAAAGTTAATTGTCCTACTATGCACACTGACTCATCACATGGACAAACACCTGGACACCCTGCACAACACACTCATTCCACCAGATCAGCTCAGGTACGTTGTCATTTGGGACAAT
>CAEMYA010000254.1:3449-39873 GCA_903131615.1 Diplodus sargus | reverse complement strand
GTGTTCCACGGCCAGGACGAAAACCGTATTGTTCCTCCTGAATCCGAGGTTCGACTATCGGCCGAATTCTCCTCTCCAGTACCCTGGAATAGACTTTCCCAGGGAGGCTGAGGAGTGTGATCCCCCAATAGTTGGAACACACCCTCCGATCCCCCTTTTTGAATAGGGAGACCACCACCCCGGTCTGCCAGTCCAAAGGCACTGTCCCCGACTGCCACGCAATGCTGCAGAGACGTGTCACCCAAGACAGCCCCACAACATCCAGAGACTTGAGGTACTCAGGGCGGATCTCATCCACCCCCGGTGCTTTGCCACTGAGGAGCTTCCCAACTACCTCAGTGGCTTCGGCTTGGGTGATGAACGAGTCCACCTCTGAGTCCCCAGCCTCTGCTTCCTCTATGGAAGGCGTGTCAGTGGGATTGAGGAGATCCTCGAAGTATTCCTTCCACCGCCTGACAATGTCCCCAGTCGAGGTCAACAGCTCCCCACCTCCACTGTAAACAGTGTTGGTGGTGGACTGCTTCCCCCTCCTGAGGCGCCGGATGGTTTGCCAGAATTTCCTCGAGGCTGACCGGTAGTCCTCCTCCATAGCCTCCCCGAACTTTTTTCAGACCCGAGTTTTTGCTTCCGCGACTGCCCGTGCTGCAGCACACTTGGCCTGCCGGTACCCGTCAGCTGCCTCAGGAGTCCCCCGGGCCAACCAGGTCTGACAGGACTCCTTCTTCAGCTTGACAGCATCCCTTACTTCCAGAGTCCACCACCGGGTTCGGGGATTGCCGCCACGAAAGGGACCGGAGACCTTACGGCCACAGCTCTGGACAGCCGCGTCAACAATGGAAGTGGAGAACATGGTCCATTCGGACTCAATGTCCCCAGCCTCCCTCGGGATCTGGTCAAAGCTCTCCCGGAGGTGGGATTTAAAGACCTCCCTGACAGAGGGTTCTGCCAGACGTTCCCAGCAGACCCTCACAATACGTTTGGGTCTGCCAGGTCTGTCCAGCTTCCTCTCCTGCCAGCGGATCCGACTCATCACCAGGTGGTGATCAGTTGACAGCTCAGCCCCTCTCTTCACCCGAGTGTCCAAGACATACGGCCGGAGGTCAGATGATACGACCACAAAGTCGATCATTGACCTCCGGCCGAGGGTGTTCTGGTGCCACATGCACATATGGACCCCCTTATGCTTGAACACGGTGTTTGTTATGGACAAGCTGCGACTAGCATAGAAGTCCAATAACAAAACGCCGCTCGGGTTCAGATTGGGGAGGCCGTTCCTCCCAATCACACCCCTCCAGGTAACACTGTCGCTGCCCACGTGAGCGTTGAAGTCCCCCAGTAGAACAACGGAGTCCCCGGTTGGAGCACTCTCCAGTACCCCTCCCAGGGACTCCAAGAAGGCCGGGTACTCTGCACTGCTGTTTGGCCTGTAAGCCGAGACAACAGTGAGAGACCTATCCCCGACCCGAAGGCGCAGGGAGGTGCCCCTCTCGTTCATAAACTCCAACACATGGCGGCTGAGCTGAGGAGCTATGAGCAAGCCCACACCAGCCCGCCGCCTCTCACCACGGGCAACTCCAGAGTAGAAGAGAGTCCAGCCTCTCTCAAGGAGTTGGGTTCCAGAGCCCAGACTGTGCGTGGAGGTGAGCCCGACTATCTCTAGTCGGTACCGCTCAACCTCATGCACCAGCTCAGGCTATTTCACCCCCAGCGAGGTGACATTCCATGTCCCCATGGCGAGAGTCACAGTCCGGGGATTGGGTCGCCGGGGTCCCCGGCCACGACTGCCACCCAAATCACACCGCACCGGCCCCTTCTGAACCCTCCTGCGAGTGGTGAGCTCACTGCAGGGTGGGCCCACGCCGCTCTTTCGGGCTGGGCCCGGCCGGGTCCCATGGGCAAAGACCCGGCCACCAGGCGCTCGCCTGCGAGCCCCAACCCCAGGTCTGGCTCCAGGGTGGGGCCCCGGTGACGCCAATCCGGGCGACGTAAACTTCCTATACTAGCTCAGTAAAGTTATGTCATATTAAAAGGAAGTTGTTCTCTGCAACAAGTGACTCTGTGTCATAGGCGAGTGGGATAGGCTGTTTCCAGACTGCTAACACATCAGTGTTTATTAGAAGTTGATTTTTTAGAAGTCGATTTTTGATAATTCCATTCATAATGAGTGGGACCCTGTCATCCTACTAATGTTTGAGTTATTATGTGTGTGCACCAGTGGCAGATGTAGTATTTAGATGCTTTCATTGGCAAAGTAACTATTAGCTATACCTAATTATTTAAATATGTCGTATACAACATTGTCGACCTCAGAGGATGAGGTTTCGTTACAATTTGTGGGCCGGGCGGAAAAGTTTTTTATTAAAAAATAATAATAAAATAGGGCTGACAACGCCACCTGGGTTTTTGGTTGAGGCCTAGGACCTCTTTAAAAACAGCCAAGCTTAAAATTTAGATAAAAATATTAAAAGGTTCTTTTGTCAGGGGGAGAGCAGTTAAAAACCAGCGGTGCTTTAAAATAGTGAACACTCAAAATGGAGGAACAACAATATTTATTTAAAAACACCTGACACAACTAAAAGTTCCTCCGTAAAAAAACTAAAAGAGCACAAACAGCTAAAACAGCTAAAACAATAAAATGTATAAATAATGTGGTAACACTGGGACATGAGGATAAGAGTTTGTGCATCTTCTGTTGGCGTCTACTTTCTTATCCTGGCTCCTTCCCTCAGTAGAACCTGTGGGGGAAAAGAACTCAGGGCCAGTCAAATGTCCTTTTTTTTAACGCCACCACAGTTCTGTACATCATTAGCCACAACAAGAACACTGGTCTTTTGAAAGACTTAGGCCCCGTCCATACGGGCGAAAACGATCTTTTTTTTCTCCGTCTTCCTCGTCATCGTTTTAAGAATATTTGCGTCCACACGGCTCCACTGACAACGACCGAAAACGCTGTAGTTCATATTCCAGGCCTCTAGGTGGCGCTTGACAGAGAAGAAGACACAAAGCATGCGCATTAAGCTTGCGCGCTGTAAACAAACAGACAGTAGACAGAGAAACCGAACACAACAAGAGGAAGATGAAAATGACGAGTGCAAGGAAACCAGAACTGTTTGTGTGGACCGGTAATGAGGTCGAACTGCTGCTGAGACTCACACTTAACTACAAGGCGAGTAAGTTGCAAGAAAGCTCAATATCTTCTGCGGCGCGAACACGAGCATGTAGTCCGCCATTGTTGTTGTTGTTGTTATGAGACGTCGCGGGGTGGGGCAATGGCGTCATCGTTTTGGAAAGTATGCGGATTCGCCGTCCACATGAAAACGGGAGGGCTGCGTTTTCGGATTTCTCCACCCTGAGACCCGTTTTCAAAAAAGTGCGTTTTCAGGCGCTGCGTTTTGAGGAGCCGTATGGACGGTCGGCCAAAACGATGCAATACGTGTTCGTTTTCGAAAAACGGCGTTGTCGTCTGGACAGGGCCTTAGGCGGAAGGGAGAAGTGTCACCTTCTCCCACTTGTAGCCTCTAGCGACCGGTGTTTGTTTTCCTCCGTGGGTGGCCCTCGATTTACTCCAGGCCGATGTTGATGCCGTTCCTCACCTTCTGTGCTCCGCTGTTGTATGCTGTTGTGCTTTATTATGCCCGTTGTCCCCGTTTCTCTGTCCGACCGCTCCCTTTTATCCAACTTTGTCTACAAACTGGTTTTCGCTCTACTGCGTTCAGACCAAACGCGACAGAAGCGAATACAATCGATTGAGACGCACGTATCGCTCCGCTTGATCATTTTGGACCATTCGCGTCATTCTCGCTTGACGCTCAGGGGAAAAAAAGACGACGCGCTTGCCTGCTCATTTTTGAACCGGTATTTCTCAACCGGCTCTCTTTCCACGTTGATCATGGCTGATATCACCGCACCACTGCACTGTACCTGCTGTACAAGTCCCAGAAATGCCGGAAAACCACCCGTCGTCATGTCTGAGTTCGTGAAGTTCACTGTCTCCTCCAGGAGCTCCGTCTGGATGACGACTGGTTCCAGCGGTACCTTAGGCTGACCGGAGCCCAGTTCGAGGATCTGTTAGCTTGGGTAGGTGCCCACACACAGCTACAATAAGCTTCTCCTCCCATACAGCTGTCATCTTTCCTGGATCAGAGCAACATTCATGAGATGTTTCAGTCTGGTTTCCGCAAACATCACTCTACAGAGACAGCCTTACTGAAAGTGTCCAGTGACATTATGATGTCTGCTGATTCTGGAAAATGTACTGTTCTAGTTCTCTTAGACCTGTCCTCAGCCTTTGACACCGTCGACCACCAGATCCTACTGAGAAGACTGAGGGATGAAGTAGGACTGTCAAGGTCAGTTTTACATTGGTTCTCGTCATACCTATCTGGCCGTAGCTTTAGTGTCACAGCTAATCAAATAAGGTCTGAGTCAGCGGATCTGTTGTGTGGAGTCCCTCAAGGTTCTGTTTTGGGTCCTGTATTATTTTTGTTGTATTTGATCCCCTTGGGAAAAATCATCCAGAGATTTTCTGATGTTTCGTACCACGTTTGCTGATGATATCCAGCTTTACTGCTCTTTTAAGCCAACTGAGCCCCAGAGGCTAAATTCCTTAGTTCATTGCTTGGTGGAGATAAAACAATGGCTAAGTGATAACACCTTGCAGCTAAATGTGGACAAAACAGAAACACTGGTTATTGCCCCTGATGACCCAATTCCAGGGTTGAGCCAGTACTTGGGTGACTTAGGCCAGTCTGTTAAACCGAGCCTAAGAAACCTGGGTGTTGTCTTTGACAAAGACATGTCATTAGTGCAACACTGCAAACAGTTGACCAAAAATAGTTTTTTTCAACTGAGGAAAATCTCTAAACTAAGGAAAATGGTGTCACAAAATGATTTGGAGCTGATCATTCATGCCTTTGTGTCTTCGCGTTTAGACTATTGTAATAGCTTGTTTTCATGTCTGAACAAGAAGGAGCTGTCTCGCCTGCAGAATTCTGACCCGCTCTAATAGGAGGACACACATATCCCCTATTCTTAAAGCTCTTCATTGGCTGCCAGTTTCCTCTAGGATCAATTTTAAAATTCTGGTTTTAACTTTCAGAGCTTTGCATGGTCAGGCTCCACCTTATATCAGCGATCTGATCCAGCCCTACACCCCAGCTCGGGCTCTGAGGTCTGTGGATCAGAATCTGCTGATGGCTCCACGCACTCGTTTCCGGACCAGAGGAGATGGATCCCTCCAGGCCGTTGCTCCCCGGCTTTGGAACAATCTTCCGCTCGCTCTGTGTTCAATGGAGTCTGTTGACTCCTTCAAAAGGCAACTAAAGACGTATTTATTTATGCAGGCTTTTCCTTAATTGCCTTGGGGCTGCTATGATTGACATTGTATAGTTGTCTTGGCCTTTTAATTTGTATTTACTTTTTAACTGTGTATTGTCTGTTGTTAAAGCGCTTTGTGACCCTGGTCTGTGAAAGGCGCTGTACAAATAAAGTTTACTTACTTACTTACCTGCAAACTTGTCTTTTCTGCGACAATCGCCGTTTTCTTTGGCAATTGGGTCATTCACGTGAATCGCGTAGAACTGGAGAGTTTTTGTTGGGGGGGGGGGGGTCGTGTGTGCGAGAGGCACGGGTCAGGTGTTGGTAAACATAATGACCGCCGGCCACCGCTGTCATCTTTGTTTGTGCCTCTGATTCATGTCTTCATGTCACTCCGCAAGTAGTCCATTCATTTGTCACGACAGAGCAAAGCGCCACCAAAGAGCCTGCAATCGTTGCGGAAGTTTATCTGATGTGTCAGTGTTTCCCCTATACGCATTCTGCTGCGGGATTTTCAGCGCTGCCGCAATAAAATAAATGACGTTATGTTTGTAGGTTTAATATCACGGGCGAAAGGCGAATTTAAGTTGCACACAGTGAAAGCACTACACCCTAAGTTATCTTGAGATCGATTATTATTGTCATCACTGCTATTTGTATAATTTCTACAAGTCACCGTTTGAGTTGAGTGACTGAAATCCTCGTCATTCTATTCAAAGGCTGCAACAGGTGACTCATCGAACCAGGGTGAAGTTAGTTTCAGGTTGGATATTCGGCGGATATTCACTCGGGTCCAGCCGAGACTTTACTGAGGTTCTCCCAGTGTTAGCAGCAGGAGGACGGTCAGCTCACCTCCCAGAGCCTCGCGCTGAATTGCTGAGACTGATTTAGGGACCGTCATTAAATTACTTAGTTAACTATAGTACTTACTTAGTTAAATATATTAATACAAAATAACTGCAGTTTTTTCAATATCATCCATGTCATGTGGCCCAGTGACTCCAAACTAGCAGCAGATTATATTAATACACTGGCTAAATAAGACACAGCTCTTTTTATTGCATTTTAGTGCTTCTCTATTTTATATGAACAGTAATATGCAGAATTGTTTTTTCTCAATAGCTTCCATGTCATGTGGCCCACAGACTTATGAAACAGATTCTGTTTCCATAAAAAATGTATAATAATAAAGAAAATAATGGTAAAAAAGTTCTCTAATGCTCAAGAGGTTAACATATTTTCAAGCAGCAATGTCAGCTTCTACACTATTTTGTCTCATGTCTCATGTCTCATTTTTTTCCCCCAAAAATCTCACCAGTAGTCACTATTTAAAGGGTTATTTTCCAAAATGTTGCCCCCATTGATTTTCAATGTAGAGTTGCCGCTCAATTCGCATCAATCGCGTTCGGTCTGAACGCCCCTTAAGTCCTTTACTCTTCATAACATGATGGCGGAAGTAAAAACAACGTTAAAAAACACACACATTCAAAATAAAAGCATGCAATAAAATAAAGTTAAATAGTTAAACAGTAAATAGTAAAAACAGGGTCAAAATAAAAGCATGCTTTAATAAAATCAAATCAAGTTCCGCCTCGTGACAATAACGCATTACTTGCAGAAGGCAAAATGCATTCTTAACCTGCCATGCCCTCCCTCTATCCCCTCGTAGCAGAGTGAGTGCAGGGGCAGAGGAGTTGATTAGTCGAATATATTAGTTCCGTAAGCCTAACCAAATCGTCCTTTATCTGCCTGAAGTTTGGTCAAGTCAGAATCTGGATCTGACCATGGCTCTGAAATAACAGCAGCCAAAGGCCCGGTCTACATGTACATGAGTATTTCTTAAAACAAAGATTTTTCTATATGTCTTGAGGTCACTGAAAATGGAGCTTTTGGAACTCCTTTCAGGATGAAGTATTCAAAAACTGGGAATATATATTATGATAGTAGAGTATTTGTGTTTTGTAGGGGGAGAGAGAGAGACAAATGGACATTGTTAATACAATGATGGAAAAGAGAGACAAAAACAGCAACTTACATTGTTTAGCTGACAAACTATCAAAAAAGATTTTGTAAAGAGCAGTCACGTTTCCATGCTCCGTCATAGATCTATACAATTCTATAACTATTACTCAGGGCCGTTTCTGTCTTTTTGGGGGCCCTATGCAAGATGCTGTTTGGGGCCCCGATCTTGTCAACTATAATGGATAGATTTCTAACTCTTTTAGGTGATCCACAAAGATGCAACAATCTATAACATTTAAAGAGGAAGAGGAGTCATGAAAACCACTCTCAAATTAAATTCAAACATCTTAAGTTGACCCACTCAAGCAAGTTGAACTGATAGAAAATAATAATACAAGGTAAACAATGGGGATCCTCTATAGGTCAATAAATGAAACTGATGAAGTGTTCCTCAAAAATATTTATTTTAAATTGTAAAACCTTTTTAAACTTAAACATCCTGGTCCGGTGGTGCTGAAGGCGGACGTGCTGCTTCCTGGTCTGTGGCTCCAAAATATTTCAGAATTGCTCCAGCAAAGACAAAACTCCTCAGGTTACCAAGCAAAATAGATCCTAAGCAAATATTCATACTATATAATTGTGTTATGTTGCACTAATGCAGAAATTCATAATCTGTTTTTATATGAAACATACCAATATACAGTACAGTGTTCCTTTAAAGCATGCACCCAATTTCAAAGTTGTGACTTTTAAGCAGTTTACGACACATTATATTTGTTAGAGTAATAAAACTAAGATAAATGACTGATGACTGATTTTTGTGCGTATTTACAAAGTGGACTACTCAGTAGCGTAACATCATGGTGATAGGCCCCGGTGCAAATATTTTTTTGAGCCCCCCACCCCCGACCTAAACACAAGCTCATGCGCACTGCACGCACGCACGCACACACACATGCTTGGACACACACGCACAGCCACTCCAGAGAACTGCTATTGCAGGGATGGACTGGCCATCGGGAGTACAGGGCCGATCAAGTAATATTTTTAATTATTTATTTATTTTTCGTGCTGTGCCTTGCCTTGGTAACTACAGTAAATTACCAAATAATAGCCGGGTTTCAATTAACCGCAGGGTCCCCTTTAAACACAGGGTGCAGGTGTATAATTTGGTGAATAACCGCTGGTTCCAAATAAATGCTTTTTTTAATTAAGGAAGAAGACGTGACCACTGACACTGCACGTTTTTCTTCTTCGCCTTTTTCACCGTCGATACTTACGCGACTGGGACTACTTGTGCCTACTGATAGTGGCCTAGTGGACTATTGATGATATGGTCTTCACCTATATTCTGTGGGCAGAACTAATGGTCATATATAGTATAGTTTACTTTAAATGTACTTTTTTTGACAAAGTCATATAATAATAATAATAATAATAATAATATCCTTTATTTCACCAGGTAAAAAAGTCATTGAGATTTAAAACCTCTTTTCCAAGAGTGACCTGGCCAAGACGGCAGCACAAAAACAGAACGGTTACACCAAACACACAGGACACAAATAAAATACGATCACACACACTACAGGAAAACAAGAGTGGGATTACATGATTACACAGTGCAATGACAAGATCCAATTAAGCTTATGTTTTTGATGTCATACATGAAATACATAACTAAACTGCTGGAATGTAGGCAAATTTGTTCAAATTATATTGTCACAATAAATATTCTACGAACTTTGTTGAAGAAAGACACAGCTATCTCAGTAGAGTTAACAATAATCCACTCAGAGCAATACTCCACTGCCACAATAGTCCATAATAATCCACAAAAATATTGTATTAGTGTTGTTTAGCACACTTCACATTAGAGACCTTAAAACTGAAGACACACTAAAATAATCCTAAAGTAATGTTACATGGCAAATATTAAACAGCAGAGGAGGTCTACAAGGATACAGCAGACATGACAGACATCTGTCTAACCACCCATCCTCCCTCCCAAATGTAATGCCAACACACTGGACCTGTTATAATTCACTAAAACGTCAGTCAATCAGTCTGATGGCATTCACATGTGACATATACATTTTATTTTAGCACATTCTTAAAGCAAACACTTAAGCTAGCTAAAGATTAAGCATTAAAGTTCCCCCTCCACCCCACAAAAACCTTGCCTTTATCCTATTTTTCTTCATCTAGTTTTTCATTTTCTTTTTTCTGAACCAGATAAATGGGTTTGTTCTGATGCCATGCCGTGAATGACCGGTACCAGCGGCTCAGAGCAACTCGCCTTGCTTGTCCTCGCTTAGTGGTACTGGTCGTCATAGCAACGCAGTGCGGTAGACAACAGATCTGACCAGTCAGTAGAGAGCAGATCAGAACAATCAGCGTGCCAGGTGCCAGGTACTTTTCACAACTTTTCCGTCGGGTCACTCCTCAGATATTGAGACTAGACTTGCAACTTGAGGGGGGCCCCTAGTGGTGTGGGGGCCCTATGTGTCCGCATATAGCAAGAAAAGGCTCTGCTATTACAATAAATACTCAATTCTGCATGATGTTGTAGCCTGTAAACCTTTAGAGTAATGTCACCATCAGGATTAAAATGACAAGTGTGCACACCAGGTGATACAAGAACACATTTTATGCACAGAAACACATTTGTTAGCAAGAACTGTGTGGTACAACAACACAACGTCAAGATTGAACTTTCAGTTTGTTAATTATTATTTGTAAGACTTATAAAAAAAAAAAAAACTAAAAAAACTATGACTCTATCTACAGGTGGTGCAAAGCTTCAATAAAGTCCCACCATCAACACAGCGACATGCTGACTACAAGACGTAAAACCACAAACCTCCTCCTCACATTTCAGCTTGAATTTGAGATCACAGATAGCACAGAGTGGGCAGAGGCCTGGATGACTCCAAAACAATGGATCCCACCAGAAGTGGTAGAACTGGATGAGATGCAGGAGGAAGGAGGTCTCGAGGAGATGACTGAAGTCACGGACGAGGAGGGGGATAGGGAGGAGGGGGAAGAGGAGGAAGATGAAGGAGTAGACAATGATGAGGATGAAGGAGTAGATAATGAGGACGAGAGGGAAGATGTTGATAAGAATGAAGAAGACAAATACATTACCAAGAAGAATGTGGAGGATGAAGAAGATCAAGAGGAGGAGGAAGATGAAGGAGTTGACGAGGAGGGGGAGGAGGAAGAGGTCGACAATGAGGAAAAGGACAAAGTAATACACAAGGAGGAGGATGAAGCAGTAAACAAGACAGAGGAGGACATAGGTAAATATAAGGAGGAGGAAGGTGAGGAAGAGGATGAAGACGAGGAGGAGGATGAAGCAGTAAACAAGACGGAGGAGGTCAGAGATAACTATAAGGAGGAGGAAAGTGAGGAAGAGGACGAAGACAAGGAGAAGGCTGAAGCCAAAAACAAGATGGAGGAGAACAAAAGTAGATATAGGGAGGAGGAAGGTGAGGAAGAAGTTGAAGACAAGGAGCATGTACAAAAGAGCAACAAAGACACTGAAGAGCTTATGGAGGAGGATGAGGAGGATGAGGAACAAAAGGAGAGGGGAAAACAAGGACATAAGGAGAAGGAGGACAAAAACAGAAACCAAAATGATGAGGAGGATGAAGATAAAGATCAAGAGGAGGAAGAAGAATCCAAAAAATCCGACAAGGATGAGACAGAACTTGTAGTAGACAGGGAGGATGAGGAGGATGAGGAGAAGAAGGAGGAGGAGGAGGAGGAGGAGGATGCAGCAGAAACAGAAAAAGACAAGATGGACAAACTATTTAAGGAGGATGACAAAGAAATTGAGGAGTTGGAGAATAAGGAAGTATATGAGGAAGTGGAAAAAATAGCAAACAGAGAGGACAAGGAGGATGAAGAAACAGACAAAAACAAGGACGAAAATGGAGAAGATGAGGAGGGCGGGGAGGAAGACAAAAGTGTAGACAAGGAAAAGGAGGATGGAGAAGATGATGATGAGGAGGAGGAGTTGGAGAATGAGGTGAAAGAGGAGGAGGAAAAAGATGTAGACAAGGAGGACAAGGATAAAGAAGCTGACCAGGAGGGGGAGGAGGAGGAGGAGCAGGAGGAGGAGGAAGAAGAGGACGTAGAGGAGGAGGATGAAGAAGACGTAGAGGAGAGGGAGAATGAAGAAGATGTAGAGGAGGAGGCTGAAGAAGACATAGAGGAGGAGGGTGAAGAAGACGTAGAGGAGGAGGAGGGTGAAGACGACATAGAGGAGGAGGAGGGTGAAGAAGACATAGAGGAGGAGGAGGGTGAAGAAGACGTAGATGAGGAGGAGGGTGAAGAAGATGTAGAGGAGAAGGAGGGTGAAAAAGACGTAGAGGAGGAGGATGAAGAGGACATAGAGGATGAGGAGGGTGAAGAAGATGTAGAGGAGGATGAGGGTGAAGAAGACGTAAAGGAGAAGAAAAAGTTTGACAGAGACATGGAAGAAGAAGACTCAGATAAAGAGGAGGACGAGGAGGACAAAGAAGCAAGCAAGAAGGACAGAGTAAGCAAGAAGGTGAAAAATGAAGAAGATCGAGGGGAGGTGGACGAAGAGGTAGAAGAAGACGAGGAGGAAGAAGAAGACAACGAGGATGAAGCAGACAAAGAGCAGGGGAAAGGAGAGAACAACGGAGACGAGGACGAGGACATTGAAGAAGTACACAAGGAGGCACATGACAAAGTAAATAAGAGAAATAAAAGGGATGAGGAGGTCCAAGAAGTAGACAATGAGGAGGACCAGGTGGAAGAGGAGGTGGAGGATGAAAAGGTAGATGGGGAAGAGGAAACTGACAAAGAAAATGATAAAGTAGATGAGATGATAGTGAAAAGAGAGGACAATGACCATGACAAAGATGACAAGAGGGACAAAGACAACAAAGTAGAAGAAAAAAAGAAACAAATCAAATGCAAACTCACTGTGCCACTCCATCTGCAGTTCCATAAAATCAACACCTCCTTCAGTTCCTGGAAGCAGTCGTGGATGGTGGCAGTAGCTCACAGAGTGGGAGATGAAGAAGAAGAGTATGAGGAGGAGGGGGAGGAGGAAGAGGAGTGGCGAGCTTGGAAAGAGTCATGGAGAATTTGTCGCTGGAAGAAGCTGGATGAGGACGAGGTGGTGTGTTTCTCCACTGAACACTGGACTCAGAGGTACATGGGACTGATGCATGAAGAACAAGGTGTGCCAAAGAGTGAATGGAATCGCAGCTGGAAGATGAGCAGGACTGCAGCAAAGGATGTAGACCTTGAAGAATAACAAGAAGAGGAGGAGGAGGAGGAGAAGGAAGAGGAAGAGTTGGAGAAAAGTTCAAATGTTCTGAAAGCTCAAAGATTCTGAGTTGTGAAGTACACTGGTATTTTACAACCCACACATTAATACTGTTCTTGGTATTAAAAACTTGTCTTACACTTTGAGCAGAGTTCCTAAAATCAATCCAAATTTGCCTAATTAGTTTCTCGTGTGTTCAGACTGGTTAGGCAAGTTGCTTAAAAACCATTACACATCCCTCACTGAAATAGTAAGGAGAAAAATAAGGAGAAACTGCACCAATTGGGTAACATTATGGATACCACAGTGACAGATTCAAGGGGCTTTCTCTTTCGTTTTCCATTTTTTTTCTTTTCTTGCACTGAATTAAAAAGCTCACTGACGATGCCCAATGGGCTGATGTTGGCCTGGTGTGTGAGGGCCTTAATCTGTACCTGTATTTGCATCTGATCCAGGTGGATGCACTAATTTTCGCTCCTTGTAAGGCACAACGATCTGGCCTGTGTGGAAGCAAAGGATGCTGGCTTGTCATTACTTTTCCAAAATTCCAATATCATTCAGTCAGCGCTGAGTTTGAAAGGGCTGAAGTAAAACATAACAATGATAATGTTTTGCCATGATGACACACATACAAACTCACAAGGTGGACACAGTACCAGCCAATGCTGTAGAGGTGGTGATACAAACATGCAGGCTATCAAACTGCTAGATAGTTTCAAAATGTTTCAAGTACACGTAGAAAAGCATCTGGGCATTGGATGCCTCTGGCTGTGTCGTCTGGTCTCGTGACCTCCATGATCTTGTCTGTCTGTCCATCTGTCCAAAAGCATCTCCACTCTTTACTGTCTGATTTCCTGCTTCAGCTTTGGGATATGTAGTTGTGCACATGTTTTTCCTTTTGGCTTTTTTTGTAAAATGTAAAGAAGGAACTAGTGTTTTTCTTAAATTAAAGTAAAGACAGCTAATGTCGGCACTAAAACAAGGTATTGTATCAGTACTAACGAGACCCAGCCCTAGAAGTGATCTTTCACCTTTTCTTTCTTCCTTAGAATGACACTGAAACACAGAAATCCCCCAAATCATCACCAAACAAGGTCACATAAGTTTTGTGTTCTCCTCAAACAGCTGAAATACCTAACATTGTATGTGCTCATATTCCTCTGTTAAAAACACAACTTCATGAGTTAAACTTGAAGGCAACAGCACGTACAAGTTTACTGAAACGGAACTGTTTAAAGCTATCAAGTAAAGGTAGGATAAGAAAATAACACAAACCACCGACCACACGAAGTGAAAAGAAGATATCCAAATAGTAGAGATGGTTAGATGCGGTAATGCTAGTGGGAATATGATGCACTTCAAGACAGATGACTAATATTACAACAATTGATGAATTATGTAACAATTGTAATGTGAGAAAATGTCATGTTCAGATGTGAAATATGCACATGCAGACATCAGTCTCAACAGTTTGTATAATGGTGTGTACCTTTACGGTGTTTTCAAAATAATGTATACATATACATTATTTAACAGCATTTAATAAAGAAATATACATTTGTTAAAAAAAAAAAAAACGTCTGTGTTGTGTTATGTGAGACACTTATACCTTATAGCACTCGGTGCCAGGTAGCCACATTTTTAATAATGATTCAAGTCTTTTTTAAATTAATAATTCAACAATTCTGCATAGTACTTTTTTTTTCTTTCTGAGAGTAACAAGATTAATATCAATCTCATGTCTGCATGAGCTGGAGTTAGTGTGTGGTTAGCTTAGCATAAATAAAAGAAGCAGAGCAAAACTGTCCACATCTGGTCCAACCCCTAGAATTAGTTCACTAATCAACATTGTTTTTACAGTACACCATGCATACATAAAAACAAGCAGCTACCTGAAGTCCTCATCAGTGTTCGGCAAGTTACTTGAAAATGTAATCAATTAAAGTGAAACTCAGTGTAGTGAAATGTTTGTGGCAGGAGAAATTAATTTAAGGAATACAGTACCTAGGTAGTTTTGTGCCCGGTTTGGATCCTGGTATCCCAAGCTACCTCCCGCTCAAGACACCCACAAATGATCCTATAAATGATGATTATGATGATATTTTTTAGCAATCCTATGTTGAAGTTATCTCAAATATTATATTTTGTAGTTCAATAGATAATAGAGCAATCTTTGTAAACATCAAAGATTACATTAATTTTTTTAGTTGCACATAGCTGTAAAATAAGATGTTAAGACATTTTGATTTCATATTGATGATATCCAAATTAAACCAGTGTCTAATATATTTTTATGTTTCATTCATAACTTTAAATGATCAACAGTTTGATGAACCAGTCCATCAAGAGTATTTTTTATGGGTTGTGTAGTACTTTTCTGAAATGATTTCTCAGAAAGAAAAAAAAAAAAGTGTTACATTTTCTTATATAAAGTGAATCTCTCCAACATTCAGGTTCTGTAATCCATGTGTATACACTTATTTGCAGTTGCAGTGTAAGTCACGATGCGTTGTAAAGGTAGAGGGGAAACACACAGCTCACATTAATAAATGCTAAGGACGCTCATGGAAACAGGTTTGATCTGAGAGATGTGGAATGTAGGGTGGCCCCGGAGAGATGGAGGCAACTTGAGGCAAACCACCACAGGATCGATGATCTTTTCAATCTCGAAGGAGCCAACAAGCGAGGAGCCAGTTTGCGGAAATCCACCTGGAGAGGCAAGTCCCAGGAAGATAGCCAAATCTTCTGTCTGGTTTGGTACTGGGGGTCAGGGGAACGCCGTAGGCCTCCCAGGCGTTGGCTGCGGCAGGAGAAGCGAGTCAGGGCAGTCATGTGTGCCAAACCTCCTTACAACTGGTTAAGTAGGCTTGAATAGAGGGGAAGGCCACCTCTGCTTCCAGTGTGTGGAACATACAGGGTTGAACGGGGTCATGCCAATGGTTGCACGAGTGAAGGAGTTGTGTATATACTCAACCAAGGGCAGAAAGGTGTTTGGCGAGATTTCCACTTTAAAGGAGCTAGAAGAGTAAATGGTCTGGTTCACCAATGTGCTCCCTTTCATTGGTGAGCCCGGTCTTCTGGCAGGAAGGGCAAAAGACTCTGTAGCAGGGGTGAGGAGAAAATGGACAGAACAGGTGGGAAGTCGGTTCCTGACTGATGCAGGAAGGCAGGGGGTAGGGGATGTTGTCTGTGTGGTGAGTTGGTTGAGTTGGACACTGAGTTGTGAAACGCTGGAGCAGAATCCTTGTAGGCAGTTCATGACTTGGAGCATGTTTTTGTGTCTTCTTACAGACATCCCTTGAAAGTTGAAAGCGTGATGCAAGGAGTTTGGGTTTGTTGAATCCATGGTGGCCAAATTATTCTGCAGGAGGCTGGGTGGTGAGTGGTTTAGGAGCTGGTCCACAGTCACACTGGAAGTGGAGGGAGGCAGGATTAAAACGCTGGCGAGTGAACCAAAGAAAGCTTACTAAATACATTAACTCTAGAGATACAGTAAGCGATCTAGTACCACTGGAGCTGGTGACAATAATCTGGCACCGTGCAGAGGGAAGGTCTGGGTATGGGAGCAAGTGCTGATTACACTCAATGCGCTGCAGGTGTGTGGACCGCCACAGCTTCGACCAGCAGCAGAGCCACACCCAGCCTCATCAAGCACCTCTGAAACATAAAGCACAGGTTATTCACCATCATCTGCTAGTTTGGTTTATAATCAAATATCTGCAAAATGAAAGACATTCATATTAGCTGTATTATGTTTTGTGCCAATGAGAAAATGTTGACATAATTGTAAATAGTTAAGTAAATAAATGCAGAATACATAATTGAATATTTAAATAAATGCAGGAATACATAAATAAATGAATACATTACTACATGCAGAAATAAATGTATTTTTACATTGATCTATTTAGGCATTTAATTGGATTACAATTGCACGCAAAAGTTATTATTGAAGTTCGGTGCCCCAGTGCAGAGCAAGACTCCATTGCCACAAACTTGGCACTTCCTCAAACTCTCAGTGGGATTGATCCCCCAACCCACAAATTCAGATGAAATCAATCAAGTAAAGTCACCTGAAATTAACTGACCCTTGCTACAAAAGGTACAAAGTTTGCAGGCTACAAAAAACCTGAGTGAAAAACGAAGGAGATCCCAGTTGCTTTACATGCCAGTTGTCCTCTGACCACTTAAATCAATTAGAAAAAGAGGAATTTCATATGAAAACTTGGGGGGAGTAATTTTACTACCTAATAATACTACGCAGATGGGAATTTAGCTTAACTACAAACAAGCTATTGCAAAATACAGTAAAACTATGAGTGTAATATCATGTAGTTTAGTACTCTAACACTGATAAACGTGACCATTTTATTATATTTCTGGCATGTATCAGTGACTCAGTGTTGTATTTTATGGCTGTCTAGACACATTTCAGAGATGACAGAACAAATCCAAAAAAGTGTCAATGCCTGGTAGAAATGTCCAGTGGTAAGCGAGGGAGACAATGTAACAAACATTAAGCGGTGGGACTAAAAGAACAAAAAAGCATTGTGACATTTAATTTAACATCTAAATTAAGAAAGTTTTAAAATGTGTGAATGTGTTCTTATTAGGTCCCTCCCGCCACACCTGGTAGTGGAGGACCACAGTCCCCTCCTTCAGCCTCTTGATCCAAGCTAACGTAATCATGAAACAGTCTTCGATTAAATTATCCCCATACACTCGTGTTTCCAGATATCTGTGCAAGGAAAAAAATGTATGTCATGGCAATCATCAGGATATCACTTTTTACTGCTGGCTATCTAAAATGAAGGGCCAGCACCATGCTAGCTTAACAGTCACCTCACTTCAAGAACACAGTTAAGTGCTGAGCTAGGAAGTTTTGGTGACCCAGCTAACTTGTGGGTGACAGAGCTAGCTAGCAATCATGGTGACATAGCTAACACTAGCTGGCTAGATCCTGTGATGAGTATAGTAAATAGTAAGATAAGAACTCCATTACCCAGCATGCCACAGTAGTTAGGAGCACAACCAATCCTGGGACTCAGTGCATGTATAAAGCTCAATCTGGCTCAAAAGAGTGTTTGTAGTGACATCAGCAGATACTGCAAATGATCATGACTCACTCAGGGAGGAGTATAAAGACTGTTTCGAAGGACTTGGATGTCTACCTGGAAAACACAAAATATTTGTGGATAAAACTAAAAGTGTGCCTTCTGTTGTACATCCCTGCGGGAAAAACTGAAAGATTGAACTACTTCGCATCGAAAAACTAGAGGTCTTCAAGAAAATAGATGAGCCAACTGAATGGGTCAGCTCCCTGGTTATTGTGCAAAAGAAAACAGGTGCTCTGAGAACATGCTTGGACCCAAGGGACTTAAACAAAGCAATCAAAAGAGAACATTTTAAGTTAACAACCAGAGAAGAAATCACGGCACAGTTTGCTGGAGCTAAATGGTTCAGTAAACTAGATGCTTCGTCAGGTTTCTGGCAGCTGAGGTTAGACAGTGAAGAGGGGATGAAACCAGACCTGAGAAAAGCGTCAGCAATCAACAACATTGAAAGACCAAACAACAAAGATGAAGTCAGACCGTTCCTAGGGATGGTCACCTATCTCACCAAGTTTGTCCCACAGCTGTCAACACAGTCAGCACCACTCAGGAGTCTTCTTGAACAAAAGAATGAATGGATCTGGTCCCATGAGCAGGAACAATGATTTCTGAAACTGAAAGAGACTCTGACACAGGAGCCCCGAGTTCTACGACCCAGAGAAGAATACCAAGATCTCAGCAGATGCGTCACAGTACGGCTTGGGAGCGGTGCTGCTGCAGCAACACAACGAGCAGTGGCTACCTGTCACCTATGCATCCAGAGCCTTGACAAGCGCCAAGTCCAGGTACACTCAAATTGAGAGAGAACTGTTAGCGAGCATGTATGTATGTGAGCGTTTCCATCAATACATCAATGGTCAAACTTTTGTAGTAGAAACTGACCATAAACCTTTGGTGTCCATCATGTCCAAACCTCTGAACGACTGTCCTGTGCGGATGCAGCGCATGCTAATCAGGCTGCAAAAATACGACATGCACATGATATACACACAAGGAAAATGTGTACATGTACTCCTTGTCTAGAGCAGTGGATAAGGAGGAACATGCGGACAACAGAAATACAGGCATATTTGGACATGATTGTGACGTTTGCCAGTAACTGCTGACACAACAGAACAAATACGGAGAGAGACTAATGCAGATGAAACAATGAAAGAACTTAAGCGCACAGTACAGAAAGGATGGCCTGAAAACAAGAAGGACTGCCCCGTAAAAATACAAGACTACCGGAATTGCAGACATGACATAGCTTTGAAGGGGAGCAACTTTGTTATTCCATCCTCACTACATAAACAAATGCTCCAAAAGATACACGAAGGCCACCTCGGAGAAGTCAAGTGTAAGCGCAGGGCGAGAGAAGTAATGTACTGGCCGAGACTCAATCAAGATATCAGCCAGACAACATCGTCATGTGAACTTTGCTGCACCCACAGGCCAAAACAACAAGCTGAGCCGCTGATGACTCACCCGGTGCCCCACAGAACTTACTACAAGGTTGGAGCTGACCTGACTGTGATTGAAAGAGTTACATAGTGGTCACCGACTACTTTTCAAATGTTCCTGAAGTTGGAGCGCTGCAGTCAACATCGAGCAAAGCAGTCATCAGCTACCTCAAGACTGTCTGCCAGACATTGCGTCCAATGTGAACTGTTTTCGGACAATGGGCTCCAGTTTTCTAGCTGCGAGTTTGCTGCCTTTGCCAAAGAATGGGGGTTTCAGCACTCTACGTCGAGTCCAACCTATTCAAAGTCCAACGGCTTGGCAGAAAGCTCTGTGAAAACAGTAAAAAAACATGATGAAAAAAAAGCACAGGACAGAGATGACTTTCAGAAAAGCTTACTGATCTACCGGAGCACACCTCTACAGAACGAACTATCACCAGCCCAAATGCTGATGGGTAGGCGCATTCGCTCCAACCTAAGAGTAAATGAGGACTTGCTGACGCCCAAAAGCGCACACAAAGTCAGAAAAGCAAATGTAGCAGGAGGTCACTAGGACCCAAAGAGCAGAGACCAATCAAGTGACAGGAATTGGAGGAGGGACTAATTGGCAGCAGGTGTGACTGAGGCAGTCACTTTGTGCACGTCAAGGGCTGTGACTGTTTGATTCCCTGTGGCTCTGGTAGGACAGACTTTTAACATTGTTTTATACTCATGTTAGCATTTTAATTGTTAGGGTATGGTAGGGGTACTTGCAGCCTGAGGTATTTGTATTTTAATGATTTTAATTGTGGGTCTGCCAAACTTGCTTTTATATTAGGACTGACTTGACTGCCAGCACAGAGGTGTGTAAAACATACAGCTTTTAAACCTCTTGTGTTCTAAAATAAACAGTGCTTTTGTTTGTTTTTAGGCAAAGCACTGACTGCTGTTTATTTTAGTTTAGTATTACATATATTTTTGCTTTATTGATTTTATTGTTGGTTGTGGTTGATGCTGGGAGTTCACTTTAGATGGTGATATGGTTTGTGGTTGCACATTGTAATGTGGTGTTTTATTTGAAGTGTGTTGGGTTCATATTTATTTTGAATACTTAGTATACTGCCAGTGTCTTAGCAGTGAATGGATGGTGTCCCAGCCGTAGAATGACTGTCTGTCCACTTGTCTCTTCTTGCCTGTGTTCTTAGAGTTTTAGTTGTAATAAAATAAATGGCATGTATGACCCACACTGGCTGTTGTGGCCTCTTCATTGAAGCCCCTGTGTACTCTACACCTTCATAAAGGTTACACAAAGGAGGAACAAAAAGCGACACAAAAACAGCTGTATGATCGAACGGCAAAACACCTGCCTATGCTGAAGCCTTGAGACGTGGTGCATCTCAGGGACATCTCTACAGGCACATGGAGACAAAAGGGACAGGTGGAGGAGGAAGTTGCTCCACGCTCCTACATGATCCAGATGGAGAATGGCTTGTCTCTGAGGAGGAACTGCACGGTAGAGCTCAAGATATTTGCCCGAACCCGACGGGACCCGACGGGACGGGTTGGGTTCGGTCTTGATTTCTAACATTTTACACGGCTCGGGCCGGGCTCGTGCTTGTGCTCCGGCTTGCACGGTAAATGAGCGGTCAGATGACGCATTTTGATTAGCGCGAGAAAGAAGCGAAAATGGATGCTGAGGAGGCCTCAAAGGAGGCTGGCCGCTGGCGATTACGTTTTGGTTGCACCCAGGGGCGGGGTTAGGGAATGGCTACTTGGGCTCAAGCCCTGGATGTGTTTGCCAAAGCCCCGAATGTTTACAGTAGGGGGAAAAAAGCTCAACGCGGTTTAGAGTTCTCAACGGGTCGGGCCGGCCCGACAAACCCGACCGGACCCGCAGGTTCGGGCCGGGTTCGGGCCGAAAAGATGCGCAAATGAGCCGGGTCGGGCCGGGCCTCGGGCTTCCTTTTTTATAACACACATTTCATATAACACATTTCTTGCAGGTTGTAAATTATATAGCCTGTTGTGAATCATCGCTGTTGACGTGTGGTGAAGAGTGAGTCTGGCTGCTGCTTCATGAGGAGGAGCAGACGCAGAACTGACGCCGCTGCGTGACGTACTCGCGCCTATATCCTGGCTGGAGAAGATGGAATTGGCTAAAAGTAAACTTGCCACAGGTGAATTCCCCCTTGCTTTTCGAGGAGTGGGGAAATCTTCTGTTTCTGTCTCTCCGAATATATTTTCCCACTGGTCGAAGCGCGGTGTCTTCTTTGCAGCGGGAACAGGTGCCGCTGCTGACGTTGACGCAGCACCTGTCTCCTGGCTCGCGTCACCTTTCCGCCAGCTGTCTGTCTGATCATAACAAGTGTATGAGGAAAACAATTCAGGCACGCGGGGGGTCGGGTTCGGGCCGGGTTCGGGCAGACAATTCATGCTGGTGTGTCGGGCTGCGTCGGGTTCGGGCTTAAAACCGGCGGGCCGGGTCGGGTCGGGTCGGGCTGTAATTTTCAGGCCCGTTGAGAACTCTAACGCGGTTTATGTCGGTCTCCCTCCCCTGACCGCACCAGAGTCTGAAGTGTAGCCTTCCTGCAGTACCGGAGTCCAACAGAGAGGCAGCAGCAGCGGGAAAGTAACCTGCGTTCATGGCCCTGCCGACAAGATGTGTGTCCTCCTCTCTGATTCTGTTTCCTGTGTTGATTCCGCGGGTTCAAATCGACATCTGTCAGATGGACGTAGCTACATGATGGACATAAGAAAGTTTTTCTTGGCGGCGGCGCAACGACCAACACCGGAAAAGATGTTTCAGGTCTGTGAATTTTTAGGTTAACACTTGTTATGTTACAAGTTACTGACTGATAAAGTTATAGTTTTTGCTAGATGGTTTTCATTAGCGTCAGTTGTAATAACAGTTAGCATACGCAATGAAAGTGAATAACAGCAACTTTAAAGCTACATGATAAAAATCTAGAGTGAAGGTAAAATTGATAAAATATAACCACATGAGTCACTGACTGCCATCCAATTCAGCTGCATCAGCATCAGCCAGTCCTCCAGATGCTGTGTCAGGTTTGTAAAATGAAAAATGTTCTTCTATTTATTTAATTATTTTTTAAAGCCCCTGTACAGACTTTTCATTTAGTGTTGATTTTGGCAGCGAAAAAAAAAAAAAGCGGTGGTGTTTTGCCGGAATGAAGACTTGATTTCCCATGAGCCCTAGCGCCCACTGTCGTGAAGAAGTTTGTCTGGCCGGCGCTTGTAGATTTGTTTTGGAAACGTCAGAAACGGAATAATTTATAATGACAGAGGATATTAACGATGCATCGTTGCAGGTCGGCTGGCCTGGGGCATACACACAGTTGAAATGGATGCGTGATCTAAGACGTGTGTTGTTGTTTTTACGAGTGTAGTATCTAGAGCTAATCTAGTGGTAACGTTAGCCAGCTTTGTAACAACATAAATTCTGTTAGGACTTGGCAAAAATGAGGACACAGTTGCAGACATTAACGCAGGCTTTATTTCTGAAAGTCTTGGTACTCTCTTTAGACAGAGTGATAACTCAATGGCTATAAACTCTAGACTCGTCTGTACAGACGAGGAACAGACAAACAAAACAAACGTGGCACAAGGCACAAAACAATGAACAGAAAATCAACACTGATCTGAAAAAACAATCTATGAAAAGTTACACAAAAGAAAATCGCTCACGAGGAGGAGAAGACAAAAGGCTATAAACAGAAACTACACTACACAGAGCTAAGAAAACTACAAATCAAAATGCTCCAAGAGGAGGAAAAGGCAAAGCACTAAGAAATAAAACTAGCTTCTCAAAAGGAACAAGCTGACCAAAAACTTTAGCAAAACAAAAATCACTCTTTTTCAGAGGGGTACAAAGAAAACAGAAATTCAAGCAGGCCAATACTTAACAACGACTTTGACAAGACTGTGGGAGACGGCTGGAGGTACACGATGAGGCGATATACTCTGGCAACAAGACAGGGGAAGACGAGGACTATATACACATGAGGGAGGGTGACACAGGTGAACACAATCAGGGAATCAGGGAAGACATCAGACTGGTGACACAGGAGGAAGGGCAAGTGACCTGAAACGAGAGGAGGATTAGATTTTCAACATAAAACAGGAAGTTTGCCAGACAAAACCCCAAAACAGGACATCCCTCACCGCGGTGTGACAAATTCATGTATTGCTGTAAACTACGTCCCGCATTACATTTCATAAATGAAATAAAATGTATATACCTGTCTAGGAGGAATCGGGCAAATTCTGGATCCAACTTGAATCCCTTCAAGCCCCGCAACTCTCTCCATCTCTCGAAGGAATCGCCAATGTTTATCCGTGTTTCAGCCCGAGCTCGATCGGATTCCCTCTTGGCCTTTTGTTGGTCTTCGGTTCGAATTCTTTTTCTCTTCTTTGTCTCATTATCAGCCATGACAAAAGTTTTAGCTCGGTTAGCACTGGCTAGCGTAGCAACAAAACAGCTATGCGGTCCTGAGTGTCGTCAGTTCCGGTCTGACGGCCGTAAATCGTTTCGTCAGTGGTCCGACCCGACCAATGCCTTTCAGAGGTATAGAACTACTTAGAAATAGCGTATCTTCACACTGATGGGCTCATTTGCTGTTGTAGGTAACAGAGACACATCAGCAGAAACCAGAGACTTTTGCATATCCAGTTAAAAGCTCCGTACAGGGGCTTTAAGTGAATGGTTCTAGACTAGTCCTGCTCTCTATGAAAAGTGAAAACCATTTCAAGAAATTAGTGGTGAGTTGGTGAGTTGGTGAGTTAGAGGTTAGCTTAATTTAGTCCCTTTCACTGTAATGTGACATGTGAGAAGGACTTTGTTTTTTTTACGCAGATAAGTCAGCTCCATGCAGGGATAAGCAGCCAGGGACAGCACAGCAAAAAGGGAGAGCAGGTGGATTGCCTCCTATCGATTTAGGGACAAAAGAAAGTGGCCCATAGCAAGTGCCCCTCTCCCAGTACCCGTTCAGCCAATTTGGTATCCAGCAAAGGACATTTAACAAGAGCTGGTTTGAGGAATTTTGTAGGCTGGAGTACTCTGTCTCCAGAGATTGTGCATTTTGCTTTCCATGTCAGCAGTTTGGAAGGCAGCATGTTCTTGCCAATAAGGACGCTCACATCAGGAGCTCTGGATTTTGTAATTGGAAAAGAGCTTTAAATTCCTTTCGTGAGCATGAGAAATCTGAGCTTCACAAGACAAGCATGGTCTGTTGGTAGAGCTTTAAAGACAAAGAAACCTATGTGGATGCGGTTGATCAGCTGTATACTGTAAACACAGAAGAAATATTAGAAAGGCGCCGCTACCTTCAGCGTATTCTGTGGCCATAACGAGCAGGATGATAGCCGAAACTCAGGCAACTTCCTAGAATGCATAAAGCTCCTAACACAATTTGTCCCTTTTCTTCAAAAACATACACCACAAAAAAATACCACCTACCTACCTAGAAAGGGAAACAAGTCTCTAGTGTGAAAGAGAAAAACCCTGACATAGCCACTGTGTTCCACATGCTTGATGAGGACATGTTTCCAACCCTGAAAGCTGTCCTCCAAGTGGCCCTGACAATTCCTGTGAGCAGCTGTAGCTGTGAACAGTCCTTCAGTGCATTACGTCGTCTGCACACATGGCTAAGGAGCACTATGGGCCAAGACAGGCTTAATGACCTTGCTATCATATCCATCGAAAATGACAACCTGGATGCCATAACCCCAGACAATGTTACTGACAGATTTGCCCAATTGAAACCACGTTGGCATAGCCTCATTTTGCCACCACCACCACAAGAAAAGTAGAAAAAAAGATTTAGTTGGGAGAGAAGGGTTGGGGGGTAGGATAGTGGATAGTGAAGCACAAAGGAGAAAATGACTTCTGAATGAAAAGGATGAAATGAAAAGGAGTTTAGAAGAGAGGAGTGAAGAACCGAGCAGTAAACACAGCAGAGGTGCCAGCCAGCATCAAATGTAAGAGAATTAAATGAACTTCTTGTTTGTTTGTTTTTCAGTTCTGATTTTATGAGATGTCAATCAGGATTACATGCACTGCAAGATAATTTTTATTTGAATATAATGCTTATGATCAGTTTTAACCCCTTTTTTGTTTTATATTTTCTTTTTTCAGCGGATGCAACACACCTGTTTGTGGATCCTTCAGGACAGCTAAAGTTGGTATGTATTTTCTGTATCAGCAATAAAAAAACAAAACCCAAAAAAATGCCAGAACTTTGCGCATACATCTTTCGTCCCCCTGGGCTAAGCCTCGGATCTCCCATAATCCTAGATCCGCCCCTGGTTGCACCGGCAAAGAAAACAAAGTCTGAGGTGTGGGAAAGTTTTGACCATGTGCATAATGATAATAATGAGCCAGTGGGTTATGTGAAATGCAAACAATTCGGCATTCTGTTGAAGTACGACAGTAAAACGACAGGGAATTCTTCGCTGACAAGACATGTTGATCGTAGCTGTTCAAGACCTGCCAGTGCCCAGGATCAACCTACAGTCACATCATTTGTTACAGTATCAAAACCCATCTCTGCAAAGGTGAAACAAATGATGACGGAGAAGTGTGTCAGCTTTTGCTGTAAAGACATTAGGCCTTTTAATATTGTAAATGGCAAAGGGTTTGAAGAGCTGGCGCAAGAACTAATTAATGTCGGGGCTGCGTATGGGAGGGTTCCCGTAAACTCTGTTATTCCCCGCCATGTGACAATTGCAAAGAGGTAAACTTAAGTTTCTGTACTAAAGCTTCCCTCTTTTCTTCTGCTATGTCAGACTGTGTTAAAGGATGGCACAGTCGCAATGACCACAGACATGTGGACAGAGGATTATCGGAAAATTAGTTATTTGACAATCACCTGCTATTTCATAACTGAGGATATGGAACTGGTGAATAAAACCCTGACAACTACAATGTTCCCTTTGGAAGAGGCAAGGACGGGAGAAAAAATCAGACGGGAGATACTGAATGTACTGGTGACAAGTTTGGCCTTGACGCTTCCTCTCTCAGCAAAATTGTATGGGTGACCGATGAGGGGGCAAACATCAAATTAGCTCTGCGGCCATACCAGAGATTGGACTGCATTGACCATGTCATTACAGTTTTTCTTGATTGTTTACACACATTTTCTGAAAGCATACCTCATACTCTCAGAACTCTACACACAAATCAAAAAACACACACACAATGGGCAAAACCCCTCAATTCTCCAGCAAAATTGAACTTTACATTCAAAACAATGTAATTTCTTTTCAAAATGGTATTTTGTTTTCAAATGACACACTAAAACCATCATATGAATAGACATTTATAAGAACCAGTTGAACACTGATGTGCTCAATGTAAAACACTATGATGAATGGAAAACACTCCTTCTCCATTCATCATAATGACATAGGCCTTTTTTTGTTCAGTGTTACACTGACTACAGACAGTACGAACATAAGTGTGTTGTAAAATATTTGAGAATATTGTTTTTATACTCAGAACACACAAATATATGGTAACAAATATATTTTATTTTCCCCACAAAAAACAATGTACAGTGTACATCCCAACTAACACAAAGTTGCACATATACTGGTCTACATACAAAACAACAGAAGAATTTACTATATACAGTAAAAAAAAAGAAAAAACTATATTGCATCCTCTCTTCTGTTTTGCTAAAGCTCTGACAGCTAATTGTACTGTGTGACAGGTGTTTGCCCATGTGATGAGTCAATGTGCATAGAAGGGCAATCAAATTTAGAATTTTGAATGACAGTGTGTTCCTTGTGAAAACAAGAGATTTTCTTCATGAAAATTGTGCCAAATGCAGAGAATTGTGTGTAGTGTTTTGAAAAAAGTGTGTTTTAGAACTGCAATTTAAGTGTAAAGCAGGAATTGTGCTTGTAGTTTAGCAGAATTGGTTCAGGGGGTTGGTGCATGAGTTACATGTTGTGGTCATTGTGTCTCATGTACCAGTTTTTGTGTGTAAACAATTGAGAAAAACTGTAACACGGTACTGTGCCATGGACTCAACATTGCAGAGTTATCCAAAGCTGACGGTACTAGGGACATAGGAGATACCATTTCTGCTGCTAAATCATTAGTGAGGTACGTCAAACAGTCAGGGCTGGCTGCACAACTGTCAAAAACATTGCTGCAAATGGGAGACACTCGGTTCAGTACGGTGTACCTCACACTGACTTCTATACAGGCCATTTATCATGCGCTCCATGAAAAGCTAGAGGCGCGAGGGGAGAGCGCGCACATTGAAAAAATAGCACCAGACACACTGGGCTTTTTGATGGACTTTTTGAAGCCGTTCTATGAAGCACAGCGGGAACTTGAGGGAGACGAGTATCCAACACTTAATCGTGTGAGAAACTGAAACGCCACTGTCAGCCCAATGCCTTGGACTCCCCCCAGCAAGCTGTCGTGCGTAAACGGCACGAAGACTGGCTTGTGCGTAAAATGATAATACAGGACCTCCACAAGATCGCAACATTCCTCTGGCCAAAATATAGCCAGCTGAGAATGTTGTCACACTCAGACAGGAATGCCGTACATGCTCATGCCCGGACTCTTCTGCAAGCCATGGCTGCAGGCACACCAGATGTGGAGATTCGAGACCCAGAGTTCTCCGGAGTCGAACCCACTCCTTCGGCAAAAAGGGCTAATTTTACGGAGTGGGAAAATGTAATGCAAGCTGACTGGGAGGATGACTCGCTACACAGAAACGGCTGTCATGGAAAATCAAATAGACATCCTTGGCTGGTGGAAGACCAACAAACCATCCTACCCAAAACTTGCAAAATTAGCCAGATCAGTACTGTGCATCCCGGCCAGCAGCAGCAGCAGTGAAAGGGTATTCAGTGCTGCTGGGCGCACCATCAGTGAGCGCAGGACCGCGCTGAAGCCGTCTACAGTGGATTCAATAATCTTCCTCTACAAAAACATGTAGCCTAATCTTGGTGAGTAGAGGATTTTCAAATTATAACTAAATATTAATTGAGTCTTAAATTCATAATGTAGAGAGAGTATATAGGCTAATGTTGGCATTATTCATTTATTAAATCTCAGCTGCTGTTCACCATCACGATGAGGCCGGATTTTGGAGAGAAGTGGCGAAGCAAATCCCGTGGAGCCTTCATCTTAATTTCGTTATTGCCATCTTAATTTAGAATTTATCTTGATTTAATTTGTTAAGAAAGACTAATTTTTATAGGCCTGTAGGCCTATTTATAGGCTAAATGTATGCCTAAGCCTATTTAGAGTGCTGAGATGTTACGATGTTACAGAGGACTTGTTTTTTATTTCTTTGTTCCAACTTCCAAGTGGCCTATAGCCTACGTTAGTCATGAAAAAATGATGTTTAAAAAATGTATAAATGGCGCGCAGGTGGTCGAGTGGTTAGGGCGCACGCCATAAACGCAGCTGTCCCGGTTCGATTCCGGCCGGATGTCCTTTGCTGCATGTCACATCCCCCTCTCTCTCTCCCATGTTTCCTCTCTGTCTACTGCTAATAAAGGTGTCTATGCCTCCCCCCCAAAAAATGTATAAATGATTCATTCTTGAAAAGAGACGTGCGCACATTTGAATAATGTCGGGCTGTAAATGAGTTCGGGCTTTTAAAAAGCCGGCAATCAAAATGCACTTGTCGGGCTCGGGCCAATATCCGCGGGCTCAGGCCTTATCGGGCTTAACTTTTAAAGCCCAATTACAGCTCTACTGCACGGATCTCCAACTACAGCCGACTGAAAAGGACACTACAGCTCAGGACACGCTTCAGCAGTACAAGGCTGAATCTACAGAGCTAACTAACAGTGGGCCTGACCACACTGACTGTGGTGTGACAGCAGCGTGTTCATCACCAGCTGCTGTGAGACTGTCCAAACTGTCGAAATTGCCAGCTTTTGAGACTGTCTAGACCTGAGGGACTTCAGTATTGCAGGTTGCTGAACAAAGGAGCAACAGGGACCTTTAAGTTCATCAAAAGATATATATAAAAAAACAAAAATTAAATGTTGATGTAAAGGAAATATGTTGACATGATTCTAAGTTTGTGTTTGTATTGATGCTTACAGAGTTTGCACTTTATTATTTTTCTATTGCAGAAAAAAGCAGGGATGTCCGAGTCTGAGTCATTTGATTTTGAGTATCTGCCGATACTGAGTCCCGATCCAATATTTTTATAATTCTTTAAAAAAATGAAGAAGAGCGAAGAAACAGATCCAGGATGTCCCTTTTTTTTTATTTTATTCACCTTATTTTATCATTTAACACTCATCATAGGTGTGATTGGCAAAGGACAAAAAAGCAGGAAAATATATGGCTCCACTATGTCTCTCTTTTGTCATGGCCAAGAAAGCTGGCCATGCTTAGGTGCCTTAGTATTGTTTCATGGTTTCCTGCCTTATTTTGAAACTTCTTCTCTCCTCTTGTTTCAGGTAACTTGCCACTTCCTCTTGTGTCTTTCCCACCAGCCTGATTGCCCTCCCCAACCTGATTGTCTCCACCTGTTCCCTGTTACCGTGTCTATATCTGGTCTGCGTCTCCCTTTGTCTGTGCCAGTTCGTCTTGTCTTGCATGTCAGAGAACCAGCTCCAAGCCCTCATTCTTGCCAAGGATTGTAAAGCCTTTGTTTTATGCCCCTGCCTTGCCAGGTTTTGTATTGTCTTTGATACTTTGTCTAGCCCTTGCGTTTGTCTGTAGGTTTTCTCCCTCTTTTGAGTGTTTTTTGTTTATTAGCTGTCATAGTGTTTTTTTCCCTCCTTGTGAGTGATTTTCTATTGTACTTTTCTAAAGATTTATTTGTCCACTTTATCTCCTGAGTTGTGCGTTTGGGTTCAAGTTTTTAATTCAGTCGTAACATCTTTACATTTATTTTGTCCCGTTGTTAGCTTCAGCTAAGAAAGAAATCCTTCGCCCCACACGTCCAAAATTCTTAGAACGGTGTTTCCCCTAGTTTTTTGTTTTTTTTGCAGTAGCTGTGCTGAGTCAACCTCCTGAGCATTAGGGAATTTTTTTTACCATTATTTTCTTTATTATAGATTTTTTTTACGGAAACAGAATCTGTTCAGTCAGTGGGCCACAGGACATGGAAGCTATTGAGAAAAAAATAATTTCTGCATATTAATATTCATTTAAAATAGAGGAAGCACTGAAATACAATAAAAAGAGCTGTGTCTCATTTATTCAGTTTACTAATACAATTTACTGCTGGTTTGGAGTCACTTGGTCACATGACATGGAAGATATCGGAAAACTGCTATTATTTTGTATGAATATATTTATGCTAAGTAATTTAATGACGGTCCCTAAATCAGTTTCCAGCGATTCAGCACAAGGCTCTGGGAGCTGAGCTAACGTCCTCCTGCTGCTAACACTGGGTGAACCTCAGTGAAGTCGCGGCTGGACCCGAGTGAATATCCGCCGAATATTTAACCTGTAACTAACTTCACCCTGGTTCGATGAGTCGCCTGTTGCAGCCTTTGAATAGGATGACAAGGATTTCAGTCACTCAACTTAAACGGAACTTGTAGAAATTATACAAATGGCAGTAATGACAATAATAATCGATTTCAAGATAACTTGGGGTGTAGTGCTTTCACTGTGTGCAACTTATGTTCGCCATTCACCCGTGATATTACGTGTGCGAGATATTAATTCATGCACATTTTGACGTAATTAAACAGTGCAGTCGGTTAAATGCAGGCTTATTATCATGAATCGAGACCATCTCAGAATTTTAATTCATTAATTCATTAATAAAAGTTGACAAAGTGTCTTATTGTTGTTGTGTAATGGTAAGAGGTAATAGGTATTTTGAAGATCAACAATGAGGATCCAGGTGTAGGTTTTAATAGCGATTATGCTAGCCATGATGATCGAGGAGTTGTCAAGGTAATGGTAGTTTGGTTATAATCAATTTATGAAATAAGTTGCAGCAGTGTGACAACTGGCAATCAGGACAAACAACTTACAATGGATGCAGGTGCATCATATTTATGTAAAATTTGTGACAGAAAACCTAAATTTACTAAAATACCTTCAATTTTCCATGACATTCTCACACAGACCACATTCTCTCGGCTTTCGCAGTAACACTAAACACGTTGTGCTCTGTTATATACAACAGATATACTATTGCTCTTTATACCACAAGGGGGCGCTGTTGTATAAGACAGGTCATAGTTAACACGCTGCACTACAGAGGTCAGAGTGCAACAAGATGGCGACTATGTATCATACGACACTGCTACTGAGAACTGAACATGTTACTGTAGCTGTGTACCAATTCAGGGTCTGCACACTTCAAGGACCCGCCCTTTGCGGTCTCACCGCTTCAGTGCGCCCTGCAGGCCACGTCAACTTTTCTTAAATGGGACAGTCTACCCTTCGGAGCATTTCCTGGTTGCGTCACCAGATGTTCCCGCCCCCTACCCATATGTCACTATTTATGCAGCCCAGGTCAGAGTTCTGAAAGGGCCTGAAAATTACGACCCGGTCCGCGGGTTTTTAAGCCCGAACCTGACGCAGCCCGACACACCAGCATGAATTGTCTGCCCTAACCCGGCCCGAACCCGACCCCCCCGCGTGCCTGCATTGTTTTCCTCATACACTTGTTATCATGATCAGACGGAAAGGTGACGCAAGCCAGGGGACAGGTGCTGCGTCAACGTCAGCAGCAGCAGCCACTCCCGCTGCAAAGAAGACACCGCGCTTCGACCAGTGGGAAAATATATTCGGAGAGACAGAACCAGACAATTTCCCCACTCCTCGAAAAGCAAGGGTGAGTTCGCCTGTGGCAAGTTTACTTTTAGCCAATTCCATCTTCTCCAGCCAGGCTATCTGCGTGAGTATACGTCAAGCAGCGGCATCAGTTCTGCGTCTGCTCCTCCCCATGAAGCAGCAGCCAGACTTACTCTTCACCACACGTGAACAGCGATGATTCACAACAAACAATTTATAATTTACAACCTGCAAGAAATGTGTCTTATGAAATGTGTTTTATAAAAAAGGAAGCCCGAGGCCCGGCCCGAACCTGCGGGTTGGATTTGTCAGGCCGGCCCGACCCGTTGAGAACTCTAGCCCAGGTCCGGAAGTGACAAGAGTAAAGTTTGACTGTCAGATCTGTTTGAGCTGCAGGTATTCCTGATTTCCTTTCTAATCCGTCATGTGGAGGAAGAGGAGAAGCGGCTCTGGTTTATCTCCGGCTGAGAGGACCGTGGGGAGCTAAACCTGTTATTGAACCCACAATAATGTTATCAATAGCTAGCTAACAGTTTGGGGTCATTAACATACCGATACATTACGTTAATGCTGACATGTAAACTGCTGATCGCCACATGTGGTTTTATTTTAATTTTAAAGGCATTATTCCTATTTAAAGTGTTTGGTAGATATTTTTGTTTATGATTTTTAATAATAATACTAATTGTTTTATTATCATTAATATTATGAAATTATAATTCTTGCCCGTTTCTTAAAACATTCCTAGTGACATTGCAGCTGTCGATCAAGTCAGAACTGCAGACTCTGTTGATGGAGGATGTGGTGGACAGAGGAGACTGGACCCCCAAACACCGAGTACCGACCCAGATGATGTCCCACTGACACCATCCAGCCCAGCAGCACTGCAGGGACTCCTGCTCAGCCTGTTACTGTACATCATCTGTAACTGTTTTAATATTGCTTTTAATAATTTTTATTAATAGTGAATAATCTGTAAATAGTTATTTATGCTGTAATTTTGTCAATAGTTGTAAATGTTAAGACCTTAATAAAAGAAAACATTCAATCTCTTGTCCCTGAAAAGTAGCACTTGATGCTGTTTGCTGTTATAAATTGTACTTAAGCTGTTCATACTGAATGGAATAGACAACGTGTAACAATAGAACAATATTTTATTTCATTAATTATAAAATGAATAATTATGAACAAATTTAAAAACTCAAATTAACTAGATAAGAGAAATAATGTAAGGATTGCCCTCTGGAGCAGAGAAGAGCCTCTCCATCCTCTCTGCAGCCTCATGTCCTTCATCCTCCTCGAAGCAAGAGAAAAGGTAAACACATGATCACATCAACACAGCGCTGCAAAGATTTACAAAAAGTGACATCAGGACGGACAAATCGGCTATTTGTTATATTATTGCCTTACTTCCATCCAGCCGGCGGAATGTTTCGCCCTGTGAACTAATGTTCTGACCTCGGACAGTGATAAAGCTGTCTGTTTGCTCCCTAAAACACAATGAAATGTATAAGATGTTTTTGTTTCGTCAAGAGACAAAAGTTCTAATACAGCAAACAAATATAATCATCATTTAATCATGAACTTAGCACTTTATTCAAACGTTTAACTAGACTTTTTACAGCTTTACAGTCTGGAAATCAAGCAGCCTGATCTAAATCTGTTCATCTTGGTCAATTTATGTATATGAAGTAAAAATAGTCAAACATCTCCAGTCACAATAAGTCAAACGTCTAACGTTTGAAAGTGAAGGCTTTTAAGGCGTTTCTTCCAAAGGCATCAAACTGAGCATTACCAACGTATTTTAACTGACATTTTGAGGTTTTAATGTCCCTTGAAGTTTAACATATCTGGCGTTGGATGTTCAAATTAGTAAAAACCAAGTATAGACCCAATACTTACATTTAAAAATGCGAGATCTGCTCCACTTGAGGTCGCCATTTATTTTTTTCTTTCTCTTCGTGCACGCGATGAATCTTGGGAAATGTGACACCACGAAGGGCAGTAGCGGTGCACACTCCAAAAACAGGTAAAAGGAGTGTGCATTTGTGGGTGCATTTTGAGAACACTTTGAATTGACACCCTTCGCCGCGGCATAGTGACATAATCGCACTTCAAATGCGCACTCCAAGTGTGCAGAACCTGAATTAGGGCACAGCCAATATAAGTTGTTGAAGTAAACGGCACTTGTTCATGATTCCAGTGTCCCATCATTGTTGAGTTAACACAACGTTCACTTCATTCAATCCTTTGAGCCAGAGTGCCACTGCATCTTATTATCTTAAGATAGTAAGTCGCACTCGCCAGATAAAAAAAAACAAACATCCATGTCACCTCAAGGCCTCTGTATAAATTTGAAAAAAAAAAAATTGAGAATATATATCTATCTATCTATCTATCTATCTATCTATCTATATATATATATATATATATATATATGTATATACATATATATATCCGATCCCTGATCGGGATGTAACGTCCAATTCCGATAGAGTCTGAAACCTCTGGTGGCCTGCACTGTTGTGCGACCCACAACCGAGGAGTTTTAAAACCAGTAAACAGCTAATCACAGCAGCCAGTCCATCATTTCATCCGCGGACATTAAGATGAACAACTGGACAGCCGCTGAGATCCAGGAGATGCAGCGTCTTGTAGGTCTCTGTAGCTGTTTAGCTGTGTTAGCTTGCTGTTGTGTCGGCAAGCAAGAACGGTCGGCACTTTCAAATTAAAAGCCCCCGCTAAGAACCCAGTTCTAAACTCAAGTGGGGTGCAATGTAAAGCTCTTATTTTGAAGACAAATTCTATGTCACTGTTTTCAGCCCAGCTTCGAGCTTCACGTCACATCACGTTTACGCCTACCTCAGAGGCGGCTTTTGGAAAAGGAGGAATATTATGCCTCGGTTTTAGAAAGACTATTGTAATTGTCAAGATTTTTAGGGGGCCAAGCCCGAGGGGCCAAGGGAACGTGTATGCAAGAATTCGCGTTTCCTAGGACCAGCGGTGCTAGGAACCCTATTGTACGGTCGCCCAGAGGGGTCAGGCCTAATACACAAGCCACAACACAAATACAAAAGCCACAACACGAATACAAAAGTCACAACACAAATACAAAAGTCACAACGGAAGTGACCCAAACCGGAAGTGACCTACAACGGAAGTGAACGGCAACGGATGTTGACAATGCCGCGGATTGCTGCTGCCATTTAAGGATCCGCCGGCCGTCTCTGGGCAGCACAGAGTCCAACTTCGTCGCTGACTTTTTTCCAGGCTCTCTCCTGTTTTGTCCAAGTCTCTGTGTATCTGTTTCTGTCCCGGAGCTTCCGAGCTCCGGTCTCAATATGCATATGGATTGTGGTAGAAGTACGGAGCTAACGAGCTTTGGGGCGCCGAGCACGGAGCATTAGCCACAGTTAGCACAACAATAGAACAGCAGGCTTTTCTCGCTTGTTGTGTCGTTCCGAGCCGGGGCTGCAGCGAGAACAGCAGCGCTACGGTCTGCTCCCCGAGCTCTGTTGCACCATACCACTGTACACGCATGCAGAGACCGGACAATAAAGGAGAGTGCTTGGAGAAAATCAGAGAGGAAGTTGGACTACTTGCTGGTTATAAAAATGTGTCTGTTACTTGATTATAGCGGTCTGTTGTACTTTACTATGAACCACAGTAGTACAATCACAGCTGAGTTTCTCCGCATACTGGCTTGTTGAGTTTACTCGCTTCGACTCAAAGGAGTCATTGTAGGATATATATATATATATATATATATATATATATATATATATATATATATATATAAATAATATGAGGCGGAGTTATGGAAATTAAGGACACATGAATGTAATAATTACACTCACTGTCTCCCCTATAAACTCAGTTCATGTGAATAATATCACTATGTGCTATGTGCTAGGAACTCTATTGTAATTGTAAGGATTTTTAGGGGGCCAAGCCCGAGGGGCCGAGGGAACGCATGTGCAAGCATACACGTTTCCTAGGACCAGCGGTGCGAGGAACCCTATTGTAATTGTAAAGATTTTTAGGGCCTGAGCAGGTCTCGACCTGCGAGGTCCCTATTGTAATCATAATGATTATTAGGACCCGAGCAGGGAACCTGCAAGGACCCTATTGTTTTTCAAAGGATTATTTATTAGGGCCCGAGCAGGGAACCTGCGAGGTCTCTATTGTAATCATAATGATTATTATTAGGGCCCGAGCAGGGAACCTATAAGGACTCTATTGTAATCATAATTAAAGCTGCAAGCAGCGTTGAACGGGCCTTCGCAGTCCACGCGCGTCGGGGCATGCTGCCGTCGATGCATGCTGCCGTCGGGGAATGCTCAAGCAACACCTTCCGCTGAGGAAGTCGTTAAAGCGGTTGCCTGCCACTGCCGGAATTAAGTAATGTACGCTGAAGCCAGAAAAACTGTGTGAACTGCTGCATGATTCCCCGGACAAAGACTGAGTCGATGATCCGCTTCTGGAGCTGGCTGAAGAGAATGTCTACACGAGCATGGTTCGAATTACGGGGGAGCTAAGG
>CAEMYA010000253.1:429857-449552 GCA_903131615.1 Diplodus sargus | reverse complement strand
AAAAAAAAACAACATCGAGAAACTTCACTTAGAAGGCTATGAGCCCCTCATGACTGGTGACACGCGGGTAGAAGGCGTTTTTTTTTCCGTTTTTTTTTCGGAAGTTATGCATGAGGTGGGATTTTCCTTTTCTGTGCTATAATGAAATACATACACAAACCTGACACCCAACGCGCTCGCTTGGTAATTGATGGCGGCCTTCTAGCAAACATGAAAAACTGGATGCTTTGAATAAACAAAGATTATACAAAAACATGACAGGGATAATTAATCGTCTCGGATCACTCCTGATGACAGACAGTACCCACGAGGCTGCACATCAAGGTTACTTACCTGGAAGGAGAATACATTAAACACATTAGTTCTATATTGCATGAGCTGCTTTTGCTTTTGGTCCCTGAGCGGTCACACACACACACACACACCCACACACATGCTCATACACATATGAGGATGCTTCCGGCTGTACACCTTTGCAGCTGTACACATTTGCAGTTCAACAAGGTACCCTAAGAGAAAACATGACCCCTACAACTCCATGGAATATTCATGTACTATGAGAATTAATCCTCGGGAATTACGATCATCCCCTTCGGTAGCTGACGACAGACAGTCGTGCTTGTATGCTTTCCTGTCCTTAAAAAAAACAAAGCCATTAGATTTGCACCAGGCAGAGTAAACATGTTCCTCTACACACGGTAGAATTTGGAGTGCAGAACAAAAATATAGTTATCTGACAGAATGGGAACAGCAGGAGCCTTGAGGGGGGAAAACTGCTGGCTCCAACCTCATAGTCGTAGAGGTTTTAAAAAGGTACAAACAAGATGAGTCGCATGAGTATTGAAGGGTCTGGTTCAGATGCGAGTAATTGGGTATAGAGCGAGCAACAGAGATGCGTGGGGGAATGACAATGACAAGATAGAGAGTCGTCTTATTCTTTTTTTTTTCTTTTTTACCTCTTCCAGCTGGTATAGATAGTCTTGTAAGTGGCATGTCGCAGGACCTCGCGGTGAAACGCTTGCGAAATTACTGAAAATTAAGTGTACAAGATTGGCCACCAAAATCCAATCTGCTCCAGGCCTCAGTCATTTTGTAAAGTTGACGATGCCTGCGAACTTGTGACAGTCCAATTAAGGGCATTTGCATATCGGGAAGCTTAAAATTATTGTCATCCGCTGGAGCGTAAAATGGTAGGGCGCAACTCAGGAGGAGATAGTGGAGATCTGCGCTCGTAGACCGCGGCGGAGCATGTGAGGGGGCGGGACGAAGAGCGAGAGTGAGCTGCTTTCATTAGCACACGTGGTATAGTTGTACATATCCCCTACACTCACCCCCAAACTGTCTTGTCCTCCTTTAATATCCGCAGCTATAGTTCTCTTCCAATACTTTCGTTCCCTGTTCCGGTTGAGGTCTCTGCGCTCCCTCTCTCAGTACTCCGTCTTTGGTCCCTTCTTGGTCGCCACTTTCTTCCAATGCGTTTAGCTGATATAAACATTTTTTACCCCTAGATAAATGGGCCACATGCCGTAGGTGTGGATCAGGGTTGTAAAATGCTCCATTACCAAGAATAAAAGCGTTTTGGTTTTTTCGTTCAGCCTCACACTGTGAACTCCTTGTATTCCTCTCACTATTCTCCCATCTTCGCCTCGGGCGTGTGCATAGCTTGGCCTTATGTCAGGACGGCACCAACCAACAGGAGGTACAGCACAAGCAAAGGTATGGCAGGTGAGAGACAGAAGCAAGGCCTTGCACGCAGTGACTGCAGGCTGTACATGCGGGCCACGTGAGATATTTCCGTCCGTCTTTAACTCTCTGCCTGTCTCTCTCTCTGTCTTCTCGCCACCTCGCCTTTGCATCTCATGCCAATTTTGTGTAATGACATGTGGATATCTGAAGAGAGAAAAATGCTTCCCACATAATCACGCTCAATTTTTCCTGGCCATAGAGGTGTAGTGGCAAACTATAGTCTGCTCCACACTGGAAGTTATTTATGTGCACAGTGACTCACGGTATGCTGAAGTTTACTGCATCAAAGGTGAAGTGGAGTGCAAGGCAAAGGGACCGTACAACAGTTCCCTTCGGGGGCGCTGATGTTATCAATTTTCTGCTTCATCACATGCCCATCATTTTTTCAGCTATACACAAAGCCGACCTTTTGTCCTCATGACATACTGCTTTCTCCGGGTTCTCGGCTGTTTTAACTCCAAACTCCCAAAGCCAAATGGAGTCACAAGCCGTAAAGTTAACACGGCTGAGTGTCAGAAGCTTTAATGTTGCAGTTTAATGTTTGCAGCCCGGCGTTCTTAGCAATCAAATACATCTCGTTCGCACATTGCAGTTTATGCCCAGTGCCGGTGAGCCCTGCACCTAAATACGTTTGATTACTTTCATCAACATCCGTGCATAATTCCCTGACAAATGTATTTCATTTATTGATTTTTCCTCCACCTGTCTCTCAATCTGGATTCATTCATTCTCTCTATCCGAGTTTGGTGGAAATCCGTTAAGTAGTTTTTGTCTTATCCTGCTAATGTCCCCCAAGTCACTTCAGAAAACTTGTAAGACAATATGTAACTGTCCTCATGTGAGTAATCAGCTGGGGAAGTTTCATAGTCGTATCTATCAGTTAAAATGTGTTTCTTACCTGTAATCCACAGAAGAGAACACGTTTTCTGACAGTCGTGTTGGCATATTTAAAAATGGCGGCACGACAAGAAATCCTGTCATGTTGTATAAGTTGATTCAGACAGGCTCGCCATGCTAAGTAGAATTAATCACGTGAAAGTCACTTTTCCTGCTTTCTTGGCAGCACGCTCAGCAGTATCTGTGGAAAACATCTTGCAGTCTTTTTCACCGGATGGAGCAGTGAGAGTACGTCGTGTGTCCTGAGGCCCTGATGTACGCAAATAGTCCTTGAATGACATTTGAGAGCCGATGCGACAGTCATCGGGAAGGATTCTGAGCACAACCTCCCAGTTGAGAAATGTGCTTTTGAGGAAGCTGAAGCGCTGAAGTTGTTTCCTCAGGATTTACTATCTACATTGTTTGTGTTAAACAGGCGTGGGGAGCGAGGGAGTCCGGTCAGCCATGATGTTGTATGGGCTCGGTTTGGAGTCGGGGTGCGCTCGTCTGGGATGTTAGTGGATGGAGGAATAACCAGTACATCTTTTTTTTTGTTGTTGTTGTTGTTGTTGTAATTTTTTAGTACATTTGAATTGGAAGATGATAGCACTTTGAGGCTCTTAACAGGCACTCGCACAGTCTAGTCAAGGATGTCTTTTTTGGAATGCAGCGCAGACAGCAAGTTTGTGGAGGTCAGAGTGGTGAATGGGCATTGTAGCACGTCTGACACAGAACACAGGGATTTAAACAAAAGCTGCCATTGGATGTATTAGAAAAAAAAAAAAACAACAAGTTATATAAATATTGGTGTCCTTGTCTGGCAGCGTTTTTTTCAGACAACTGTCTCTAGTTGAGCCCTTAAATTTTGTGAATTCATCGCGTTGTTATGTGGCTCCATGTTTCTAACACTGAGCGACATTGAGATATAGCCCACGCGGCAACAAATGAGGCTCGTTGAAGACGCTTGTAAAACATCAGTCAACGTCAGGTTTCAGGGTCAGTGTCTCGTAATCAAAGAGCGAGAGCTTCTAACCATTCTACAGAGGGAACTATTTAGCAGAAGAGGTAGACATTTCTGTTTCTCCCACTGGCAGCCGACATCCAGAATCTGTGGTCAAGAGAATGAGAAATATGATCCTTTTCATGATGTCTTTTTTGCTGTTTTTAAAACGGTGCAGACAACCTTAACTGAAGAACTGCTGACAGTGTCTCTATTGCACAGCAACGCATCTATGTGGCAAGCGGCCAACTCGGTGGTCAGTGTGGAGGCGCATGACATTATTAGCCCAGTTGTCACTCTTGACTACACCGCTCAGTAATGTTTTCACAGCTAGGTCAGGTCCTCGGCGGTGACGCTCGCTGATATCTTGGCAACTTCGGCTCAAAGGGCGGACAGATAAAAGCCTGACCTGGCGCTGTGATGCTGTAGACCTTCTTTAGTTTTATTAAAAGCTGTTTCTGAATTTGTGCCAGAACAACACGCATTAACATATGAAAGAGGAATGCTCACTTAGAGAGATGGAGAGTGGGGTCAGAGGAGGAGGTTCTAGTATAAAGTATATTTTTCCCTCCCTCTCTATGACAGCAGCTCTCTTGCACTGCCTTCAGATGAGGTAGATCAGAACAGGTGCGGACACTGAAGCCTCAATCTGCGTTTGACAACACGTTAGTGTAGTGAAACCTTAAAGTAATGATCTCTAAGATTTCCGTGTCTGTTAAGTGACTATCTATTATAAAATGAGGTGGCACAATGCTGATTAACAGTATGTAGCCCGCTGATTAGAAGCGTTTGCAATTGCACAATTACAAACTGAGTGTCTGTGGCGAAATTCCTGGGAGGAATCACTAGCCGCCACAGTTACGCCGTGATTCCACCACGCACGTCTGTATGATGTCGTGCGGTAGACATGGTTTTATTCCATCCCCCATGCGGCTTCATTTCCCACCAGCATTTCAGAAATTAAACGTCATGCCTGCCTGTTTTTTTTTTTTTTTTTTCTGTAAATTTTCCTTTTTGTGCTACAACGGGTAAAAAAAATAGAATACAACCTTGTTGTGTTGTAGATTCCGAGTCTTAATTTGAAAAATTACTTGATGCTATTCCAGTGTCTGACTTCCTGCCTGCTCCATCTGCTCTGTCCAAATTTAGACAAAAACCAAATAGGCGGTATTCTCTGCAGGGAAAAGTGGAGGGCCGATTCTGAAGGCACTCCTGAAATACACTTGTTGGAACCAGGAGCATTGTCTAGAACGCTGTGATCAGCTCCAGCAGCCGCATTGTTGTAGAAAGTGTGATGCAGTCGGTTGGTCCGCCATAGAGGGAACGTGGGCCAACAGACTCGCTGTCCAGTTCACATGTGTTTGAAAGTGGACAGAGCAGTTTCTGCTAGCATTGCAAAAGGCCGTAGATAGTGCAACCTTTATGATCATGGTTGCAGGTGTGTAAACAGCTGAGAATCCAAACAAATGGGCTCTCTCTCTCTCTCTCTCTCTCTCTCTCTCTCTCTCTCTCTCTCTCTCTCTCTCTCCCTCCCTCTCTCTCTCTATTTCTGACTGAAGCCTGTCACATGCTTCGTGACATTAAGTGCAGGCGTACTGTGTGCCTGCCAACACTTTTACTCAGTGCACTATGAAGTAAATGTCAATTGCACAATGTAGTTGCTGCGGTGTAATTAATGCCTTGTTCAGCGTTTAGACCGATTCCCAATAAACATCACTTTCACTGCGCTATTTTGTCTGCCACCAGCGTGAAATCTCCATGAAAATTGAAGGCTGGCTTGCAATCCACTGGCACCGTTTCTATCTGCTTTCACGTCTCCTTTATAGTCGAGATGAACAAATAAAGTCACGTCTTGCCCTGTGTTGCCGGTAGTTTTGCGACTCAGAGGAAAGGAGAAACGACCCAGCCCTCTCTGCGGCAGTGGCGCCCGCGATAATATCAGATGGAAAACACTGGGCGGTGGGAAAGTTCTGTTTCTGCTTTAACTCTCACAATGTCGAGAAAAAAAAAAAAAATGATAACAATAATGAAGGAAAAAAATCCAAAGAAACCTCCCTCTTAGCAAAGCACCCCTCCTGAAGAGATCTCTCCCTGCTCAACCAATTATTTCACCGACACGACTGCAGATTCGGATGCAAACACATGAGCTGCTCTCTCATCCTGTGAGAAATCCACTTTCCCCCAAAAAACACTTCCTTCTGTGTCACTATGCAAAGCCACGTTGCATTCTGTTTCAGACTCATTTATAGGGGTGGCCTGTTCTTGATAAGTGATCGTCAAGTGTCTGAGGGTTTTATCTTGTGCACTAAATCACAGGCTCAGGCTTTCCAGCCCGGATCCTCCCCTACCGCTCAGCTCTCCCCAAATAAAAAGGACGGCTCATTTTCAAGGAGCACCTTGTGGCTTATCAGAGGTGATATGCTGTCTTCACTTCCCCTCAGGCCTGTAAACTGAATACATTAGTAATGAATCACTCTGCAACCATACCCAAGTGGACAACAATTTGTGTCCATCCTTATCTGCTCACTCTGTCTCTTCCACCACCCTTATGTGAGACCTAAGGGATTTCTGGGAGACACAAATAGGTGGAAATGGAGGGGAACCTGCTCGTATATTATTGTCAGCGAGGATGAGAGCTATTTAAATACCGTATGTGTGTCAGACATGCAACATAACCCTGCCCATCAGCATTATTGTAGTTTATTAGGGTAACACCTTGGCTGACAGCTGAACAATTGTGTTTTACTTCTGCCGTTGCCCGATAGTGTCATTTTCATGCTCCTAGCTCTTCCCTGTCATTTTCCCCTTGCCTGATCCCTTTTGAGATACTGACGGTTACACACAGACCGAGGAATGTGGAAAAAGACTCGCTGCGGCTCACTCCCTCATTGGAGCTGTCATACTTCATTGAAATGAAAAGCCAGTGGGAAGCGTAAGAAGCCGAACCAAAGAAAAAGAATAAGGAGGTAAAAATGTACAAGTGAGAGAAGCTAAGGGTTCGGGCGTTTATCATCATCCACTTGACACGCGGGAAAGGCGACAAGCAGCCGTGATAAAAGAGACATGGAAAGTGATAAATGTGGCTGGAGTGTAAACTTTAATGGCCCAACCTTGGATGAGAGCAATTTGCCAATATTTAATTAACTGTAATGTGATCAATCAGGGTGTTAAAGGATGGAGCTGTTCCGGCGGGGCACTCTGCCAGCCTCACTCATCCTATAGCTCATTTAGCCTTGAGAAGGCTCCAAGGAAATGCAGCAATCAACAAAAGCCGCTGTGGGTTGTGTCTGGAGGATCCCATTGTCACTGCACTGACAACAGCCGTATGTTTCTTTCCCTTGTAAATAATTGCCGATGCTTTGCCACCAGTTTTGGTTGCAGGCCTGCACCACACAGGGACATTGTGTGTGAGAATAATCCTGAAGGCTTTTGGGATTATCTTTCTTTTGTTATTACGTTTTACCTCAATTTCAGGCTGGACATGATGGATTTTTGTTTTATTCTTTTATGTTTGACATCTTCCCCTTTTTCAGATGTCATTGTGTTTTGTCCTGGCTGTATTATAAATAAAACACACACAAACTTGCTATCTCCAGATAGCACGTCTACCACCTTATTGATAGCTGACACCTTTAATTGAAATCCCTCTGAAAACAGTGGACATGTGACTCCTGCTGATGTCTCTTTTAATTATTGTTTTTACATTTACGGCAAAAGTCACCAGGCCTGAGATTATAAAACAATGTCTGACTGACACATTAACACTTATTACTTTTGCTGGCGAAGCAAAAAGTAATTCTTGAATCTTGATTAATTTTATTAATTTTAGTTCAGTCTAAGGTGGGGTCGATTATTGTGTTAATACACAATCTGATGTTGTCAGAATACATTTGGGGAGGGATGATTATAACTTACCCTGCAGAACTTACACCCTTTTACTACAAATTAGAGCACATATGACTTTTTTTGTGTAAATGCGGGTGAACCAGCTAAAAATAGGTGATTGACCCCTTTCCCATCATTTTTTTCAATTTAACAAAGCAGGCTGTGGTTTATTTATTCCTCAAATGAAAGTTAAATTATGAAAAGGTCACTCGGGCCACAAGAGAGCCGGGTCTGACCGAAGATTCCGCTTCTGTGGCCCTGCAGCGAGACCTCTTGAATAAACGTCTGTCAGCTTCTGTTTCCCAGATAACACCTTGACGCATTTTCAGATAAACAAATTTTATTCTCACAGACAGACACCTTTTGTTTTCCCTCGCCTTCCAAGGTCAGTCATACTTTGTTATGCATGTGTGCTCTTGTAATTCAGAGCAGCTTCCTCCCCTCTGTCTATTCAACAAAGTCTGACAGATGAATTAATACATAAACTAAACCTCCAGCCGAGCGATTATTGGTCTGGATGCTGGATGGAGATCCCAGCGATGCCCACCATGATGTCTGTCAAAAATATATTCCATCAATATCATAGCACCTAAAGCTGTTGAAGAAGATAGACAACAGTTAGGCAAAGGGAAAATGAAGTGCAAATTGATGGCATATATTATCTCCCCCTCTATTTTCTACTTGACCTTTATAACTCACCACCAAAAAATACAGGCCTCCGTACTTTCTACTCGGTTGGGTTCCCAATCTGGCGGACAGGAACGGGAAGACGGTGAGGTTAGAGACCTCTGAAGAAAGAATATATGAATTGGCTAATAAAAGCTCGGCTGATTAAATTAAATAAGGTAATTGGATTCCTGCATGTGCAATAAAATAAAGCTGTATTGGGTATAATTAAATTGTCTTCTCAAGATTTACTTTCTTCGCGGCTCTCTTCCTCCCAGTTAGAGCTGAGAGCAGGAGGCGCTTTACAGTGACGGGCAGAATTAGAAGTTGGGAACAACACAGGGCGGTCAGGTGAGATATGTGGGCGTCCTTGCGACCCAGTGTTCCGGCACCCCAGGTAGCATTTTGTTTTAGTTGTACACCCTTTGAATCTTTACGGGTGATGTCACACATTTGTTGCTTTTTTTCATGTGAGGTTTCACAGTCGTCAAAAGCATAGCAGGACTCTCAAACAAAAGGCATGTGGACTCTCACGTACTGTGTGATCATAATGACTATATTTTCTTTTCAAGAGATTGACATGTTCACGTGTGCCTGAATGAACGGAAGTAAACAGTGAATTGACTTCATGCATAAAAGAAAAAGGAACAGATGACAAGAGCACAGTATTTAGGCACAGACCAAATGTAAGTCCACCATCATGTCAGTCATTGGTTTAAGGACTACCGCCATCTTGGATTTAATGGAGCCAGAAGTGACCATATTTGGATGAGAGGGCGGAGCTGGGGAGCATATCTTGATTGAAAGTGAGAAGTAGGGTCAGTTTCTCATATGCTTACATACATGGAATCCTTTTGCAACCTGTGGAGTCGCTCCCTGCCGGCCATTATAAAGAATGCATGAACAAGGTAAGGTACAAGATCTGTTCATTTGTCACACAGTCAAGGGAAATGACATTAGCTGGCTTACATGCTCACAATGACTGACAAGTTGATGGAGAGCAGGTTGTGTTCACCAATGTTCACCATCTTGATTCAGCTTGTTCACATGCAAACACTTGCAGTAAATGTGAACCACGGCTCAGGCTGATGAGGACATCATTATTTCTACAGGTATCTGAAAGGACAGCAGATTATCAGAATCATCACAATTTGTCCCAAGGGGCAATTGAATGTCTGTACCAATTTCATGGCAATCAACAGCTCTCTACCAAAGTAGTGGACAAAGAGAACGACACAAAGGGAACCACAGTGGGCGTAATATCAGATTTATCCTGCCAGTTTTGAGATCAAGCCATCTCTCTACTCACTATTGCAGGGTGGGTGACACACAAAAGTTGTGTTAGTTAGTTTCAGCGATTGCAGCTCGGTCTGCCAACTCACTAAGAGCGGATTAATATGTTAATGCAGAATGCGTGCAGAGCTTTCATATTTGGCATCTCAGCTCTTACATCACCTCTCCCCACAGGAAAACACCAAGCTAAGCACAGCAGGGATCGGGGAGTGACGCTCAATACTTCCCCTCGGGAGCTGAGACTCAGCACCCACGGGTGGATGCTGGGGTGGAGATGGAGCTCATGAAATGCTGTGTTTGCACAAGTCGGTGCTGTTGGACCCATGATAGCGAGTTAATGCGTCTGTTACAGCGTAGCTTTCAGGTAGGCAGTGCGGGAGCAGGCATGGAAGAGCAAAAGAGTGACGGAACCACAGAGCGGCAGTCGCCTGTCATGTGAGCGTAACCTAGCTGTTGTTGAGTTGTCTGCCCCAATTAACCATCAGGCTTTGCTCCATTAGTGATCTTTGAAACTATGATTACATACTGTACATCGCCCAGGTCTTGTGAGCCTCAGTACTGTGACATCTTGCCAGGCCTATGATTGATTGTTAAAGGATTGTATTTTCTGAGCCCTGGCTATGCAAGGTGCACCATTAGGACCTTGTGTTGAGGAAGTATTTTTTCAGTTGATTATTTACTGCCTTCGTTTTTGCGGTCATGCCCGAGCGGGAGCCTCTTTGTTTGTGGTTTGTGCTCTTCGGACGTTTGCGTCAGTCCACAGCAGAAGCCTCCCGGTCACAGGATGGTAGTTGCAGCAGCAGTTTTATTCTACTTCCAGGGCACTTTCAGTTTAGCTCACCCCAAGGCCTGACTATCACTCCTTCACTTCAACCTTAATGACCCAATAAACTGTACAAACACACACACGCAGACACACACACTCACATCCACCACCAAAACCACCACAATAAGCGATTCATCAGCACTGATTTATTCCCTGCGGGAGCACGTGTTAATTACAGAGGGCCAATCAATAACTTCCACTAAACGATGGCTCAAAGGCATGTCCGTGCTGTTCGTGAGTGTCAGTGCGTGCGGATGTGCACGCCTGTGTGTGAAGCCCCTCGGGGGATAAGTACAGTCTTTGCACCTGCGTGATGGATGATGTGAGTGTTTTAGCCATCAGCAGTGTTTTACAGGCTGTGAGTGGTCGTCTCTCCGAGCTGACCCCGTGACAGGCAGCCTGGAGCTGAGCCAGCAGCTGGCAGGCACCGGACAAAGCTGGACAAATGACAGCGAGAGCCGTCAGAAGAGTGCCTGCAGTACTAATGATAAAACCACTTCCCTGTCGTGCACTGTAGATTACAAAAGGGGAAGGGGAAATGTGGTCTTTTACAGCTAAGGTCTTATTTTTTAAGAACTTCCGAGGTGTGAAAAAGCATCGGCAGTCTCTAATAAGAAATCACACGAGGCAGAAAACACAAGCAGGTTTTAAAGCCTGGTCACTTCAGTGATTAATGAATTGGTACACAGGGGCAAACCAAATCCATGGGTTTATTCACGCTTTTCACCAATAGCAAGTTGTATGCTGACCTTTGAGAGAACAGAGCACCAGAGAGTCCGAAATGGAGGGAGCCAACAAGCCTATTAACTGCGTTTCACCATTGCTTTCATTTAACCTCCTCGGAGTATAAACTGCTTCACAAAAGCAATCGTTTGCAGATTGTTATGAGATGGGAGGAACTGGTACGTACATCTTTTAAATGAACGTATTGTTCTGTAGACACCAAGCTATGATAATAACTACAGATGCACATTATATATTGTCGTATAATTGGCTCCATAAAGGGAATCTTAAATTATAAATTTGTAATTGGCTATCATGCAACTATAGGTGATATAAGGAGCTGATGATGTGAAGCCCAGTTGCTTTCACTGAGTGCAAAGCATGCTGTGGTCACACTCTTGGTGTCAAACTGCTGTGTGGGTAAAGCCATGCCATGTGGACTGGAAAGCCATGTTATCACCATTGTGGATGTCCTTGACAGTTTCAATGGAAGACAACACTGTGGACCTTTCCAATGCGATGTCTGCAAGGGCTCATAGAGGAAGGAAAAAGTCCCTCTAGAGCTCTGGAGTATTTTTCTATCCATCTTTGCTCACTACATTCTTAGGATTAAGCTAACGTGTTTGCTTCAGTTTCACTCTTGAAACATTTTGATTGGAAAAGTTTTGAGTGCCGTTGTGACCGAGGCGCCTCGCCCGGCCAGTTAGCATGGTGGTGATCAGTTCGCTGGCTACAGCATTTCGCCAACCAGCTCAGCAGGTCCTCCAATGCCACCAATGGTACCTCTTCAGTTACACTTGATTCTCTACTGGAAGCTGCTCAGTACAAACATGGTGTCGTCAACTGGCAACTGAGCAGCTACACTTCGAGCCCTTGCTCAAGGGTACTTCAACGGTGGTAACGGGAGATGGGCAAGTACTACTCGTTCACTGCCCCTGCCCAAAATTATTCTGCCCATTTTTTTAACCGGTGACGTTCATTTCACCTTTAGGCCACCGATGGTAACTTTAAATCAGAGTTTTTTCTTAATCTTACACAGTTTCGAGCATTTGCACTTCGACAGTCCTTAACAGCATGAATTCTGATGGATTTCTCTTTGGATAACTTGTGTGTCAAACCATCACACTTGAGGTGATGAATGGTTTTCAGTCAGATAAATGAATTAAGCACGTAGCAAGCAAACAGCAGACCGACTATCTGTTTAGCTTTGTTTGAAAAATACAATCAAAACTTTGGTGAAATTATTGTGACATTAAAGCATCCATGACATGAGCACAGGCCAATTTCAGATATGTAATCACACCCCTGCTGGCTGTCGAGATGAGCCAACAGATTAGTCCAACCCAGATAATCACAACACAATTTCATGTTATGAGAGGAAAACATTCTGTTGTGAGGAGGGTTGTCAGGCTTACAGTGACCACGGTCAAATGCTCATACTGAGTTGTGTTACCCTTGTTTGTGGATTATTTCAGCATAATCCAACCGTTTATCACACAGAGAGAAAACTTGTTCATCTCCTATCATTTCATTCAGAAACTGAAAAGATGCGGGTGTCTTATTTGGAATGATTAAAACAGACATGCTTAAAGACTCTTTCTTTTACAAAGCCAGGCAAACCACCGACTATGCACCGAGGCTGTCATGGGTGGAGGAGCGTGTGCGCCAGGGGAGAGGATAGAAACAATAAAGCAAAAGAAGAATGTTGGGTCGCCCTGGGGAGTGGTGCTAAAGCGCTAATAACACTGTAAGGAATTTGGTAATTTTCTGGATGAAAAGCATCATTTAGCCGCAGACAAATCTGCGTAAGACTCCGCAGTAATTAGAATGTGGTGATATGATTATACGCGGGCGTCAGTGTGAGCAACGGCGGGCTTTGAATGCAGCGAGGCGGACGCGAGAAGGCGAAGAACTGCAGCAATAACAACAAGAAAGGGGAAAATGAATGTAAACACATTAGCAGAGTGTTATCATAAGAGTCCACGCTTATTTGGAAATTTTAATTATCATTCAAAGTGTCGGGTCTGTTATTACTAAATGTTGATTCAGTCAACACGTTATTATTTGCATCTCTGTGATCTATCGAGGCTCACAGTGGGGGAGTTCGGAGCTCAGAAGAAAGTTTCAAGTTGATCAAGTTTAAAGTGAGAGAGGAACTGTAGGCTTACATGTGAGCGAAAGCATTCTCACAGCATCAGAAAAGAAGATGTCGTGACCCTACGTGTGATGAGTTTGCTGCCACACTAGGAATATAACAGCATTTGTTTTGAAGGCTGTGAGGCACAGTAGACCTTGGCAAGAGGGGAAAAAAAGAGCTGGAAAAGGTGCTGAGCAAGAAATCCCAACAAAGATTTGAAGCAGCAAGATGCTTAGAGCTTTGTCTCTGTGCTCTTGGGGAAATCTGCACATGCGTGGGTGGGTGTGTACTGTATATGTGTACAGATCTCAGTCTAAAAGTGATGGGCTTTAAGGACGGCTTTTGCTGCCTTTCACAGGGACCTGACGGAGAACCGAATCTACTGTTCTCAGGGTGACTTAGGCCTTTGTGGACTGTCGATCACAAAATCGAGGCGTAGCTTGGAGCAGGCATTTAGCAACTCAATTTGTCAGTCCTCTAAGCCTCGTGTCCAAGGGCCATCTAGCACTCCCTGCCCCTTGTAATAGAAATCAAATTTAGCTTGATAGATCTACAGGGCTGAATGCCTGCACAAAGGGTTTGATTGTTTCCTTTATTTCGTGCCCTTGACATAGCCTCTCAGTATTATGGGATAAGCATGAACTCAATACAGACTACATGCCATGGAAAAGTAAGCATTCCATTCTTTGACAACAAAAGGATTATGTGATCTATTGTGTGCGAAGTAACATGAATTGGCAACACCCTTCATACCTAGTCGTTTCGGTTCTCACATCGTCTCAGTGATGCAGCAGTGTCAGCATCTGTTTGTGGTTCAAGGTATCTTTACTGTCTCCGTCAGGGATGCTGGTTTAGAGCCAGGATCATACAAAAACACATGTGGCAGTGCAAGTAAACAATCTATGAAATCTGGGCAAATGGAGAATACAGACACAAACTTTTTAAAGGTGCAATATGTGCGAATTTTAGATTAAAACATTCAAAATAACTTTAATTATCAACAGAATGTCAAAGATGTCCATGCATTCTGCTGCAGAGATGTGAACTGGGGTTAGCATGCTAACCAGCTAGCCCCAGACCCGAAAACCTCTTTCTCCCAGCAGCCTGAAGCTTCTGTGCAAGCAGTGTCTGGCTGGCTTCATGGCTAACTCAGCTAACAAGCTAATAGTAGATAGTGCCAGGGATGTATAAAATGAATACAGTAAGCAGAATTTAGCAGTTACTCTGGTTATATGATGCCCTTATTAATATCTAATTGTGGATTTAAATGATACCAGATTCTTATGTATTGAACCTTTAATAATATCTACTGTTTGGTCAGCAAATGGCAGTGAAACCTTTTGTCTCTTGGATCACCTTACAGTAACATTTCAAACTCTATCAGAAGTAAATTACCTTGGCATTCCAGAGGGGAAGGAGCCATCCTACAACTATTTTTTATAAAGGTCCATTAGCTTGGTTTAGCTAATCCCTGAAATATTGCTAGCCACTTTAATGAGGCAACCCAGCCCACCCCTGTCGCCTTTGGTATCCATTTTATCATCTTTTGCCCAAACTGGAAGGACACATTGGTCCAAGTCAGCAAAATACCACTAGGTATTTGTGTTAAATTGTCATCAGTGAATATATGACAAAAATATATGAGTCAAATCAAGTCAGTTTCATTCAATATCAGGTATGGAAGCTATAGCCACCCACAAAAACCTCCCACAGAAATGGTACTCAGAAGGGCGGTAAGAGGCTGAAAGGATTAAAATGGCATTGTTGAATTTAAAAAAGGAACACCGGGAGGTAACAAATAGCACAAAAGAGCCTGATTTAAGATGATGTGCTCACTGCATGCTGACAGCATTACTCTTTTATAAAGAATATTAAAGGCACAAATTGTAAGATGCCAATCAAGCACAGTCGGTTGTCCGACATTGTCCTGAGAAACAAGATTAATCAGGGACAATGAAAGCAACTAAATGAGTGGACCAGTGGTCTGTAGAGCCTGAAACACGTGTTCTGTAATTGAATATTTGGACTGGAAGCTGGCTGTGAGATCATGGCTTCCACACTAGCACACACTGGATCTCTCCTACAGCACCCTTGATCAAAGCATGTTTTATAGTTTTAAAGTTTTATATTTGTATGTGATACATTTAGATAAAAGAATAAAATCTAAATCATCTCTTTCTGGCATATTAAATAGTGTGGCAGGATGGGTATGCGAACAGAACACGTTTTTCAAGTTGTAACCTAAACTTGTAACCCAATGACTAAGGAAAACAAACACGATGAATCAGGTCTTTAACATCAGTCAGATCAGATGTGGTAATTGCCCTTCAATATAGTGTGGCTGCCACTCTATAACCACATGCTTAATGGTGTTAATTCCTGTCTTAATGAGCAGTGCAGCCATGTCAGACTGTATGATCAATGCTCCACTAATCTGTGTCAGAACCTGCAGGTTAGTGGAGTTCATGATAGCTGGAGGTGCCAGACCGGCGGGTTTTTGATGGAAATAGACCTGTTTGTAATGATTTACCAGAATGAGTTCTTCACAGAGCATGGTATTGGTACCATCCTGCAACAGAGATTCACTGATAGAATTAAATCCTCTGCTGATGCATTAGTGGTGTTTCGTCTAAGATTAATCTGATGAGTATGTATTTTTCAGCAGGGTGATATGGGAGGAGCTAGCTGTTTTTCTGAGCATGTTTGTGCGCCCAACCAGCACGAATGCAGCTTATGTCTACTTCATGCCTCATGCCAAAATAACTTCAGTGCTAACTTAAAAAATGAAACACAGTAAAAGGATGACATGATGCGAGTTGACATTTAATCATGCTCATACCTGCCACCTCATATGCCGCCCGCTCCAGGTTACCTCACCGTTGATATGTAACAAGCCGCACAGACTAATTGTTACACGGGTTGCACTAAGCACATAATTAGGGTTCAACCCAAGAACATATTTGTATTGAATGTCCTAAAATGTTATTTAAGTGGTTATGAACAGGAATAAAGGTTCAGACAAAAAATGTTTTTCACCATTTAAGGGACATAAAAACAAAAAAAACTACCATAACCTCAATCGTTCAAAAAAAAAGTACCAAATTCAAAATACAGAGAACAATGTTTTAAGGTTGCCATGTATATAAAATTCCACAATACGCTGACTAAGTAATCTTCAGAAAATATCTACGTGGCTGCAATGCATTTTTAATGGATCATTTTAGACAGTGGAAATGTTCCGTCACACGCTGCAGCCCCAGGACAACAGTTGCCCACACCTATCTATAGCTGTGATCAGGCATACTTCGCACAGCTTTACCCTGCTGCCACACTGAATGCCTCCTTCTTCTTCTCGCCATCGCGTCGTTATAATTAACTCCCAGCGCGTTGTTCCTCTTTGCCGTGAGAATGAGGACAGTACGGCTCCTTACTCATCAGTGATATACGATTGTTGTCTTGTAGTGGCTGCGCATAAGCAAGCTCAGCCCCTCATGAGAAAGAATACTCTTTTCCATCAAGGTCCTGTTTACCACTCTCTCCCCACACCGCCTTTCATTTACACTGACTGTGTGAACAATACGAGCATAAATGAAATGCCTCAACTGAGTAATGGCTGTAGCTTCTCACAAAACCCCGGCTCGATAACTTTGAACGCGAAGCTGAGTCATAAAAATAAGTCAAGGTCATGCCTGTATATCAGACTGTATAGCGAGCATACTGTGTGTGGGGGGGGTTGGACTTCTTTTTTGTCTTGATTTAAACGCATTTTAATTATTATTATTATTATTATTTATTTATTTATTATTTTTTTTTACAGTTTTGAGTTGGGACTTGGCATTCCTCTGCGTCGCCATATGCAACATATGAAGCTGCTTCAATTCGACAGCCTCCCCCCCACCCTGAAGTTGGCATTTACGATGGAAATGATCGTAGAATCCACTGCTGCGCACAATTACATTACATTATCCCTCCTGGTATGAGGAGAGCTGGGATTTGTATGTAAGGACACGTGTGTATGCGTGTTCTCGAGTGTACGGTATGCATGATGGTGTGGGCGAGCATGAGACGAGGGAGATAAAGAGAGAAGGTGTCAGAGAAGGAGACAGGGACAGAGATAGCCGCAGAAATCCAACAGCTCTCTCATCTCTCTTAATGATACATTTGTGATGATACATTTACCATGATGACACCGCTCATTGTAATTTGAAGTGCCTCGGCCGGTATCAGACTCTTACAAGACAGGATGTGAAATTGGGGTCTCAGAACGGGATGTTTTATTAGCTGCTGGATATTGCCAAGGTGGTTAAGATAGGATATTTGATTTGCACTGTTCCTTTCATTTACTCTCTTTGATTTGCGATAAGTGACTTTTCCTCGGGAAGAAATCGGTAGTAATTTCACAGTTTGTGCTCTCTTTCTGTCTCTCTCTCTCTGTCTCTCTCTCTCTCTGTCTCTCTCTCTCCCTCTCGCTCTCAAATATGACAGGCCTTATGGACTCCACTCACACACTTCTCAGGGACTCCCACGTGCAGCCTCTAGGCATGATTGCTGCAAACGATGCAAATGAATTGATTCCAATACAAATGAACTCATGATAGTAATCCCATGCTAAGTGGCTGCTGCTTAATTTCATATTGATGAATGAACTGCCTCAGCCTGAGCCCAGAACAATGGTTTCTAATTAGAGCGACACTAATTGCAGACACATTGATTGGCTAGCAGAGCGATCTTGCGAGGTTCCCGTTCGGATCAGTTGAAGAGCTGCTCCTGGAGAAAACACTTTAGCGCTCATTGATGGGAGTTTGTAAGATTTTAAATGTAGAATTAAAAGCATCTACCACCATTAGTCTTTAAAATTCATGTAATATTAAGGCAACAGGAGGGGTTGTTTTCTTTTTTTTTTTTTTTCATAAGACTGAATCTATACTAGCTGTCAGGCTGTGAAGCTACAACAATCGAGATAATACACGGTGTGTTGCTGGTTGAATGTGAATTAGCTTAATATGCATGCATTATCAAAACAACAACTCAATTGACCCCTGTGAGGCATGTAGAAACTGACAGCAGCAAAGTATAAACCGGTGCCCCCGCTCCTTCACTGTGGTCGCTAAATCATAAAAATGCAGGTAAACAGATTAATTAAATAGATAAAGTTGGAAAATGAAGGTCATACTTCAGAGGCGTAGTAGAGGAGCATGACAAAAAGGAGGAGAAGGGGTGCTATTCGCTAATGAAAAAGGTGCCATCTGCAATATTTTTACATAAACAACCTGTCGACGTAAAAAAAAATAAAAAAAATGAAAGAGTGCTATAGTCAAGAGGATGCAGCCTCTTCATGTGTCACTGTGTCTGATTGGTTACAAGATCACCTTGACAGCTTCACGATGCAAAATGAGCTGTTTTCAGATTTCAGGTTCATAAATGTACTTCAATCCTATTAATCTGACATTTTGAAAATGTGCTCATTTGCCCTTGAATTTAGTGTGGCTTCCACTCTATGACCACTTGGTAAATGGTGTTAATTCCCGGCTTAATGAGCAGTGCAGCCAAGTCAGACTGTATGGCTGATGCAAAGACTTAGACGAGAAGATCGAATCAACTCTGAAACCCATTAGATGTAGCAGTGAGCAGACAGTTAGCTTAGCATAACGACAGGCAAAACGGGGAAACAGCTAACCTGGTAGGACAACAAATCATCAGCTATTAAACAGTTAAAGCTAACAATGCTTTCATTGGTGATGCCATGATGCAATTATGAGTTTTTTTCCCCTTAACCTACAGAAAGTCCCATAAACAGGGTCCCAGTGGCCTGACGAAAAAGTATTCTCCTCTATCTATTCACACAAGCAAAGAAATCCCTCATATATTCAAGTTGCATACGTTTTTTTTTTCCTTTATAAAAATGCCCTAGAACATATGTCACATACATACAAACAGGACCATTCACATGCAAATAAGGGGCATTTCTGAGTATCAAGAAAATGACAATGCACAGCGTGAAACGTATCCGAAAAACACGGCGGCGGTGAAGCAAAGGGTCGTGTGTCATTTTTTCACAAGCAAGGATGAAATGTGTTCACAAGTTTGCGAGCATTTGCCTTGAAATAGAGGCTAGATGTACAATAGCAAGGCAATACAAGAAGCACCTCCAAACTAAATAGTGTCTACAACTGCGTTTCTTATCTTTTACGGGTCACATTTGTCAATCACATAATTTTCTGGTAATGTCACTGTAAAGAACAAATATGGGCGAGCTTTGGATTTGATTTTGGATCGTAGGAACACTTCGTCAGAGTAAAGTTCACAGTTAATGCATAGCTATAACGGTAACATCTTGTGTGGCATTTACATTTTCCGTCATGTGTGCTGTTTAAACTGTGCTGAACGATGACAGTGTGGCCACGGTTGCTTGTACAGTGCGGCGTGCTTCCTCTCTCCGGGCCGCGCGGCTCAAATCAAATCATTTGGTCTGATCCTGTGGAATGAAATGGAGTTAGAGAAGGTCAGCCTGTGGCGCTGTGTTTCTCACTCTGCTCTAATGTA
>CAEMYA010000253.1:400263-423969 GCA_903131615.1 Diplodus sargus | reverse complement strand
AGAGAGAATAATGCATTATTAATCTCTCCTTGATGGATGGGCTGTTGTTGTCATAAATAGTTTTGGGAGCCCCATGACTAACTCCAATAAATCAACGTTCAAACTTTTTGCTATTAATATTAATTTTTTTTTCTCAAGATACACACAATGTGTTTTTGGTGATTAACAACTAAAAGTATGACTTATCTTTGTCTGTTGTATATATCAGTTGGAAAATAGACAACCAACAAAATCAATGAATACAGTTTTTGAATATATTACATAATTGTTAAATATACATTCTAGCGATTATGTCCTTAAATGGGCAATTAGCACTTGACTTTATCTCACTGAGTGATTTTATCTCTGTCTGTAGTGGCATTGAGGAGCACAGGCCCTATGGCTCGGCTACAGCCATGGCCCTCTCCAGAACAGCTGACAGCATCTATTCTGCAGTTAATGTGGCGTACTGAGGAGCTGCAGTAAAGATAATGTAAGGGTTGTAAAAAGTGCTGCCGCTAATTAGCTCGCTGGCAGAGATGCGCCAGGTGAGTGGAGCTGGTTGGAGATGGAGGACAGACAGGCAGAACGATGGAGGAGATTTTAAAAGTGGAGGGAAGAGTAATGAGCTGCGGGCAAGTTGAAAAGACTCTGAAGGTTAAAAATGTCGTCTGGCCCTTTGTCAAAGTATCAGAAGAGTGGAGAAAAGGGAAAAAAATTGCATCTACTGCACAAATATTGATCAGCTCTGATACAGTATGACACTGGTCCTTTAATGACGTCCTTATAGTGCTCCATCACACTGGCAAGAGTCTGTCTCTGTGGTGAGGCCCGTCTGGCTTAAAAGTGTTATGGAAGAACTGCGAGTGGTTAATGGACATGCATTATTGAAAGCAGGCCCCATATGTCTGCCTGCTCTCAATTATCCTGCGCTACCTTTGGGACCTAGATACGTGTGTTTTTTTTAATCTATTTTCATTCAAAGTTGCTTTCATCTTTTGACATACACTGAGACAATTTCATCTAAGCTTCATTTTCACATTCACCTGACCCATGTGTTCCACCTTGCTCACAAAAGGAGGTCACTGTGTTAAATGTATACAGATTTTCCAGACTGGAGATAGAACATAAAGTGAGAGTTTGAATGTTTATGCCTTACCTGTGTTGAACTTACTACTCCACACTACTCTAAAGGATACATAAACTGTAACACTGGATAAGTCATTTTCGAGTGGAAATAGACACTCCGCCACCCATCCACAGCCCAGCGCTGTGTTTCCCTTTGGTATTACTGTTGCTGTTAGCAACATGTCTACTGCTGGCAGCTAGGGTAGTGTCCAAATTTGAACAAGAAATCCTGATCTCAATGCAGTTAAAAAAAGGAAACAAACTAAAAGTAGCCCATTAGGTTCACTTTGCTGTTAGTATTAATAGCTTCTTATCCTGGCTTCACAAAAGCATATCGACCTACAGTAACACAAAAAAGAAAAAAAAGTCGATATGTGTTATCCTGCTTTTTTTTAATTGCAGGTGAACACCTAATTTCATTCCAGTAATTAGATGTTTTAGATATTTAAAATGCTTTTATTATAGAAATGAATTAACCCATTATTCAGCCCATTAGTCCACTATATATTATATTAATATATATATATATACATACATACATACATACATCTCTCAGTACTCAGTGCTAAAAGCTTGAACATTCCCTCTTTGATAGGTGATTATTACCCAAAGAACCAGATGTGATCATACTGTAAATGTCGAGTAACTGTAAATTCTAGTTCATAGAAAAGTAACTCTGTTCACACATTTTTACAAAGGATAGAGCAGGTTGGTAAATATGAGCAGCAGGAGAGAAACTGCTGCCAGATCCACTTGGTTGATTAGCAATTCTGTCAGTGCTGCATTAGTCAACATTATGGTATATAGAGACTAACCTCAATATTTAAATTATTCATTTAGACAAATTGTATCCGTGTGGCTGGAATAGATATTTTGCATGCAAGCTAAGCACTTTTTCAAGGCCCTGGTCCCCTGGCAATGGTAATGAACCTTCCTTTAAAGTGGAGCAGCAGCATGGGAGGTGACCCAGTGGAAAATGTGACCCCTGATCTATCAAGAGAAAGCGTTTTTAATCACAAATCAGTCAAAAACTGTAAAGGAAAAGGCCCTCTTTGTTGCTACGTTTAATCACTTTTCACTCACAGTGGCTGTGCTTTGAATAGCAGGAGAGTGTAGTCTGACTTCCATGTCCCACGGGCCTTCATTGAGCGATCCAGCTAGGTTCCACTGCCAAGGATCAGAAGAAAGAAAGCAGACAGGAAAGAGAGTGATAGATGACTAATTTGGGAGTGAGGTGGAAACAGAGAACACAGCGAGCTTTGACGTATGTAGATCAATGTAAATCGGCAGCCCTAGCAAGTCCTCATTGTGATTCTATGCTACATCCAAAATGCATTAGAAGAGGTTCAGGAACCTGTTTTCACAAAATGATGCAGTTACTGCTGACAGATGTGTCTCAACTTTTACTTTGGTGCTTTTTTTTCTGTTTTTCCAAAGACTGAGTCTGTTTTGATGGTCCACTTTTAAATGCGTGGTTCTAGGACGGATAGCAGCATATCAAACTGGACCACTGACATCCTGAAATACACCTGGAAGCGATCAAAACACTCCTTGCTTTTGTCTTCCGTGCAGAAAAACAAATGACCAGGTTTTAAAAGGCCTTTAGGTATGGCCATCCTATCAGCGTTTCATTAAGTTGAAAGAAAATGCAGTTTGAGACTGCGTTTTAACATTTGCAAACCTGAAGCCACTGGATAATTTGGGGAGACCTCAAGACAATTTCGGGCTGTGTTGTGTGTCCACCATAGCAGCTATATGCTGAAACCTCACCAGATCATAAGAACAGTGTTGTCACAACATAGAATAGAAATTCAAACCTAAATAAATGTAAAGGTGCAACATAAAGAAATCTGAATTTTGCTGAGAAATCTGAAACATGCCAAGCCATCGACTGCAGTTCAAGGCTGTGTTTTCAATATGCGCTAATGTGAAACCACTGGATATTTTTGAGGAGTTCGAGTTCATTTCCAGCCTGAAAATATAGAGGTGAAGCAGCAAATAGGTATGTGATCGTTAAACACTGTGCTGTTGACCAGGACATTGAGCTCATAAATACTCTAGTCCAGCTACCTACAACGGATGTGTCTTTTTTTTTTAGCATACCTGGTCAAATAAGGGATACAAATATGACTTCTTAATACGATACATTGCAGCATGTATCTAGCAAGGTCAGGAGGAGAAAGTGGTATGAAGGGCAAATGAAGGAATGGAGAAACGCAGCACCGGGGACAAATGGCATGGATGACAGTCACTTAATAAGAAGCTGGATTTGAGAAATGACGGCGGGCGAACGACAGGAATAAATGAGAGAGCGAATGAGAGGAATAAATGATAGCAGGGATAGAGCTGTTCTCCCGCTCATATTGGCCAGCCAATCACCGAGTGTGTTAGGCAAGTGCAGGTTTTCAGGGGTGGAGGGCAGCAATGACAGCACAAACCGGAGAATAGAGAGCACACACACACACACACACACACACACACGCACACACACACACACACACACACATACCCCTACATTTTTACTCAGAAGAGGAGACAGGTGTAGCAACAGCGAGAGGCCAAATCAGCCGAGCTGTTATCAATGTATCCACCTTGATCGCTCCCTCCTTCTCTCTCTTTACAGCACACACACACACACACACAGACACACACAGACACACACACACACACACATACAGCAGTGGAAAAACAAGTGTAGATGGAGAGAAATGGAGTCTATGGGGCATTTTTTGTGCTGTGTATTGTTGCGCCTGTAATCTCCTACCTTTTCGTTCTCACCTGCTCCAACGCTTCCACCCACACACGCACATTTTTGGCAGAGGCTGCCCTACCTTCACACTCCTAGGTCCCTGGCCCAATTTGAACAGTATCAGTGAGCGATGGTGGCCCACTGGTGCCAGAAGACCTGGGTGGAAAAAGTCAAGTCATTTTTCACAACTTGCCGTAAAGCAAACTTCTCTCCAATGAGAGTTAGGAAAAAATTTCTCCTCAAAGCATTTTTAGTCTTTGTTTGGAGAAACAAAAATCTCTTTGACTTTAACTGAAATTCACTGGGAAAGCATTCAGAGATTTTACTAGATGAACACATGCTGAGAACTCAGTTTACGATTAACCCAAACTCTCTTCTTTTAAGATCTTTTAATGGCTCGGCTTGTGGCCAATGTAATTTGATAACAAGAGCATACAAAAGGGTGCACAGTAGATTTCACATATTAGGATCATTCTGAACAAGTCTGAGAAAATAGCCCTGATGCCATCATCTTTTGATTTGGCTTGAAGGTTCCTTGATGAAAACTTGGGGTGTATAGTTTGAATATTTACCAGGTGGAGTTAAAACACTGTTATAATAACAACCACTTGGTTTTAGCTTCATGAACAATCATGGTCATGGTTAAAACAAACCAACATTGGCTGGTGGTAGGAAATGGGTCCCCTGTTTTGTTAACACATCCATGTGTGCGACTAAGACTGCTGAAAGGCCACAGCTGAATCTGTTTGATTCCATTGTAGCTGATGAAGAGCCAATTTGGCTGTTAAAGAAGGCATTGACATTGTAAGCGTTTGCGAGGCAGAAATCTTGTCTCTGCTGTGGCTGCCATCAGGATATGTCATCCATCACATCTGTCTTTCTGTTTCAACTCACTGCCATGAATGCAAAGACTTCTCAGTCTGAAGTTCTGTCAGGAATAAGAGCAGAATAATCTTCCGTGAGTCCTCTTAGGGGACGTTCCACAGACAACAGAGCGATATTTTCTCTGCGGCTATTCTCAGGCATACTGTAGACTCCCTGTCTCACTGTATTCTCTCCCTCCTCCCTGTTCCCTATATCCGTCCTCCCCCCTGAAGGTAAACACTGCCAGCAGCGGTAGTCTAAGTGTCACCTGAGGCCACCGTCTTCCACGATCGCAGCAGCCGCTCCACAGCGAGCTCATCCATCCCGCACTCTCTCTGCGCCATCAGCCTAATGCACTCATTACCACAGACTCCACTATAAAGGATAGGTTCCTGTCTCATAGACACTATGGCTGCATGAGCTCTTAAACAGGGTGATGTAACTGATAGCAATTTACATATAAAATAGAGCAGAGATATGGGTTTTGTGTTGAGGCAGCGTCGATATCGTGATCTTGTTTTCATTTTTAAACCACCTAATATAATAGAGCAAAAACAAGATTAGCAGACATTAATGCGCTTCGGTCAGCGGAGACACGCATAATGCATGCACATATGGTAGCATGATGGTCGTATATTTGGTATTTGTTAAGTATTCTGTGCTAACTCCATTTTCTGCATTGTTTACTAAAATCAAAACACAGCTCAGCATCCACCTTCGCCTCTGATTTCAGCTCTGAATGCAAAAAAAACAAAGCCTGATGCCTTTGCGTTGGCCTTGGTCCAGGCTTTGTCGAATCGCGAGCTGAGAGGAGCCGGCTGAGTGGAGCCATATCCATTGTGTGGTTGGAGCCGAGCCTGCAGCACTCAGTGGTGATGATGGTGAACAGCTGGGCTCGGCTGCCGGAGCCGCCGGCATGCGATGAGATGATCGATGGCTTAATGGCAGGATTTCAGCCCGTGCTTGGGCAGTGTGGCACTACATAATGTGGAGCAGGGATAATTATTTCATCTCAGAGATCTGGAACTGAGACTTTTTTAATTTTCCAGTGGGCCCTGTGGAGGGCAGTGGGTGATGCCTCGCAGTAAGAACAGAATGCATGATATTACGTGGAGCGTTTAGGGATCTTTTTTAAAATGAATGGATTTATTACTATGCCTACTAATTCTTGGACTGGCCACTCTCTGGCTGAGGTCTTTTTCATTCTGTGAACAAAACATTTGATACCATCTGATTGAGTCTTCATTTTCAACTGAAGAGATTCAGTTGCCCTTATTGTCTTTAACATAAAAGGTTGTATCTCAAATGGGATTAAAAATGTGGTGCCCAGAGTAATAGCTTCTGTTGTGTTGCCGTATGACCAGACAGAGCGGCTTCTTTCCTCAGACTTTGAGACCCATCAGTCATCCTCAGCACTTTGCAAGACTGTAAGACCTGGATTGATAGACATAAATTGATGTCATTAAGAATAACTATAAATTGACAGGTGGCACTAAGAATATCTATAATAACAACACAGATATCTTCTTCACTGTTCTCGCTGATTGTCGGTCATCATCATCGTTGGTCTTATAGACGCATCAGTATTAAATAAAGGCTGTTTCGTAAACAGTTCAAAGTCCCATTCGGTACTTTTAACCAAGTGTTTGATTAATAATAATTAAATAATTATTAATTTATTTATATAGTAATTTTTAAAAACACAGTTTACAAAGTGCTTTGAACCCCTACCTGAAACGCTGTCGGGCTTGACTAGTTGTATGTCATCACTGGTTGGGCCAACCTGCTCAGGTCTGCCCCCCTTCTCTTCTCATTTATCCCAATCATTTAGGTTTACAGAAACCAGCCAAAACCATTAAGGGCAGGGGGTCATTGTTCGTCACAGTCTCAATCTAGCTCATGCCTAAACCAAACCAAACCTTAACCAAAGTGTGGTCGCACCACAGACTGATTTATTTATATTAACAGTGCAATAATAAAGGCTTAGCAAAGGTACAACAATGACATAGGTACATAGTTATACTCATGTAGACGTTCAAAAATGGTTCTAGCATTCTGTAAACTGTTGACAAGTTTTCCTATACGAGTTTAAAAATATTTTATAATCCAACATCTATAATCCAACAAAAGTATGGTATGCTACCAGTTGTTAATGGTAGTATCATAAACACTATTGTTCTCATTAACACATGATAATGTTAATAAGCATCTGATAAAAACGTATAAAGGCCGTATTACTTATCAACTAATGTGTGTTAAAAAAACATCAATATGAAGCAATAACCAAAGTATATTACACAGGCTTCTCATAATCCATAATATGAGCATCATTAGAGTATATAAAGCAGCTATGACATTCATGAAGTTGTGGGCCAGTAAAGCTCCATTAAAAAACTCTGCATGATATCGGGTTAAACAAATAAAGATGACTGGATGTGCTGTAATTACTGTTCTAAACGGTGGTACCAGATCTGTTTTCATTTCTCTTTCAACCAAAGGGATATGGACTAGGTTGTATTTCTTCAAAAGAAAAAGCCTCTCAATCAAATACATCAATACACAAAATCTGTATATCCCGCTGTGTGCGGCTGCTGTTACATTTGTTCTGCTCTGTTGACCTAAGATCTAATGAACCCTATCCATGGTCAAAGAGAGTGTCAGCGAGGCGCTGGTCTTTCTTTCATCGTGCAGCTCAGCTGGCGGAAAGCGTCCTCAGGGGCATTAATGGGGGTCATAAACTCTGATACGGATATTTAAACACATTGAACTCTAACTGGCCTTGCTCAGACAAGGACACATGCTCTCCCCTGAGGCCATTTCCATGAACAGAATTGGAAAATAGAAACTATTGATTCCTCGCTGAGTTTTATACAATTGCTTTGATCGTGTTTTATTAATGTTTAACAGTCATTTTCCCCTCTTGGTTTATTTCATTCCCTGATCTTATTTGGAAGCCAAAACAAAGAAATTGTCATATTTTCAATTTAGTTCTGTGTGTGACAAAGAGGAAAGAGTTGCTTGTATTTTTGGAGTGCTCAGGGAGAGAGTTATCAGGATCAGACTGAAAGTGTGATTGTACTAAATCTAAATGTAATCCAGCAACAATGTGCAAAATAATGAAGGGAAAAATATGTAATCCAGGATTAGATTTACTGTAAATGGCGTAAATCCAGTCGTTGTGCACAGTGGACTTTTCAGTGGTGACAGACAACAACAATGTGGCCTTATAGCATTAGAAATTACATAGAAATATCTGACAGAGGGCTGTAAAGACTCCACAAAGAAGGCTATAAATAGTGAGAATAAGCTGTGACTGTGCTCAAATGTGAAAGTAATTCAATACCAGAAGTCCTTGTGTTGCGTTATGTAATTTGCTCACAAAGAACCCGTTATGGACACAGTTTCAAATGTCAGTCTTGTCCTACATGTTCTGAAATTGAAAGTCAGTCTTTTTGTCACAAATACACACGGTCCATACGTCACTGTTGTGAAATTTGATTCTTTCTGGTCGTCATCGGCTGAAAAGCTTGAGTCAATTGTTTCTGAGTAGACATAACCATCAAGTAGCCGACTGATTAAATGAGGTGTTAGCGTTTATTGTAATGTTCTAGCTGGTGCTGCACTGAATGCCAGTTTGTTATTGATAGTTTGATGCTTGCACAGCACTGCTTTGGCTCTGTTCCAAGTCGAGGCTGAAGTAATTGACACATCGCCCGCTGGGGTTTGTGATTAACTTTATTGACATATAGGGGGAGGTGGGTGTATGGCGTAGCGTGCAGTTGGCAGAGCTAACAGGCCTTTCAAGCTGCTAAGACAAAATAGCATTGATGTTTTCAGGACTGCTGTCCAGGGAAGCGCCTGGTGAGAGAGGATTTAGAGGCATAGGCATGTTGATTCGGTCTAAAAGCCACTGCAAGCATTGTTCCTCTGCGTCACAGTTACTCTAATTCACCTCACGTAATGATGTTACCCACTGTTACCAACATATTACACACTTTCTGAAGAAAAACAAGTGTGGAAACAAGAGAAATAATCTGCACAGCAGACTACCGCTTTCCTGTGTTAAAGGCGGAACCAAGATCCGTTTTGTCAAAGGCAGTACTACTCAGCCTCTGGACGGTATTCCCCGACGACTGAGAAAACTACCCCTGATGATATGACCTGGGTTATCTATGCTTGGGAAAAGAAACCATGACAGAAAACCTATCAAAGAAACACTAATGGCTTTTTGAATCTCCCAATGGCGGGCATGGCTTAGCGAATACAGCACAATGTGGAGCAGTACAGCAGAGGTTCTCAACCAAAGATTGTTTGGTAGACAGTAGTATAAAGCCTTTTGTGGCTCCAGAGGAAGCTGCAATCTGCCTCCGGTGATGTCACTCAGCGGCTAAGTTGCATTGTGGAAGGAGAATGCATGGAATAAAAAAGGCAATATCTCCGGTTCTGCTGTATTAGTTCTCAACATTTGTTTTAAGCTTTCCATAGTGAGTTCAGCAGTGTGTAAGGAGTAACCTGCTTATCAAAACCATTGCAATGGTCCGCCCGTGTGCCTCCAATGGTATGTTTGTTAACTGGACTGGACTGTACCTATGTAGCACCTTTCTAGTCTAAGCAACCACTCAAAGCGCTTTACAACACGAGCCAGTATTCCCCCAATCACCCACTGGCAACAGAGGCTACCATGTAAGGTGCCACCTGCTCATCAGGAGCGATAACCACTCATGCATGCGTACACCGATGAAAGAGCCACCGGGAGAAACTTGGGGCTCAGTATCTTGCCCAAGGACACTTTGTCATGTCGACTGCAGGGGCAAGGACTTGAACCACCAACCTTCCATTTGCCGGCAGTTGAGAAGGGTCCGTTTTCCAAGAGTTAGAAGGAAACAGACTTAAAAAAAAAAAGAGCCCAAACAGGGCAACAAATTAGGGGGACAAGCAATGAATGGTCCAATACATGCTATGGATTGCGGAAAATTACACTTTCAAGTCTCCCGTGAGCTGTTTGCAGGAAGCCAATAATTTCTAGCAGCACCCCTGAGCCCACCTAATGCTTTCTTGAAATGAGAGTTTGATTGACAGGATCAGTCCGCCACCCTTCACTCTGGCTCCACTCTCACATACACACACAGAGGGTGGGTGTTCACTCTGTAAGAAGGCAGTGGGAGCCTTTAATGTAATTAACAGCAAGGAGACTGGGAGCGGGGGGGGGGCAGCCACACGGCCATTCCACCCCACCCCGCAACAGTCACACACAACGACACGCTCCATCCCCGCTCTAAACCCCTGTTGAGAAAGTGTGTCTTTAATTAAAAATCCCCCAGCCGACACACACACACACGCACGCACTGGTACACAAACACCACTTCAGGTTTCACGCACTCCAGTCAGAACATGCAGGCTTGATTAGTATTAATCCTTATCTCCGGAATGGACAGCTTCTCAATTGTGTTTTTTTTCCGCGGCTGGCTAATTTCATGAAGAGCATAATTACAGCATTTTCAATTTCGGCCCTCTGCAGAGTTATGAGGCTGACAGTCTATCTCCGCACTGCAGCTGAGAGGGTTTGCGGGTGTGCGAGAGCCAGTGTGTATCCATGTATCCCCGAGTGTTTGCGGTGGTGTGATTGTGTCTCTCTGACTAAAACGAGGGGGAGAATTAGCGGGTTATGCGGGTGACTAATACAAGAGATAATTATATGCCAAATCCAAATTGGAAAAAAAAACAGCTGAAATCATGACAACTGTGTAAACAACATAGTAGGCAGCAACTTTTGTGCAAACAGGGTTGATTTGCCAAAAAATGGCAAGTGAGAATATTAAGATAATGTGGGTGCAAATATTACAGTGCCAGCAAACCGACGCCTGGTCCAGAATGCGTTCAGTGACAGTGTGATATCCAGTAATCTGATTTACTTACTGTCTATGTGCTGTGTGTTCCAACGGTAGGAGGATGAAAGGCATGTCAGCTCTGATTAAAGCTGCCGACTGGCACAGTTTGAGTAAATGTGAGTGTGTGTGTGTGTTCCTGCCTGTGCTTTGGTCACTCTCCAGTGGGGAGATCGGAGCTGCCCTAAGGCGGCGGTGGCCATCGTCCCATCCTTCCTTTCATCTCCCCTCATATCTGTCTCTGCCTCCTCTTCCTCTCAGCAGTGCAACTGTTTCCTGCCTGATATCTCCCCTCTTACCTCTCACTCAGATGCTCAGTAAACAGCTGCCATGCATATCTATGCACTTATGTGCGAGAGCGCCTTTTCAGCAAAAGCAGCTTGTGTGTATATTCGGATGCAGGCAGCTCATCAGCGATGCTCTGTCAGCTTTGATAATAACTCGGGGCCCCGAGGCGCTGTGGCCCCTGATACTTTGTCACACTCCTCCAGCTCTGCAAACACGGGCCACCGTTGCCAGTAAAGCGTCTCTGCCTTCACTGATAATGAGCTCTGTGTCCTCAAAGATAGTCCGCTGTGGAGGGGTGCCAGATTCCCCTGAGGTGTTGAGCACTGCCCGACTTCTGACACCAACAGGACAGCAGCTTAGGTCCTGAGCACACAGTCCCGCTGACTAATAGACAGTCATTAATTTGGACTTGATTAAATGAAAATGTAATGATGCCCAAAGGGAGAGTTAGTAATCACAGCAGCAGAGAATAAGGCAGAGGAAAGAATGAGACAAATAGAGGGTGTCCAAAAAGTCAAGTAAGTTTGTATCAAAGTTTTACTGCGCCAGTGTGTAAAGTGTGGAGATTAAACATGTTTTAGACGTCCTATACGGAGTGCTGAAGATCATAAAACAATTCATTATGCCAAATTACCAAACACTGATGACAACGCAGCAAACAGACTAATAAAAAATAGCACTGCGGCATCCATATCCATTAGTTTGCATCCATTAGTTTTAAATGGCACCCCTTCAAGAAGACAGAGTTCCTTCTGACCATAAATCTACCTCTTAAAAGCCTAATGTGACGCGGAGACACATATTTAGCTAACAGTTTAGCGCAGTAATTAGCGTTTGCGAGCTCTCTGCCAAGTGCCAGCCGCCCAACATCTGTTCCTCCGCTGCCGCCGGGGCCCCAGCGCTCCCACCCCCCGTCCCTCCCTCCTCCACCAACCGTCTTTGCCTCTCAGCGGGTGGCGGAACGCTTCAATCAGGTCTGGAGTAAAGTGATAGAGAANNNNAAAAAAAAAAAAAAGCGACAGGTCTGGTGTCCCCCAGAACTGTTTGAGTGTTCGTTTGAGTCTTAAAAAGAGGGAGGTCCTCCTCTTGCGGTCACCTTGACCCATCTCCCCACGCTCCCCCATCGGCTACAATTAAATCAGGAGGAGCATGTCGGGCCACCCAGCCTCAGCTGTGGGCGTGTGCCATCAGCATATCCTCAGCATATTCTCCCTGATGGGAAGCTTCTGCACTTGCCTGTGTATATTGGATTTATTTCTCGCTCCAGCGGTGATGGATTTTCCATTTGCCTGTTTTGTACGGTGGTGCACCATTGAGAGAAGCAGCACATCAAGACTGTTGCATCTTCTGTCACTCCCCGTCGCACACCGTTTGCTCAATGCCATTTTAGGATTTCGCTCTCCCCGGCAGGCCATGCTTCTCCATATTGTGGGGGCCCATTTAACTCTGATAAGTCATTGTTCAGGCAATGCAGAAGGGGGGGGAGTCTTTAGAGCGTGCAGACAGTGTCGACAACCCCCTCCCTACTCTCTCATATTCTGTTCTCCTTTTCCCTCTTTCCGCTCTTTCTTTATCGTTTTGCCTATAGTGCCTCTGTGGGCAAATTGTCATCTCAGAGCCCCTGCCCCAACAGGAAGGGAGGGCGAGGGGTGGGGTGGAGGGGATTATGACAGGAAACAGGATGAAAGAGGAGAGAACAGGGAAGGTGGGAGAAAATAAAGTTGCTCTTATCAGAACTTGCCAGGAGCAATGCGCACACAAAGCTGTTCGGGAATCCAATTTAGTCTTTGCTGTGAGTTTAAGTGATATCAGTGCAATTAGCTGTCACAGGTCAGAGTGTGAGCAGGGCGTGTTAAGTGATTTCCTGAAATCCCACCGGTGGAAGCATGAGGGGACATCAAGTCGCAAAGAATTGAAAAAAAAAAAGAAAGAAGGAGGAAAAAACTTCCCTCGCCTACTCCCCAAATGGACCGCTTCTTCATACATCCTGCTAATAAATGTCAGCTGCCTCTTGGCTCTTTTGTTTTGCTCTTGTCAGCCGCTCACTCTGGATTTAAATGGATTTTCTTCCTCTATATCTCTCCACAAGGGTGACTTTGAGGCGTCATAGTTTTATTTGCGCCTCGTGTAACTCAATTGTGCTGTATGGTTTTTTTTGGTGAGCTACAGAGAATGTCTACATATTGGGGGGGGGGGACAGCAGGAATGTCCTTGATACCATTTCACAAGAGCAATTACACTGAGGGTGCATTAGTGGGAAGTTGATCTATTTATAAACCCCCAGTGTAAGTTTCTGCTGCTGTCTTCTGCCTAGATCATGCCTTTTATTTTCAATAGTACACACCAGCCCGGTCTCTACAACCTGCAGATACATTACAGGACTTGAGACTTTGAAACTGCGTCCCAGACAGACGTCAAGGTCCAACTTTGCATGCAGATTCGCCAGTCTTTTCCCATCAACTCCTGACTCGTCGAATATGCTAACTTGGTCATTAGCCTTAAGCCCCATACGACGTGCTGCTAACTCCTCTAGCATCAGTTTCTCACCAAAGGGCTCTGTGGTGAAGTCGTTATACAGATGCGACATCTGGTTAGACTTTCAAAATAAAGCTTGCTGAAAGTTTGATTCGGTTTAGGCACAACATCTACTTGGTAAGGTTTAGGAAAAAATCATACTTTGGGTTAAAATGTCAAGATTTACTGAAGTCATGTCACACATATCACATAACTAAAGTGTCAAACTGAGAAGTGTCAGGCTGTTGCTCTTAGACCGTCTGTGGAGAACAAATGCCGCCATCTTGGCAGGTGATGCAGTATAAAGAGCAACAAGTCTAAGCAGTGCGGAAGTCGGGGTTGATGGAAGCGTCAAATAAAGACAGAACTTTCACCAACCAGCAAAAACATTGACTTGTTTAGACTTTGATTTACTTCATGTACTTAGGTGCTGTATTACATGCACCTGTGTATAAATGTACTTGGCCAACTTACCCAAGCCATAATTTTTTCCTAAACCTAAAGTAGTTTTGGGGCCTAAACCTAACCAAACTGCCACTGTTTCACAACATTAACCACAACGTTTACTTTTGTTAGCATGAGGATGATGGATCTGCTTTCAGAAGTTAATGGGTTGGTAAATCGCCTGCGTAAAACTTTGACTTATCTACCGCTTGCAAACTGTAAAGTCGTGTTATACGCAGATTGATGTGACCGAGCTGTAACATACGTAAATCTAAAGTGGGAGTAAAAATTACCCAAGGTGACTGAACAGGAGGAAAACTCTGTGGAAGCAGGTTTATGCCAGCCCAGCTCTCCTGCAGCATGTATAAGCCTGTGAATGGAATCAGTTCTGAAGCTTCCCTTGACTAAGCAGTATTCCAGAGGTGATAGATCTTTACAACTTAAAGTTGTTAGTTCAACTTCCAGGACTGCCAGGGAACATTACTGAGAGAGGATGTTGGGGAACAAGCTTTTCTCTTTTCGGAGATTAGACATTTTCTGTACCTTTCCTATGCTTGCATGCTTATGTAATGCAGGAGAGCGTCTCCCTCACTGACACAGTCTTAGCTCTTTTAAAGATCCACATAGTGTCAGGCACATGTACAGAACGAATCAAGTACTGGTCACTGAAATCAAGAGGACTCCACAAGCAAACCAGTGCCTCGGTATTACATGCACCTGAACACTGCAATACTTTTAAACACTCGTTTAAAAGAGGGCAGACACTATGGGAGGCATCAGCCAAAAGGTCTGAGATTCTCCATTAAAAAAAGATAAACACAAAAACAAAGCAGCTTGTTGATTCAAGGGTGAAAGCAGTCATTAATTCAATATATTCCTCGAGCAAGTGACCAGCACACTAAGCTTAACAAACACTTATATAAGCCGCCTTAATGGGACACACTACAGGTTAAAAGGTTTTTCTATTTTAACATTATTTATTATTTTTATCAATAGATATAACCATGAAACTTCCCTCGCTGATGAATAACGTTAAGGCAGTTCTTTTTTGTCATTTGAAATGTTGTGTTTGAATATGCAAATGAGTCACTATCTAGTTTGAAATGCACTTATTGGCATGACTTTCACGAAAAGACATCTGAACTGAATTCCTGTTTCACTTTGTTGACATGTCAAGGTCAAATATTTGTTTTTTTTACAGAGGACAAAAAATAACATCTCTTTATCACTTTTATTACTTTTTTATTATCTGAATGATTTTTACACATCAGAAAATACACTCCAGAGCCATGAAAAATACACCCTCACCGTGTTTTGTTGGCAATAAATCAGGATGTAAATGACTGCAATCAGACATGCAATGGAAGCAAAATAGCCCAAAATCTCAAAACAGTGTGGCTATTGTTTCACAGACCTACCGTCATCTTACACACACACTCACACACACTTATTCGCCACCCGTATTCCACCTGACTGACTGTGATTAACACCGACCTCCTCTCCCTCCTCCTCCCCTCTCTCCCTCCCTTCTTCCTGGTCTCTAGGGGAGATCTGTGCATTCAACATCCACGGGCTGGAGGCGCCGTTCGAAGCAGTGGTGCTGAACGGTACGTCTGGCGAGGGTCAGCTGAGGGCCCGTGGCCTGGTGGACTGCGAGCTGCAGAAGGAATACACCTTCATCATTCAGGCTCACGACTGCGGCTCCGGCCCCGGGGGCACGGAGGGCAAAAAGTCCCACAAGTGAGTAAGACAGACAGCAGCAAGAGCAACAGGGGCTCCGTTCTGAACGTCTGACAGAATACACAAGTGCATGCATGGTACATATTGTTCGTATAGGCACAACTCACACAACCGCTGCAAAGAATGGGATTTTTTTTGGTCTGACTTCATGCTTTGTATACCGAAACGGCTGGCTCGTACAAAGTCACTGAAAAGGACGTACCACTCAGGACAAGGGAACAGACAATTACTTAAACAAGATTTTACATAATTCATATCTAAATGCTCTGGATAAATTATGCACAAGTACAAGTAGTTATTGTAATATTCATCATTCATTTAGACAGCCGCTTAAGCCAAGTCAATAACCAGGTGCCAGAAAAGCAGTGGTGGTTTAGGAAGCGTGATCATTTAAACTGTTAAGAGGAAGACGAGCAGTTGGCTCTGCAGCACCGTCTATGGCATGTGTGTGGGTGCAAACTAAAGCAAGGGCAACTAAGGATAGAAGGAGGGCTGACAAGCAGTGCTTGTTTGGGGCTTAAGTAGGCACGAACAGCTTGTTCCAACGGAGGCCCGACCAGCTGCCAAGCACGATCATTGTGCGTCGAAGACATTCCATGGCTGGTCCGATGAAAGACAGTCTGGAGGTCCACTCAGTGGCTCTTGAGTGGCTCTTGTCTAAAAGCAGCTCTGGCACAAGATGCATTTTAAAATCTCATTTAACACAAAACTCTTCGTATCTTGCCTCAAAGTTAAACTCTCCCTCCAGTCAAAAATGTGTTTCCCTTCTTGTTCCTAGAGTTGAATGATGTAATAACAAAGTATATGGCACTAAAAAGTTGAAGGTGTAAATGTTGTCTGTGCTCATTGGATACCAGATTTTAAGAGGTGGTACTGTAAGCATGATTTGTGACATCAAAACCAGCTTGGAAGCCAATCCTGGTCCAATACTCAAGACACACATGATGTGGATACTTGAAAACTCCAGGGCACAGACACTAAAAAAAAAGGACTTTACTGTGAAGTAGGAGACATCTTGTGTCTAGCACTTTAACTGGGGAAATGAAAAATACTTGCAGTTTCATATATTCTGGAATTTTAAATGACACTTTTTCTTAACTGCATGTGACGCGAGCGAGCCTCAGCAATAAAAATCAACTGGATTTCATCGCTTCCTATTTTTACAACAATAGCCTAAATAAGGTGCCAGTTGGCTGATGGAAATCAACAGGGAGCTGAAAGTCTCTGGTAAGAAGAAGTGGTTACACTTTATTTTACACGTCCATAAATAGTAGTAAGTAGGATGATATTATCCGCAACTTAATTGAAATGTCTTTGGTGAGCAGCGCGTTTTCCATGAAACCTGCAGTGGCTCTCTGCTGACCTTCCGCTGATCCTGCCATTTTAATTTCCTCCTAGCTGCCACCCAAAGTCTGCAGGTCAGTAAATTGAAGTCTGTTCCTCAACCATTTACAGTCTCACCAGTTCAACAATCAACAATCAGACTCTAGGTGCAGATAAAGCAGCAACAATTACTTTAATTTAGAGGGCCTGGTTAAAGGAAGGGGAGAAAATAAATGGAAATTAAAATGGCACTTTCAGCTGAAGGTCAGCAGATGCCAGTCTGCAGTTTCCATGAAATGCATTAAAGAAATGACCCATTAAAATGTATTTCTAGTAATATTCAGTCAATTTTGATGTAATTATTTAGCAACCACCTAATTAACCTGAAGTTTGAAAGTGCCACTGAAAACACATGTTGTGTGTCATGCCCACTTGAGAAACAATTAAATGTCACAGATTAGAGCGTGTGTACAAATGTACGAAAGAAAGGCTCACATAGCAAACTCCGACATCTTTTACATGCAGTCTCCAGTCTCCACAGCAGACAGCTACATGGTTTGTTCAGGTGACGTAACAGACTGCATTTTTAACAGATTCATTGTGGAAAGCAAGGGAGATGCCATATTAAGGCTTTAATTCAGTCGTCAAAAAACCCATGTGTGCTCTTTAAATATAAATCAGATTGCACTGGCATTGTGTCTTCCAACTCTTTGTCCTCCTGCCTTCCACTTGGCCACAGCTTGGTCCCAGGTTGCTCCAAGAACCATCCATGTGTGCGGAGACACGGCACAACGCCCACCTCCACCTCTGCCTCCGCAAGCGCAGATGGACTAGTTTAAAGACGTCAACTGATACAAACTATTTGTCACACTTGTTGGCTCTCTTGAGAGCAGCCTCTGTCTGAAGAAGTAGAAAAGCCTCTCAGATGACTACCTCTGTCCGCTACACACCGCACGTCTCCTCTCCTCGCTGTCTTACAGCTCAACCCCCTCACCTCGGCACACAATGGAGCCGCGCACCCAAATCTATCATTTTTCCAGTGTATAGACGCTCACAGACACACACACATCGATGCTTACTTTATCCACAGTAAACCTGGTATTGTAGCGGCAGGGGTTCGGTGAAAGTTTTGAATCGGTAGAGTGTAACCTCTATTCAGCGTATGTTGTTTGCTGTGCTATTAGCGAGTGTGTGTGACTTTGTGTGGGCAAGGGAAAAAGGCTGATGGATTTGTGCAACTATTTCCATGCTGTTGCTCACATTCTATATCACTTTTAAGGACCCAGGCATCCTGTTATGTCACACTATTACTTTCTATCATCGCAACTCAGTGCTCCCGCTGCGGCGCGGACCCAGTTCGGTCGGCGCAGACAGGCCGACGCTGGAGGGGAAGTGAATTTGGGGACACTTTTAAATGGCCTGTCCTTTCGCTGGCAACTCTCAAAGGAATGACGCTGGCCTTTCGCCGCACCGCTCGCTCGCTCTGATTTAGAGGGAAGCTAACGGGGACGAAGACGAATCTCCGCCTAAGGCTGTGCTCAAATTACACATGACACGTCAACAGCAGAGAAGGGAAGCAGTCAAGAAAATTAGCAGCTAAAGAGGACAGGGGAGAGGATCAGGAGTGACACGGGATGAGTTTAAACCTCACTCAATCCTCTATTCTCCCCTGCTCCCTCTGCTAACCAATGGCTGCTGCCCTACTTCCCACTCCTATGGTTTTATTTTTTTCTGGGTTTTTTTTCAATTCTTTCTTCTGACTGGCTAGAGCTCAGCTCGCTCCTGTTGTCTGGCTCTGCCTTTCTTCCTGTCAGTCCTTCTGTCTCTGTAACAGACTCTAGTGTTCGAATATTTTGTCAGACTGCCTCTGCACTCACAAGTGGAAAAAAGTAACTTTGAATATACCATCATCCTCCACTCTTGGTGACTTTGTGAGACACGGCAGCAACAGAAAGCCGACATTAATGACTGCCCTTTTCCTGAGTCAGAGTACAAATATAACTGATTTGCCAGTTCTGAAACACATTGCGTCTTTCTGCCCTCTGAGATATTGTGCTCCGCCGCATGTGGAGGCTTTAGTCACTTGTCAGCAGAGTGCAAAGCCCAAATGAATTCACCTTAAACGCCTTCAGACTTGTTCTGCTCAGGCCAACTTTAAATGGAACGCAAATTCATCTACAGTACCGTGGGGCTGACCCCTGCCTTATGATCCATTTGTACTGAGCTATGAAGTGTTCTCAGCGTTTTTTCGTAAGTGGCCATAAATGTGATTAGTCCATTTTTTGTTTCTCTATTGGTTTTAACAAAGTAGTGATTCTGCCGAGATATTAATGAAAAAAAAAATAATTATCATAATTGGTGTCAAGTATTCCTGGTCTTCCTGAGAGGAGTAGTCTGGTGGGCAGATAATGAGTTACCTTGAAAAAATCTCTATGATGCCTGTGTACAGGTCGCAATACTTGACTGACAGATGCTGCTGAAATTTAAAGATCTGGAGGATTTTGGGCCCTTTCCAGTGCTCGTTGCAAGGCAGTTAAATATCAGTGTGTTTTTCCATATGCAGTCAGACAGAGTTGTTGATGTGACAGGTGATTGTGAAATGGTCGGGGCAGAGGGTCCAGCAGCCAAGGACCACATCCATGTCCCTCACTGAAGAAGAGTGCCATTGTTAATATGTTAAATAGGTCCTGGGACACCTGGCTCCTAAAAGGAATGGGAGATGAAACTCTGATTGGTTTAATTTATGTTTCGCCCAAAACACACCTATGACTAATTCAGAGTCTAATTACAGCCCATATGTGCCGTACACAGCACTCTGTGCCTAAATTATCCACCGTTTAATTAACAAAATGGATTTGGACGTGCCCTAAAGACACCAGCGCTATGCACTTTCAACCAAGCGCTATAGACCCTCTAAACAGGACCCTAACTTATATATTTACATGACTTTGTTGGTGCTTTCCTCCCATTTTAATAAAAAAGCACAGATACACCAGTGGGTCAGCCAGCACAAACTTGTATTCTGCGGCCAAATTCACATAACTTTAGTTTAAATTCTAGAGGAGATTGAGCTGTATTCCTCAGAAATGATATTTTGCGGTAAGGTAAATTATTACCATTTGTTTCGACATGTTACACAGACATGATATATGATATGATAACAAGTCTAAACTGATGTTGACCTAAACTTTCTGTCCTTTCAGATCTTGATTACCTCTTGCAACAAGGACAGCTCAGAAAATTTGAGATGAATAATCTTTAGGGTTAGAGATTCAAATCCACACTGAACAAAGCAAATCACACATGGACATCTATTATCTCTTGTGAAAATGTAAATATCTTATGAGGAAACTTTGAATGAAAATCACCTATCACTGTGCCTCGTTGTGTTTGCACAAATTTTAATCTGCATGTGTGAAAAGCCAATCACATGTGAAAATGTAAATGTCACAGGTTAGTTCATGACAATGTTCAGTTCATATGTACCATTCATTTCTTTTCATATGTTGCGATTTTAGTTCACATTTGAAATTATGATTTTTACATGTGAAAAGGCCAATATCACGTGACATTTGTGTAGGGTTGGACATAAGAGGTAAAAACACTTACGTGTACAGACAAATACATAGAACATGAAATGGTTCATGTGGGGAATCCAACTTTCAGTTGAACTGTGCAAAATACCAGGTAAATTACTTCTTATGGGGGGGTCATAGTTATGAAAGGTTATGAACCACAGTTTTTGGGCAACATCATTAGCAAACACATCGTAATATTTTCCTTTTGTCCTCAAAAACTGTGGGTCAAAATCTGGAAAACTTACCATAGCTGGCCACGTGAGCCGAGCCTTTGGGATGGGCGCAGCTGAAAAACAACCATACAATCTCAGTAATTAGCACCTCAAGACTAGAAGTTTCTGTACTGTTTGTACCCTTCCATTCCCAACACACCTTGCTGTGAGCAACCTTCTACTGTTGCTATGTAGTAATTAGGCATAAGGGACATCTCACTGCCTTGCAAAGCATGTCATATTCATAATCCTTCCCTGGACTCAACCCTAATAGCAACACATGTATTTAACACTGGCCTGGGGGTTAAGTGCCTGGAGGTTGTCAGAGGGGGTAATGCATTCACAACAGGGTCGGATGCCTCCGAGGCTGTTCTTTGTGTACAAATCTGTTTGGGTGTTTGCGACATAATGTAGATGTAATTCAAACACAGATTTTTCCTCATGTCTGTGCAGTCACACACTCACACACATGCTCAGTGTTTGGCAGCGCCATAGTTATTAAAGTCATCATTAGTGAATCTTAGAGGCCTGTGTGTCCTAACCTCCTCGCAGTTTGGAGAGGCTAATTATCTCACAGAACAGCTAGCTGAAGGACAGCCACATAGCACACACACACACACACACCACCATGCTCACAAATCCCCAATGCTGAGTCAAACTCACACTGATATACCTAAATTTACATATAAATAAGACAAATACCGTAGCTTGGAAAAGATAGGCTGATTTTGCATCTCATAACCAACTTGCACACACAAATGCACATAAACACACTCATACTCAGACACCACCAAAAAAAAAAACACACTCAATATTAACACAAAAAAAAAACCTCACTTTCTTATAAGTGAAGAAGTGGGCCAAAAGCTGTGCCTTGTTCACATAAGCTGTCATGATAAATTCCTGCAGTGAGAGGACCAGGGACTGCACACCGATGGTGCAGCGCCGTCAACGTGTCGGTGCTTTATTGTACCGAGAATCTTAACTTCACGCTTGTCACTCTTGATGCTAATATGAGTGAAACCTCATTCTGTCAAGACCTGTTAGTTGAAGTGATTATTATTCCTGGCAAGAAAGAAAGAAAAAAAAAACATCTAGTGTAGAAGTATGTTGTTTATCTTCAGCTAACATAATGTAATAAGAGAGTAAAGTCTGCGTGTTTCAATTATGAATATGCGCCCGCAGGAACTGCACCATCTGTGCTTGTCTGCTTTAGTTACCAGACGAAAGAAAGTGACACCCATCCCAATCCGAGATTCAAACCACGATCAGGCGTCGCCACACGCCGGCGAACGCTTAGATGTTTCCAGGCATTGACGAGCAAAGACGGTCAGTTATTTAATCAAACGCATATGCTCTTGAGGGGTGTAGAACTTAGGGGGGGGGGGGAATGGCGGACCACGTATACAGAGCACTCATGTGAGGAGGAGGGCCCACAAAGATACTCATATGAATAGCTAGGGATGTGCGAGGAAGGCTGTAGAGAATCTACTGGATCCAGAATTTTGTGCTACGCCCCTGATGCTCTTAATGGTAAATAATCCTTTTGTTTTTCCTCAAAGTTCAGTGGAGATTACATCGTCAAATCCTTTGTTTCACTCCCTCTATATTTCTCTGCTCCGTGGCGTGATCATCCAAGCCATCCGTCAATCATTCGCCCCACATTATCTGATGGAAGGAAGCTAAACATGGGAGTGGATCACATACATTATAACCACCTTGTATTGAGATTACAGAGGCCCCCATGGAGGCCTGTGCTAGCGCCTCGGGGTGCAAGTCAATGTGGAAGTGAATTTCCTTGTATATTGATGAGATTACCATTCTGTGTTACCCTGCGCACTTGATCCCATTGCTATAGTTAGGCTTGTTTATTTCCATTCTAGTCATACACAAGGAAATTGATGATTCAACCTCTCGGCTAATTCGTGACAAAGATTAATTGAGTCCTTTGCCACGATGTTGGGTGTGCAGGGCTGTGCGAATGTGTGTGTGAGTGCACGGGAGGCATTCAATAATGACTCATTTTGAGTGGCTGTGTTCAGTTGAGTGTTGATAAATAATGAATGTGGATGAATATGTAATAAACTGGGGACAATACTAACCTGGCATTAACATGCATCACCTGGCTTTAACATGCAGCTGGTATCTGATTGTCTCTGCATGATTGAGCTGGATCGAAATCATACCTGGCATTGAAATGCGTCTCCACTGCTCACAAAGCATTTTCTCATGAGATATTTAAGTCCTTGAAAGGCAATTGCAGACATCTTCTTAGTCCTTTTTACTCGATAAGCGACGTTGCGTTTTTCTTCTGTAAACAGCGTTTTTGACATTAATGGATTGGTACACAGTTTTTATTAAAGCATGATGGGAAAGTGTTAGGGTGTGAAAGGCTTTATGAACAACTTAATTACGTTTCTGTGACCTGTTTGTAATGGCCAAATGAAAATCTGAAAACTCTCCTAGAGGTGCTACTTAATCTGGTTGGACAGCAAACTTGACATTGACTGCAGCCTTTGTCTCTTCACTTCTGCATTAATTTATTCTGCTAATTTACTTTTCATAAACTGACTGATGATCCAGTTAGTAATATAAGTGAGACAGGCAATGAAAGCATTTAAAATATCTGGGGTCATCTGGCAAAACAGAGATATACAATTAGGTATCATCAGCAAAAAGGGTGATGTTTGACATGTTTACCAAGTGTTATAGAGAAAACAGAACAGTCTACAACAGAGAGAATGTAATGCAGGCAAAGTCAGCATTTGGCCAATCAGAACAAATCAGTTAATACTCCTACACATCCCTCCTCTTGACCTTGGTTGATCTGATGCTAGTCAGCATTCAAAATAGTAGGCTCCTGGACATGGGTTGCCATCCAGAAATCCAAATGCTAGGTGCATAAGGTAGGACTGGTGAGAAATCGGTAAAATTGATTAATTCGAGTTTGTGGTTTAGGATGATTTAAAAAAAGAAAAAACGATTTTCTCTTTAACTTGCTC
>CAEMYA010000253.1:360784-383494 GCA_903131615.1 Diplodus sargus | reverse complement strand
ATATATATATATATATATATATATATGTAATGATACTATTCTATACTTATGTACTATTCATTTACAGTCAGTCAACAGATAAGAAAAAAGAAACATATAACCAGCTAGCTGCAGAGCAGCTTTCTTTAAATCTGAATCCCCTCCTCACTTCTGTCACCTCGGTGGCTGCCACTGGTCCGGTGGCATTTCCATGTAGTTTCCATAGAAAACAAAAAACCCCGGGTTTGGAAAAAATAGAGTAGAGAACAACGAGGAGAAAGGCAGAAAACAGAAAACTGTTTTCTCAAAGTTTTTTTTTTTTTTTTCCTGATAGTCCAACATAATTAAAAACTTTTCAAACTATTATGGCCCATCTCCTATCTTGTCTCTTCATCTCCCTCCCTCCTGCCGTCCACACAGAAACACATAAACACAGACACACACACACACACACACAAGAAAACTAATAATGGACTGAGTAGACAGAAGGGGAGATAAGTGACAGGCCGCTGTGCAGCCTCCTCTCTTCATTCGATGGGATGGTTATCAGTTTCATTTGGTGTTGTACAGTTTGTCTCTAACACCGCAATGGACAGTTTGACAGAAAGCTTTATGTGGTCAATCTTACAGACCCGGGGCCCGAGACGAGCAGTGTGAGAGGACAAACAGCACTGGAAAACTAAATATTTGTCTCTCGTTTTTCTTGTTTCCCTCTGTGAGTTTAAGTGTATAGCCATACAACACGCAGGTTCGCTGAAATGAAACAAACAAATTGTTCAGAATCAGGAAACAACATGACATTATTACATTCATCGTTTTGAATTTGCACATACAACCACTCATATCAGACTTTCATCCGGATCCTGCCAACCCGCCAAGCATAAAAAAGTAGCATACTCGATAAGAAAGGGAGGATGCTCGGAGTAGAGTTTATATACCAACAGCTGAAACGTTGTGAAATGCACTGTCAGCTGCTTTTGTTCAGCACCGTCCCTTCACTGTTAGGCAAAAAGAGACTATGTCGCGCACAAAGGAGGGTTTGAGGTTGATATCTTTGAAAATGTGCCCAACATTTCCAATACACCTCTCGCCCCCACCACTTAGCACTCTGTTTTGGACGTGAAGACGACTCGGCAGCTTAAAGTTGAACTGAGATATAAAAGCCACCACAGGAAAAAAAAATTCTGTGTCGTTGAGGAGAAAAGGAGGTTTCAGGGAAAGCAATGATCAACTCTGACTCTGTCAGACCTCAATAGACAGATACAATTATCTGCCTTACCTGCAAATAGGTGAATTCTGTGGTCAAGGGATTTAGTGTCAAAACCTGTGTGAGTCACATATCTTACAAGTTCATGTGTGGACTGAATGAAATGCAGGATCTATAAAGTGGCACTGAGTCTTCAAAGCTAGCAGCTATTTGATACATATCTTAAGGCCCCCACACACCGCCCAGAGTCAAACCAACGGCCAACTGCGTTTGACCCGTTCGGCAGAAAGGTCGCATTGAAAGATAACGCCTCGACGGCTGCCAATTACACAGTAGCGTGTACGTTCTGCACTTGCGCGAGATGCAATAAGCATCCTTAACAGCGTGTGGCCCTAGTCTTGTGCCAGTAATCCAAAACATGAAAACAGGAAATGACGGAATGGAGAGCATAGAAAAACAGAGCGCACACAGTATTCCGCCCCTCCCACACACCGCACTGATTCACTAGCACATCGCCAGTCAGAATGGTCATAGAGCTAGCACACAACCAATCAGAGAATACAATGGCTCAGATGGCCAACGGCCAACAGCCAACGTTCTCAGACTTCGCAACTTGAATCGGAGCAGACAATCTCCACGCGGTTCCAGCAGCTTCCAACGCAGCTGAAGCACCGAACAGATTTGTTCCCAAACTCGTGTTTCAAGCTTTAGGCACAGTGTTGCTTTGAGCTTAATGCTAAAATGCGTACAATGACATCGCTAACAGGCAGATGTTTAGCAGGTATAATGCTGGCCATGTTGAACATATTAAGTTTAACAACATCCATCCCCCCAAAAATAATCTGTCTTTAATGTTGAATTTTAGTATTTTCATTTTCATTAAAATCTTATAGTTTTTTCCTTTACGACTACAAGGACACAAATATCAAAAGACTGCTGAGGCGCTTGTGTTGATCAGGAGCCCAATGACCCGACCGGTTTCCGCTACGAGAAAAATGTACTCAACATCCCATTAAACCTTAGTGTGAGCTCCTCACCGATAAAATATGAGCCGGGTCAGTTGTTGTCATGTATGTCCTCTACGACAGGTGGTGTCACACACAATCACTCACACACTCACCAACAAACAAACACACACACACACGCTTGTACAAACCTATCTACAATGCACGCACAGCTTAGCACAAGCCTTGAGTGACAGATTGCCAAACCAATGAAAAAATACATTTGCATATTCATATCCATCCTTTGTTTCCTTTGTGACTCTGAGCCTTAAGTGTGTGTGTGTGTGTGTGTGTGTGTGTGCGTGTGTGTGTGTGTGTGTGTGGTGTGTGTTGTTGGTGCACACATGCCTCAGTATGCTGTTTCACCTCTAAACAGCCACAAATTAAAAACTGACCCCATTGGTATCGTCAAGGCAATTAGTAGTAACCTCCGAATGCAGCTCAGGCTTCCGGACTATCAGGGAATAATTAGAGCAATGCAACAAAGGTGTTTGTGTTTTAGATGTGTGGATTTCACTGTCAGTTCCTTTCTAATGAGAGACATCATCACAGCAAAAGTATTTTGTGACGTCCAACGAGGAATCATCGAGTAGTTTAGTGAATGTAGATGCAGTATGCAGCAACAGAACTCTACATGTCAAACTGTTCTAAATTATAAAAAACATTACTCGTTGGACATCTCTATTTCTCCACACATTGACATGAGGGAAAAATCCTTGACACACACATCATTGATTATCCTTTTGTGAATTTGTAGAGTAAGGAGCATAAAACATTCATATTTTGGAAAATGCTGTGTTGGAGATGTGACTGGTTATCAAAAATGCATGCACCACTCGACAGTGCTACTGGTTTGCAAAGAGGGCTTTTGAAACACAGATTGTAGCGATGTTTGCTGTCTGTCAGTCTCAAACATCGGCATTTCTTTGTTCCTTAAAGTGAATGTAAAATAAATGTGTTTAATGGATAGAAAAGGACAGCAGGCTATCACCCTGTATGACCTCATCTGTATTAATGGTGAATTGTTTGAAGGGAGATTGTGACTCAGGAGTCAGAAAGATTTCATCACACATTTAAAAGATGGTTGCCCTACTGAATGCACAGCAACGACCTTCAGCCTTTATACTGTCTGATATGTTGCAGATGCTCTCACACTCACACGTGCAGCTCTGGTTCTCGTTCTCTTTAGTCTTAGCGGAGTGTTCAGGCTGTAAAGGGTGGCAATTCAACACAGGAGGAAGAACTTCTGCTAATTAAACACGCAAATCAAACAGAGGTGGCTAAACCTGAAAAAAGTTCCAGAAAGAAACTCAGCTCCACTGTGACAGAGCAACAATAAGTGCTCCTGGTAAGGTTGGTGAAAAGTTAGTGGTACCCTTATGATGTATAGTTGTTTGCCCTCAGTGTTCTGTTCACAGATTGGAAATAATTGTATGAGAGGAACTGGATGCTGGACTCAAAAATTGCTTGCAGAGCTCAGAAGCACTTTTCTAACTCCCCGTTCTGCTTCCAGGTTGTGCACTCCACCACTCTTGAACATGTGTAATTAGTAATGATTGACCCCGTTTCCAAATGCAGCGAGTCTGAGTGGTGGCACCGAATGAACCCCCCCCATAATCAATGTTGTAAAAAGTAACCGCAATTCACACTTGATTGAAAGTAAAGATGGCGTGTTAAAATATCATTCGGTAAAAGTGAAATTGACGTATATAATAAGAATATGTCTTTAACTAATAACTGAAGTTATCAAATAAATGTGGTAAAAACTCAATTTTTTGCTTCCAAACTTTAGTGGAGTAGAAGTATAGAGTAGCAAAAAATTACACACAAACTTTTCGCTGAGGTTGAAATATTTTCAGCCCACACGGTCGTGTTTTTGCCTCCGCCTCGCTGCTCCATGAATTTTTCTCACATTAAGTCCGAATATGCCTTATCAGGAATAGTGGAATTATGAAGCCGGCAAACTGACTGATACTCCATCATATGGTGATTTCTACCCGAGGTTTGGATTAGCTACCATTAGCCGAAAGCTGTTGGTCATATCAGACCAAATAAGGCTGTCACAGCAAAACCCCTGAAGTGTGTTGACCTCAACAGATATGTTTTATTGCTTACGATTTCCACTAATCATTTATACGGTTCTGAGGCTCACTCACTTTAAAAGGAGAAACAAAGCTAAACAAACACATAAATAACACTTGCAAACTAATACAGTTTGGTTGGATCAAATATGATCTTATTATATATTGCCAACAGGGCATCAGAGACTCTGTGACAGAAAACAGTGTGTCAGCAGTAAAGTTGGTGGAAAGTTGAGAGCCAACCTCAGGTAGAATATCTGAGATCAACACAGGCTCTCAGGCATTTTCTTTCTCCCTTTAAGCTGGGGAGATGCATTTTCTGCTTGACTCAAGTGAGTGTGTGTGTGTGTGTGTGTGTGTGTGTGTGTGTGTGTGTGTGTGTGTGTGTGTGTGTGTGTGTGTGTGTGTGTGTGTGTGTGTGTGTTGCCAATTGTCCCGATCTCTGATAGGAGTAGGAAGAGGATAAATTAAAGGGAGGAAGAAGGAAAATAAATGGGTCTGCACTTCCCTCTCCTATTTCCTCTAACCTCCTACTTTTCTCTTGCTTCCTCTCTAATCTCAGACTGAGGCTGTCTGGCTGCTGCTTTAGCACTTTTCATGCCCTCTCTGGTATTAGCTTGTTTTTCCTTATTACTTTCATTGCTTCCTTCCTGCCTTTTGCCTCTGTGTCCGTGTCCTGCACCTTTTCTTCTTTTTCTTACTTTGTTCTCTTTCTTTCTTCTCTCTCTTGTTGGTACAATTATTCCTTAATTTCCCCCTTTTCGCCTTCCCTGTCTTTCCGCTCATCTTTCCACCAGCCTCTTTCAGTTCACCCTCGTGTTCATGTTTCTTTCATTCCATCTACTCTGTCTTCTCTGAAATGCCACTAGTTTAAAGTAGGAATCCAGTAGTCTCCAGTGTAAATCACAGTTGCTGGAGTCTCCTCTTACTCCACCTATCCACTGTTATTGCATTAGTCCACAACACACACACACACACACACACACACACACACACACACACACACACACACACACACACACACACACACAGTGATTGACTTGTGAACCCTTCCCACTCTCGGCCGTGGCTTGAGGCAGGGGGGATGGATGAATGGTGAAGGGGCTAAAAACATGGAGAGCAGCCTGACACCCCGGGTTCACCTTATTGTGTCAGAGGAGAGCAATTGCTGGATAAAAAGGTGTGTGTGTGTGTGTGTGTGTATGCGTGTGCGTGTGTGCGCACACGTACACTTGCAGGGGTAGAGGTGTAAGAATGAAAGGGAGAAAGGTAGCTTCCATTCTCTCTCCCCAAACAACATCTTGGTCAGTGGCATATAGCAACAAAACGTGACGCTCCATGACCGACCCCTGTTGTGTCACTTTTGCATGTGAATGGCCCCTCTGTGTAGCAATTATGTTATGCAATGTTGTTACACATTGAGCCTACTATCGATGAGTCAGACAAACATAACTTATGAAGACTTTTGTCCTGTTATTAACATTGGCCTTGGCCCTGGTTTCGCTAGGTTTAGGCACAAACCTAATGAGTTAGGCTTAGATACCGAAATTACTAGGTCAGGTTTAGGTACCAACATTACTAGGTTAGGTTTAGGTACCAACATTACGAAGTTAGGTTTAGGCACAGAAACTACTGAGTTAAGGGAGGGGAGTAAGGGATGGTAATGTGGGAGGGATAAAGCAGCAACGAGTCACTGAATGAGAGGGAGGAAAGAAGCAGAGGAGTTCAGGGAAAAGATGAAAGATACGCTTTTACATCAGCTGTAAAGTTTTTGTCCAAGGGACGGATTTTCACACATCCAGGCTTTGTCAGGCTGGTGCTGCAATCTTGTAGACATGTAGTGGACGGCTTTGAAGGTGATCTACAGTTGCTATCTAACCCTCACCTATAACCCTCACCTATAGCGATGAGCTTTGGATAGTGACTCCAGAGCAACATGCTGGAAAACCTCCCTGAGGCAAACACGCTGCAAGGATTACAGTATATATCCCAACTAGCCTTGGATTCCCTCTGGATCCCCCCATGAGGAGATGGGATGTCTTGGGTAGTCCATTTAGTATAATGCCATCACAAGCAGCATGAGAATAAGGGCTGGGAAAAGAGAAGATGGAGAGCCTCAGAAAGCACTTTTTGGCTCCTTTTAACTGATTGAGTTTCTCCCACTCTAAACGCCTGGGGTCATTTTCACTCAATCCTGAAATCTGGCAAATACATTAGAGTTACTCTAGGTATAGTATTCTGATGTTTAAGGGGGCTCCCAGAACAATGAGAAATATTGCAATTTCTTTAGAAAGTTTCCCATTGGAGACTGCAAGACTATTGTAATAGAAGTGACTTTTCTGTCTACTCAGGTGTTGCACAGAGCAGAGCTGTGTTTTCCGGCTCCTTTGGCAGATCTCAAAATCTTGATGGACATTTGAAATGTGGATGAAAAGATTAAACCTCTTTTAAATGTATATAATTGGAGTCAAAGATTTTCCTTCAACTCTCTATATCTTATGCATTCTGACTTCGTCCCAGTTAACCCTTCCTAAGCCCGCTGGCTCTGTGCTCCAATAACAGCTGAGCAAGCTTCAACCTGGATGAAGCTCGGTCAACTCTCCCATTTCCTGTTAAACCTATATGGTGTATGCTATATCCGTCTATGCTGAAAAGAAGAACAAGTTAAGAAGATGGTTAAAAGATGCTGCTGTGAAGAGTGGATGACACTCAGACTCAGCTGAACATCAACACCATCACCGAAGACACATTTGTTCAGAGGTAACATTATGATGTACAGTCACATCATATCAATGGCACGATCACAGACACATTACATTGTACATAGTCACATCTTAGGTAAACTAATTAGCAAAACACCACCCAACTAGCTAGAACAGAGAGCTTGGTTGATGATGCATTTTTTAGATGATATGAATTATCGTTGACCAGAGAAGATGAAAGCTCTTCTCCTTGTCGTTGCCATCATGAATAAGAATATGAACATAATATTCTAATTTTCAAGCTAATCCACCCTCTCAACAGTAACTAAGGGAGGGCGGGACTTTTAATCAGTCAATTCCAGACTACAATTACAAACTATTTAGATGTTCTCTACATTAATTTACATACACTGTACACATGTACATTGTTTTTAAAATCATTGTTACGAAATCAACATACTTAACTGTTTTACCCTAAAGTACATGCTACAGGATATATGCATTATTCAGTATCTGCAACTTCGTAATGCCACTGCTCTCTTCAGAATAAGAGTGAAAAATGTCCCCGTACAGATGTAATACTTTTTCTTTTCTTTCTGGAGCTCTCTCACCACTGCCTGTAATTTAATTTGGAGCAATTTTCGTCTGTTGCAACATGGGAATATAGTGTACATACACGGCTGATATTGTTGGGAACATTTTCTTTTTAAACTCACCACATACTCAAAACCTGCTGAGAATAATAGATATTTCGGAATTGGGACATAGAGCATTTGACATTAGCCATGTTTTCATCGAAATGTAGTGCAAACTGTAACCAAGTCTTCAGAAAGTGACAAAGTAAAGAGTGTTTTATTCCACTACTTTTATAGACATATTAGGAGTTGGTTGATTGAGATGAACATTAAGTGGTGCTAATTATCCAGTGAGGAGCCTTTAAACCATTGCAGAAAAAGAGGACAGCCAATCAGTGTTCAACACATCCTAATACCAAACTTGACTAAAAAGCCAGTGACTCCCAAAACTGTTACTGTTCTCATACCAACATGACAGTAGCAGTGACAGGCATTCAGGACCTTTGTCAAAAGCGTGCAGTTTGGTTAGGTCTAGGTAACAAAGCTACGGGGTTAAGTTCAGGGAAACACTGTGGTTTTGTTTAAAGTTACTACAATACCTCTGTAACTTCAATTATAAACTTACCTATGTTACGTAAGTAAGTTATGTTTCAATATGTACAAGATGTTACTTCATTATGTGAGTACATTTAAAGACCTCATTATTGACTTCTGGTTTCACACTTGACATGAACACTGGTTTCCTGAATGAAAGTCCTGTGGTTGTTTAACCTGATCGTCCATCCCAGAACTCCTACCTTTGCAGCTGTGATAATTGCTTCAGCCATTGGAGGTCGTTGCCTAACAGGAAACATAAATATGGATGGTAATAAACTGCTTTCACAGTGATCCTAGTGTATGGTTTTTTTCTGATAAGAACAGGCTGAATTCTTATCGATATTTGGCATTATAGTTTGTTACATGGATTGATGTGAGGACGGTTAGCATCACGTCATCACTCCACACGGATCAACTGTTTTTGTTTCAACAGTGAAACCAAAGCTCGAGTACATGATTAAGTCCCATGCGTCTTTAGTCACTGAATGCTCCATTTGCACCTCAGATTTTTGTTTTATAGATACACCAACCCTTTCAGCCCAGAAAAGCGTAAAACTTTCAAGGAATAATTCAAATTTAAAAGTTTGGGGATTTTCTTACAGGTTTTCATGTGCAAATTCAAAATGAGCATAAAAAAACAGGTTAATGGAAATGCACCGACTGCTCAATCTTTACAGATGATTCAGTTCCCAGTCTGTTTCATATCTGATCATCATAGCAGGAGGCGAATGCCGGCAGAAATAAGCTGTAAACACATTAATGACATGGTATCATATCACGTCGAAGTTGATATGACAAACCTGTTTGCAAATAGTATGGAGCAACATTAGCATTTATTTAGAGTGGTGATTCTGGTCACCTGCAGAATGTAGGTCTTAATATTAATGACTCCTGAGGGGGTCGCTAAATGCTCCACTATGTCCACCAGCTACTGCCAGCTTTGTGTTTCTTCTGTTCTGTGCTGAGCAGGTGGTGCACTGTGTTTTTTGTTGGGTTTTTTTTGCATCTTAACTGAAAACAGCTGCCTGCTGTGTCGTTAAATTACACCATGAGCGCAGCGAGAATGAACAGTGAGGTTGTGAACTGCTTTAAAGAGGCAGAACTCACTCTGCTCGAGGGGAAGATTTGAGGACCCTTCCTCTATCTAGATGGAGAAAAATCTGGCTCCTGTCATAGAACATTCAGACAGGCAGAACGATTCCACTCCCATCTATTTTGTCATTCAGCCTTTTGTCTTGTTTTCACTTTTTTTTTTCCAGCCACCACCTTTACATGCCCTACATTTCTCTGTCGCACGCCTTGAGCTCCGAAGAAACAAGGAAGAGCTCTCTGCGCACTCAGAAAAAAAGAAAAAAAAACTCTTGTATGGTGCACAAAGAGCATGCATGAAAGCATTAAAATGAATGCTTTTGGGGCATTTTGGGGTGAGTGAGAGAGAGAGAGAGACAAGGATGGCCAGGAAAGAGGAGTAGAAATCATAGAGATGGCACTCACTGAAGAGGAGGGAGACGGAGGCGGACGGAGTTGGAGAGGAATGGGGAGGAAAGGAAGGCAAAGAGGAGCAGAGTGCTCTTTTAAATGGAAATTGGCTCTCTCACTGATGGCTGGGACGAGTAATGACGACCCCCCCCCCCCCCACCACCGACTACTTGAACGTAATGTCAGCATTTTTGCACGCACACACACTCACACACAATATTCACATAACCTTCATCCCAAACGTCCATGCAAGAACTTACTGATGACATACACCCACACACACACACACACACCCTCCAGAGACGTGGAACAGCGTGAAAGTGTGATGATGCATCATTTTCTTAAGCACCTCTATCCATCTTCCCTTCCTCACCATCTCTCACTCTCTGCTTTTCACACTCTTCATTTTCAGCAGGACGTTGGCACCTTACCTCAGCTCTGCGTCTGCACGGATACAGCAGTGCTGAATCCTACGTCTGATTTTTCTGCATGCAAACACACAACTTCTGAGACACTATCTGTTTGTCAACATCACATCCACATCATAATCTCTCATAATCTAGCAGGATGACAAAGTGGTCTGTCTCCCTGCAAGTGCCAAAAAACTCTAGAGGTTCTTAAAAAAAATCCTTTTATGACACATTGTGTTCATGTATAAATGCACCCAAAATCATTTTTATGTTTTCTTTTTATCATTTTTTTTTGTGCCAATTAAATTGATGATCCAACACTTCACATGTCATTTTCAGTATTACTGTTCTTACTGTGATAGTAAGTGGTCACTGTTATACGTTTTGGAATTGAATCCCTCCAGAGATCCACAGCTAAGTGGAGGTGCCAGTGAAGTACGAGTGATTAGACGAGAGCTTTCCTTCACTGACATGTCCAAATTTACCTTACAAGATCACATGGGTTCTGGTCAGAACAACAACGGCAGCAGTGGAGCTTTATATTAAGGTCACAGTTTGGGTCTTATGAGGTGGGGTTGTTTAAGGTACTTATCCCTAATCAGTGTATTAGCTGCAGTTGATGACCGTCAGCTCTCCCCCCCGTGTGAAGAAGCAGTAGTAGCGCTGTCAGAGTTCCAGAGCATTGTACTGTTGAACGGATGTATTTTAGCCACCTAAAAGATGGCCCACCTACCTAGGGCACATTTTTGCCGCTTTACATTGCTGTCAGACAGCTGCTGAAAGTCTGACCCAAACAGCTGATCTGCTGCGCAATACAGTGATCTTTTAGATGGATACAAAGCCTTAGTTAGAGTTACTTTATTATTGCTGTAGCATTACAAAAAAGTATTGAGTTTAACTAACTTACATATAATGCCATTGTAAAACCTTAACTAAGCTGTTTAGTTTCACATATTTATTATGCAGTAATTGGCAGTTCATTGTGTGCTTATTAAAAGTTAAATATGCTTTTCACAGTTTTAGGATTTAAAGCAAGATCAATGCTTTCTTAAAGTTAACAAGTTATTATTATAGACTTATTAAAACATTTTTTAGGCTAATAATTAAGGATCATTACAAGGACCTCAACATAAAGCATTGCGACTCTTTAGCGTACATGCTGCCAAAGCACCAGTTGTATCAGAACTGCGGTGTATGTTTCTCTGTAAGAAGAGCAAAGAACAGCACTGACTGGCTGTCCCACGACCTCATTTGATTTGTTAATCTGATTTGTTGTACTTGGTCAGTGATAGGCAGACTGTTTATCCAATGTCATAAGTGTCAAAGTCCAGTACAACTGCACTGACAAGCGCTTAACACATTAATAGTGACCCCACACATTGTGAAGGCTGACATTATGTTTTACTCCTCAGTTATAATGCAGCACCATAATCATAATTGTAGAGAAAGCTGAAGCTCATTCATTCAAATTGAACATGGAAATCATGGTCATATCGACAGTTTCACACATTTCCACCTTTGTATATGCAGGTTGCAATGAAACCACACACACTCTCATTAATAAAGGGTAGATTTTTTTTTTCTTTTTTTTTTTTTTAATATGATCAGAGCCCCGGTGAGGAGTTTGTTCTTCTTCACTGGCGAACCAGCTCCACATGGTGGTTTTCATGTCTGCCTTGCTTCCTCCGCCTCTCGTCTTCGTCTCGTATTCACAAAGAGAGAAACTCTTGGGTCCGCTGTGTGAGTTCTGTTCAGCGTACTGCAGGCAAGCACAGAACTCAATAGAGACCAAATAGCTTCTTATTAAACCCACACTGCTTTTAAGACAGCTGAGCTTTTGTGCAAATCTGTGTGTTTGTGTGCCTGTGCATCTGTAGAGAGCGTGTGTATGAGTACGTGTGCGCTGAATGCATTTGTAGTTCTGCCGGCTTGTGTGCGTCTGAATCACATGATTTCCATGTGATTCCTGGACCTAAGTCTATAAGTGTAAATGTGTTCACCCTCTTTGTGCCGTCAGTGTATTCAGGAGCTCATGTTGCATCTGTGAGTGAAAGGTTCAGCTGCAGCAGTGTCCTACAGAGACTCTTAAATAGGACTCAATTATTTAGCGGGGACACAAATGCTGCTCATTTCTGCAAGATTACAGGAACGACTGCTTCATACAAGATAGCAGGCCTTGAAATAGACCCTTTTATGATGGCTGAGTGCAGACACTTGTTTGAATGGCAGGGCAAAATGCTCTCAGTGGATGAAAATATAGGGCTGCAAACCTGTGTAGTGGTGCTGAATAGGACTGGAAATCACAGGTTATATGTGTGTGTGTATATATATATATATATATATATACGCAAAACATATTTTTTGTTGCTTAGGTTTAAAATGAATCCCTCTATATCAATTATTACCTATAATAAAATTATAGTGGCAAAATAAATATCCAGCTCTTTCACCTTCGTAAAACTAGCAAAAATAAAAAATAGCATCTTAAAAATAAATCTTTTAAGTATCAAAATAGTAGTATTCATCATGCAGCACAAGGGCAACCATCATGTTTTATTTTGCTAATGCTAAATCAATGTACAAAATAAGATGTTTTTTCATCAGGTGGAGATGAAGCTACCGATAACTACTTTACCTGCAGAAGGCTGCTATAATCAGAAACAATGCATTATATTTTGCATGTATGGAAACTCTGAACCTGAAAACATACTAGCAGCTATAGCAGTTGACATAGTTAAAAGTGCAGCGTACCATTAAATTCAAACGCTCAAGTAAAGTAAGAGTACCTCAAAGTGCTTTTAGATGGATTGAGAGATCTCAAATAAAACACAGAAATATTCAATAGAGCCTTTTCACGCACACAGAGCAACATGAGTACTGTGCCATTATTTCTATGTCAAACAGTTATAAACTGGCAAAGGCAGAACTGCCAAACAGCAAAGCATTTCAATTTAAATGGAAATACCTCTGCCTGACAGAAAGGAAAAAAAACAAACAGCAAAACAGTAAATATCACTGTACAGGTGCAATAGAACCAACAGTCAGAGTGAATGTGTTTGTGTCACTATTAGCACACAGTTTCTCTGTTTTATGAACAGATCTGGTGTTAAATGACTGTGAGAGGAACACATTGATCCTTAAGAATGACTGCAGGAAGAAGGTTTGTGGTTAAGTTTTGATAGTGTTTTTTTTTGTCTTCCACAAATCAGAACATTGAGAAAATGTGCCGTTATCAAAAATTTGAAAAGGACAGATTCAAAACAGAGATGTGTTTCTGTGTGTGGAACCTGTAAACACACTTCAGTACAGTCGAGCAGGTCTTTGGCAAAGAACCCTTTTTCCTTTCTATCGCTGCAGTGGTTCCCATTATTAAAGACAAATGCCACAGCCAGATATTTATCGCTGATAAGAGGCTATTTGTATGGGTCTTATCTAAAGGTAACCCATGAAATGAGGAATAAACAGTTTTTGCTTTGTGGGGCGAGTGTATCTTTTCTTTTCCTTTTTTAACAGCTCATATTTCTACTTAAGTGCTCCAGCATTGCCTCAACACCCCCTAACTCAGACCTTACAATGGAAGGGAGTTGTGTCTCAAAAAGAAATGTGTCTTTTGGTGTGAAAGAACTGCTGCTGTACTTGGTCCTGTGATTTGTGTCATGATGGGTTGCACCCACGCTCCTAGTTACTCCCACCATGCGCCTGAGTCCATCCCTCACCCCTGTGTTTACATTCATCATCAGCCACTGTCACAGTGGGGTCACTCATGGGCCATTTACCCAGTGTTTTACAGTAAACATCTTTGGGTAATGGGCATCTCCTGGTGTAAGGTTTGAATCCAATAAACTGACCTCCAGCACTACACACTGATTCAAAGGGTTCAGGGTCATTTGAGGACAATACAGTATAAATGAGAGCAGGATCGGGAACTTTCTCTCTCACTCATTGAAATGTGCAGATATACAGATACAGAATAATGTATAACTCACACACAAAAAATGGCGACATATTGCAAGTGTCAAAAAAGCATGCATGGGCGGTTCAAAAATTGTGGTTTCTGACACACAGGGGTGGCAACCACCACAGTAGCTGCAGTGTGTGGTACCCTCCCAGTCTTTCTGGAACCTACACTGAACTACATAGTGATCAGGGCTGCAAACAAAAATTGTGTCATATAGGCAGACGCATCTCCACACTTCATTTTAGCACCATGTCTGGAGAATGGTCTGTCTGAACCCATTATCATGGAAATCAGGAAAAAAGCTTTGGCCTGGTTGCATTTCTCTAAACCAATCGCAAATGGTCTTGGGTTGCACAAATGCCAGGATGCAGCAACAGTGCTCCTGCAAAAGTAGAATCAGGGACAACTTGTAGTTGTAGAACACTGGCACCTGGGGAGGTGAGCCCTGGACTTACAATGACTAAATACCTGCGGAGAACAGAGCAGGCCTGCCTTATTGCACAGTTCTAATCTTCAATTTGCAGCATGTATGTTAGCTCGGTTAGGTTAGCTTAGTTAGTTTAGCACAGTTAGGTTGTTGTTTCATGAAGCAGCAGAACATTGGATTGGCAGCATGCAGGTAGCCGAAGAGGAGGAGAATGCTAACTGAAAAAATTTGGCAAATGGAAATCTACTTCCTGTGAGTGAGACTAGTTAGACAGACTAGACATACTGGCAAGGGTAATCTACATTGCCTGCTTGGGCTTTTTGTTGCCTTTTACATCCTATATTGCAGGGTAGTTTAAAGATAGTAGGAGATCCCTACAAAATATACCAACACTACGTTCATGCTATAATGACTTTGTAAAGCTGGAGTTAGGCGAATTCCAAAGTGATTAGGATTCATCCTCTGGGAAACATGATTGTGACAGCGTACCAGTTGCAGGTGGACTGGACCTTTGTCGTACGGGTTTAGGCAAAGAAACTACTTTGTTAGGTTTAGGTAAACATTGCGCTTTGGGTTAAAATAACTACGTTGCTTTTTACTAATTTAACTTGTGTTATGTACCTTACATCACTTGAATACATTAGTGATAAAGAACTCACCATTGACTTTTGGTTTCACATGGGACACCAACACATGCCCCCTGGATGGCAGTCTTTCTTTGTTGCCGTAAAAATTACAAAACGGGAAATGGGAATGCGACATGACGAGCCAAATCATATGATAGTATAGGACCACTGTTTCTTTCTCCAAGGGGCAAAGTAAAAAAAACCAAAAAAACAGCCGCAGTCTGAATTTAAATGATGCGGCAAGAGACAGCCTACCTTCATTTATCTCAAGCTACCAGGATTAGTGAACTGGCACTGGTCTAGACATACAGACCACAGGTGTTCACACCATGAAATGAAAAACTCCTAAGAGGGGATGAGAGTCAGACCCACTCAGAGTCAGCGCCTTTCACTATCCCTCATGTTTGTCCAAAGCTCTCTAAACCATAAACCTTAATCACCTGCTTCCAACCTCAACCCAGCCCTTCCTCACATATGCACACTACATACTCAACCCATTACCCCTCATTTATCCTCCACGTTCCCTCACTCCCTCCAATGCATCCGTAACCAGGCTCTGCCTCGTCCTCCCCTCCCTCCTCTGGATGTGGAGCTTGGCAGCGTAGAAGCCAAGTCCGCGACAGGTCATTTGACTCTCAGTTGTCGATGGAGTATGTTATTACCGGAGCACCTGCTACGCCCTTTCTCTATTCCAAAAGGTGCAGCGTCATTCCTTTGCTCAGCATGGCACAGCAGAAACAAAGGGCAGAAAACAGATTCAGCAACACGGAACCAACTGGATCCAAAGGTTACTGCAGCCTTTCTGTACCACCTATTCACTGCGTTCATTTGGAGACATAACATCAATTACCGTAACAGAGGATTATTAGTAAGACTGGTAACAGTGCCTACTAAAGGGAAAAGCTATATTGTGTTACATCAGAGGAAGGTCAGGAGATAGTTAGCCCGAAACACAGATAAATAAAATAGTATCCCCCAAAAGCATACAAATAAAAAAAATGCAATTGTACTGTACAGGTGCCGGCGTATTTTCTTGGCTTGGAGCAGTGAGTTCCAGGAGTTCCTGGATTGCTGTTGTTTGCCATAGTTTAGCCTACACAGGGGAGTACAGAATGAGGTGATATGATTACAGGCATCAACAGCTTGGAGGACGCAGCCATATATACAGCACATACAGTGTACAGTAATTGCGTATAAAAAAAAAAAAGTGTGTGCGAGAACAAGATACAGGAACCTTTTGTGTTCATGTCCCTTTTTTTTTTGCGCCCATGCATGGGTCTTTGTTCTCGTTTCGCTCACGCCATTGTTTGTGCCTATTCTCATCACAGCCGCTGACAATCCCATAGTAACAGTGCTGCTGCAGCAGCCCACAGCACTTGCAGTCTGGAGGAGGTAAATCAACTACAAAACAGATGCAGTGTGTGTGTGTGTGTGTGTGTGTGTGTGTGTGTGTGTGTGTGTGTGTGTGTGTGTGTGTGTGTGTGTCTGTGTCTGTGTGTGTGTCTGTGTCTGTGTGTGTCTGTGTGTGTGTCTGTGTCTGTGTGTGTTTGAGCATGGAGGTGGTGAGTGTGTGAGGAAACAAACATGGCAGATTTAACAGGCTGGTGAGCAACAGAGAGCTGCTCTCTTTTTTCTTCTCCACTCAGCTCAGATTCATGCATGTACCTACAGATCCTTGCTAGCAATGCTTGACAGACAGAGAGATCGAGAGAGATAAATGGATGGATGGATGGATGGATGGATGGATGGATGGACGGGAACTCATGTATGCGCATTAGTAAGCAACATAGATTGGATAGGATGGTTGAGAGTTTGGTGCCCAATTAAGTTTGAGTTGATTTGTTCGGCTCTTTCAAACAGTGATGGTGCTATGGAGCTTCTGTATGACAGAAGGAGGTAACTGGAGTACGAAAATGTTGGAAATCTGCATCGACAGCGTTCATGGGTATTCAGGGTGCACTGTTCGAAGCTGAGATAATGAGTGAGATCGGCTCACTGTAAACAGATCTCACACAAACACTAAACAGGTGAAAATAATTTTGCAGTTCATTCTCTTGCTATCTGTGGAGGAGACCGAGCCAGCAAACACAAATGCACACCACAGTGGCTGGGATAAATGAAGGGAAAAGCACAAACATCCCCGCCGCACCAAATAATAGCCTGCCATGACAGTAAACGCAATTCACAGCTGACAGGACAGACCGTGACAGCATAATGACTACTGACGCTAATGCAGGTACTGCACTGCACTCCAATAACAATGCAGCAATTTCGTTAGCCGGGCACATTCTGCCAGAAAGACATTGAGTTGTGACGGCAGAAATATCGGTGACAGTGAAAAATTGGAAATGGAGTCTTGTTTTGATGGTAGCCTAAATGGACAAAATGAGGTGAACAATAACAAAAGCAAAAGTAGGCTTGTGAAAATCAGATATCATTTTAGATAATGATCTGCAGCAGGGCTGTGTGTTCCACACCGGAGGACAGACCGCATTTAAATCTATCTCCTCTGCTCTGCCTAACACTAGCATGTTGTCTCCCTCTCTCACCAGGTTGGAATAAGCGAGTGGACTACGAGCCAGGAACAGGAAGTAAGCAGCTGTTTCCCAAGATGCACTTGGAGACCTGTGATGGGCCGCTGTCGTCGGTGAGGACCACAGTGGAGCTGCAGACCAGCCACATCGGGAAAGGCTGCGACCGAGAGACCTACTCGGAGAAGTCTCTACAGAAACTCTGTGGTTGGTTCTATAAAAAAAAATACAAAAAACAAGCTTCCATTGTGTTTTGATTACCATAATCGTGCTGCTGCGACCAGAATGACAAGCGGCTTGGATTGAGTGAGCATTTCTGCCGTGTAGAAGTAAATCGCATGAGAGTTGGACCTGTGGCTATTAGGGCGGTGGTGGGTATGTAAAATATACAGCAGATGGCTGATCAAAGATAACGTCTGACTGAGGCGGCAAACCGAAAAGTTAGTGCAGTGAATTAGAAGTAAGCTGCTGTAAAAAGCATCACTGGCATCCTCGGCCTGACTACCAGGGTCAGACGGGGCCCGAGGCGCCTTCCTCTGCCCTTTTTAAACCAACATCTGAAAGCTCCTGGACGGTGTTGCTTCCTTATCTCCGCTTGTGTCCCTGGTAAACCCCCTATGCAAAATGAAGGCACCAGAATAGCAACTTAAAGTTGTGTCACTAATGATGTGACAGAGCGAGGGCATTAGTCGCCTCAGCTGCAGCCATGCTCTCTCCTCGGTGACTGATGAACAGCCGAGCTGCCGCGTTGGTGCCCAGAGCGCCAACAAGCAGCCGAGCCTTTACGTTCCCCCCTTTCTCTCCAACACCGCGCAGCCAGCAGGGGGGCTGGAGTCATCATCTTTGACTAACGGCCTTCACAAGCACCATTCCGGCTCATCTGAATGCATACCGTCTCTCCTTGCCTCCCCTGGCGCCCAAGTCCATGCATGGTTTACCACTAAAGAGTCCTTTTCAGGCACCTCATAATCGTTATCTGATAGCGAATAGAATAAATTGTAATTGCTTTTTTAAAGCACAATCAATTTGAGATAATGTACAAAGACATCGGGCAAAGAGAAGGCTGCAGCTGGGTGCTGGAGAAGTCGATGCGTATTTATTTACTGAGGGAATCTAATTACTGGAGTCAAAGCGTCGACACTGGCATGGGTGCGAGGTAGAGAAAAACAGAGCTTTACAGACGGGGAAAAACATCAATTAATGTGCTAATGTTGTGTTTTCAGCGGGAATGAACGGATGTATGTTGCATTTGTTGGCCTGGACAAGGGAGACATGGTGAATTTCTGACTTTGTCCATTTTTTTTTTCCTCCCGGAACAGCATGCTTCCCATATCGCTTTGATTTATCACCATCCATAAGCTGTTACAAATGATTTATAAATGTAGTTTAGACCCATGAAATGCATTTTTCACTGTCACACGGAGGGACAAAGATAGATCAGTAAGGGCACGTCAAATACATCGAGGAACAAGGTGAGCGACAGGGCAAAAATAACGTTTGTCAAGGTGACAGTTTGAAAACAAAGATCGTTCGGGACTCAGCGTATTGAGGGTGCCGTGTCAGAGGAGTGATGGAGCTGCTTTTAAATGGGAGGAGAGAAAGGCTCAGTGGATGACTCAATGCAGTGCAGTACTGATCAGTGCGTTTTATCAGGATGTAAGGGGATCATATAGCCCAAGTGTCAGCTGTAAACAACACACGTTGGCTGCGTCTGTTCTCACTCGGACAATATGTCCGCTCTGTTTCCATAGAGGCGCATTTTAGTGGCGAGCTATGCTGTGAATTTGTGACCGGTGACTCGCGTCTATTTCCGTTTGAAAGTCAGTTTCATTTGCCATGAATCAATAGCCACATCCTCTATCCATCTCGGACCATTGATTGCAAATTAAGCCCTGCCATCTGCCTTACTCATAAGTAATCATAGCCAAGGTTAGGCCAATATCCACTGCATCTCTGCCGTGACTGTTATTGACACATCTTCTGTTGCACCTCTTATTTGTTTCCACGGTGATGACCCCAGGGGCCTCCTCGGGCAGCACTGACCTTCTCCCTGCCCCCAGCGCTGCCACCAACTGGACAGCTTCCCTGGTGACTGACAGCGGCAGGGACAGTGACTTGATCTTCAGGTTTGATGGGCGTCAGGCGGCTAAAATCCCAGACTGGGTGGTTCCTCAGAATCTGACAGACCAGTTCACCATAGCAACCTGGATGAAGCACGGGCCCAGTCCCGGGCTCAGAGCTGAGAAGGAGACACTGCTTTGTAACTCCGACAAGACAGGTGAGTGAGTGGCCGGCATGAAAGGGCAGATATATTCTTTATTTTTCTAACTGTCAACAAATCATAAATAACATAAAACAATGGATCCCACACACACCATCCAAGTGTTACCAAAGCCTGATATATGTGTATCCTTTGCCTCTAGAGCTCCATTGTTGCACAAAAACAAGCTCAATGAGCCATGCAGCTACACTCGGTGACATCTTCCTTCATTTAAATGAATAATGCCTGAAAACAAGTATTGTCCAAACCCAGATAAATCTGTAATTTTATTCAAGCCAACAGTAAATTTCATTTGTTTACAAGTTGCTCAAAGTTAGAGTTGCTAAATTTCAGGCAAACAAAAGGTGAATACAAAGTTTGAGCATTTCTTCATCTGGGAACTTGATTTCTACCTAAGTCACGCCAGATAGATTTTCATTGGCGGTGGTGTTTGTCTAACAATTAAGATATCATCTACCATGATTCCCTGTTACTTCACAACCTCATCAGACTATGTCTTGATCTGACCTTCAATAAAATACATATTACATGACAAATTAGTACATATGTTAACAAATCCATTGCCATGTATCTGCAGCTAAAAATAGTTCAATAGCTCAACAAATGCACAGTTTACTTCTGTGTGAGTGATGTTTGTTCAAAACTCCATTGCCCTGCTGTTTAAGAAGGTGACTTTTAGGAAACAAAACTATACATCTGTGACCCGTGTTTGAAGACGTACATCTTCCGCTCCACAGAAAATATAATGTTTATGCCTAAAAGCCACTGACAGGTTGGAGAAATAAGGAGCTGTATGTGTGAGCACAAATGTCGGCATTATTTGCCCCAGACTTTACCCTGCTAGTCCTAAAGTAAGCCACATGTTTGAGTAGAGCAGACAGTCGTCCAGAGTGAATTCACAGCCAGCGGGTGTGTGCGTGTCGATGACATGCTATCTGCCAAGCTGGTGCAGGTTTAATCAGCTCTTACACATACTCAAACATACACCAGGAGTCTGGTACATACGTAAAAATCTGCCCAGAATATTTCCCAGCTTGCTGTTTCAAGCTTTAATATGGTCAGTTCACACTGCTGCTGGACATCGATCTAAAAATGCTGCAGTTTTCTTTGTACAGTGGGGTCTTTGTGCACAGTGTGTAGCTGCTTTGTCCTCTTCTTTGCTTGAAGTCTGTTAACATATTAATAATTTATTTAGGCTTATTTTACACATGACACTTACTGTACATGATCCTATAGTAAGGTGGCTCTGAGGAAAAATGTGATCACTCACAGTCACTGTGAACAAAGATTGGGCTTCTGTAATGATCCAGCATAAAAAAACATCCATAATATCATTTCATGCTTTGGCCAAAGGGATGATTTTATTATAAAATATCCTGTGATGACATGAATGACCTTTAGAAAGTTGGTCTCCTTGGTGGCGCTGCTGCTGTCCTAGTTTTGTGAGCTTTCTTAAAGTTACATGTCAGGAATACCTGACAGTGAGTAGGTGTGATGATGTAGTCCCTGGTGCCTACTCTCCTGTCTCCCTCCCTCCCACAGAGATGAACCGTCATCACTACTCACTGTATGTCCATAATTGCCGCCTGGTGTTCCTGCTGAGGAGAGACTTCACCCAGGTGGACACCTTCAGACCGGCCGAGTTCCACTGGAAACTGGAGCAGGTGAGATACCGTGATGCTCCGGGACACGTACGACAGAGGGGCAGACTTGTGTGTCACATAACACGAGTGAGCTCAGTTTATAGTTTAAAATCACCTTTGTGGGTTTGATAAGTAGGTTATGGGCCAACCTCATAGACCGGGATAAAGTTTCTTACTTGGATGAAACCTGTATTAAACATCCTGGGAGTTTTTTTCTTGGCTTAATCCAGGTTAGTCTGTACCTTGTACTAATAATAATAATTGTCCAGTTGCAGAGTGACATGTTTGCAGTTCACTTTCCTGCGACGATTTGTTCAAATAAACTATCAAATGTCACGTTCACATTACATGCTTATGAGCTGACTTTCATGTCAACCTTCAACACTTGTAAGCGTGAAACTGCTGAACTTTTTTCACTAGACAACAGGACATTTTCAAGCCTGTTTGTGGCAATAAAAATTGGATATTTTCGACCAGATGCTGACATATTTCCAGCCATGTTTGCAGCCACAGAATGGGGTACTTTTCATGAGGTGTCCAAATGTTTCCAGTCATGTTTGGGGCAGCCAAATAGGATATTTCTAATGAGACGTCGGGGCAGCTCCAGCTGTGTTTGTGGTGAAAAAAAAACAGGTATTGAATCTAAAGAGAGGTGAAAATGTTACGGGGAAAAAATATCAAACCGCAACATATCCGTGGTTTGCATTGGCGAGTGGGTTGACAGACGACTCCTGGTTAGACTTAACAGCGTGTGCCATAAGGAGCAAGAACTACTGGTCAGTCCACAGGATCTCACTAACAAGTTGCTAATTGGACAAAAGCTTTACACACGTTTATGTGTGTGTGTTCGTGTGTACATACAATAACTTGTATGCGTCTCTGTTTTGTGCTTGGCTGCACTATAAATCCTCCCACAATCCATAAAAAAGCCTAACCTTTAATTAACCCCAATTAATTTGGAGAACCGTCATACCACTCTACTTAATAACCGTGCAGTTTTTTAATGGATTTAGCGACTCTTCAATAGATATTTGCCGTGGTTATGAAGACATACTTGTTGTTACTTCATTAGAGCCGTCTTTTTTAACTTGTTTTTCTTCCACTATTTCATTGCCTGTCATGTCATATAAAGATATCTCCAAGATGTCGCACATTTAATCAAATAAAACACTGTTTTACCTTGTGTGGGATCAGAGCTGGTAATGAGTGC
>CAEMYA010000253.1:337807-360721 GCA_903131615.1 Diplodus sargus | reverse complement strand
GAAATGTAGGACAAGACAGGAAATGTTTTCAGAAAAAATGCAGTACAAAAAAAAAGTTCACTTTGATTCAGTGATTCACTTAAAATATGCCATTTTGTCATCAATTTGGAAGCTCCTCGTTTAATATTTAATTAAAGCTCCATTAAGTGAATGAGTGATTTTCATATTTCAAACATCCTCGTGTCTCGAACGAAAACTTATTTAAGTGATGGTTACTTGAGCAGACGTGCCAGACGGAGAGAAATATGGCAGCTCGGGGGACATGTGGTCGCGTGTGTGGATGGCAGCTGTCTGTTGATCCGGGGAGCCGTCTTGAAGTCAAACAGGTCACCTTGGATCGCGAGACCCCGCGCTCACCCAGCGAGGACATATGATTCAGGGGAGATACCACAGCTGAGCCTGGACATTCAGCTGCAGCACCCAGGGCTAATTTGATCAGACAGACCGCTGGTTCTTGATTGGGGGGGAGAGCATGAGCGAGGTCATCCATCAGCCTCCTGATGGCACACGGTGTGTCAGAGACATCGTCTGGAGGAATTTTGACACGGGGTTACCACAGAGCGTCAGTCACTTGTCTGTGTTCTCATCCTGAACAATAAGTGTGCTTAAATTGATTTTCTTACCATCACCGAGGCTACCGTTGATGACAGAGAGGTCACATTCTCTGCATTTTTTCAGGCACTTTTTGGGTTACATTCAAGAGGAGAAAAATGAAATGCGTATTTGAAGTATGTTTGTGGACCTGGTTTGCAAGCTGTCCTTTGGAGAGATAAATATATACAAAGTAAATGTAATGTGAATGAAGAAAAATTAAGAAATTAGTAATTCTGGCAGTGTTGGAGGCGGTAAGGCTTTAGGGGGACTCATATTTACAGAAAGTAATTAACAGTTGACAGAATAATATATCAAGCATTAATAGGAAGTTTAGAGACTTTCTTTTCAGTGTCTGGTCTTTTGAGAGGGTCTGAGTTTTTCAGTCAGAGAAAAGGGGTATGTTGGAGGAGTCCAAACCTTAGCACTCCAGAATGTCCTGGATGCAGCCCTGTGAGGATCTGACTTTGTCTGGCTAAAGGGATGGCGCTTTGTTCCAGACTCAAATATCTCGAATATTTATATTGGAAACCCTTGAGCTGATGTAACTTGAGCTGACATGTAACTTTGTGCAGGCATTTGTGGTCCCCAGTGGATGAAACCTGCTGACTTTGATCACCCACTGACTTTTCATCTGGCACTAACAGCAGGCCAGGTTTTCACTCCTCAAGTGAAATAGCACAAACATCTACGGGATGGATTGGCACAAATTCTCTACAGATATTCACGGTTCCCAGGGGATGAATCTTAATTATGACATTTTAGTCCACTGAAAACTGACCGTGTGAAGAACTCCTTCCAGGGTGAAGATATTTAGAAAAGAGATTCAGATTTTGCTAATCGAAGACATAGACTCGCCCGCGTCTTAATTGAGCCTTATCAGTTCATGTAGCATTATTGGCATGTGTAAGCCCTTCTCATGTGTTATATCGGAGTATTGAGTTCATCCACTCACAGAGGGGATGTTGTGTCGTCCATATTAGAGAGACACAAATGGACATTGATAATGCTGTGATGGGGAAAATAACAACAGAAAAGGCTATCTGACAATGTTTTACTTAAAATAGCTTCACCCATGAAGGTTCTATGAAGAGCACTCACGTTCCCCTGACTCGTTCACTGCTCGCAGATGCCCAGTGTACACGACTGGCCACGTGATATGCATTTTCAAGTGTGTTAGTATGGACAGAGATTATTTCTGAAACAGTGCTGGTCATTCCTTCTATTTTAAAATACCAAATATCAAAAAAATACCTGTGTGCATGTGGACTAGACCTTATCGTAGTGATCCTCTGTCTTCCCTTGAATGGTGGCAACATTTTTGTTTTTAAGGAAATGTGTATCTGGATTGACATAGCATTTGGCATAGGCATCTACGAATTGTAAAAACTTTAGTGACCGCTCCAGTTTTCATCCAGCGCCATCATCAGATATCATTTTCTTTCTTTTCTTTCCTTCCATTTTTTTGCTACCTGTAAGACTAACGACTTGTGACTCACAGTCTCGCTGCTCGATGGTAACATCCGAATCTAAAATCGTTCATTTTGTACATTATACTCGATACGCATCAGCAGGTTACCATTTTTATTGTGAGGATGTTAGCCTGGTGACATTATCAGTAGTACAGCACATTATCATGGAGCATGTCTGTAGATTCTCAATGAAGCTTTCTTGCTTCCTGTCATAGAGAAGAACCGTATCAGACAAAGGCGTTCACCAGGTCTTTATTGAAGGAGATAAACGTTTAAAGTGATTTAATCATCAGCCTTTGACTTTTCTACATTGTGGCGTTCTGCTGTGTTTGCACTGAAGGAACAGCTCTCTCTCCCTGTTCTGTGCCGTTAAGCAATTGAGCTAATGCAAACTTGCACACAGAGGTGAAATACCGTTAAGTGGTCGGTGAAGGCCGTTTTATCTTTGCTGCACTTGTTATGAAGTGTAATTTGATAAAATGCAACACATCGCATCTTTAAGTTGGTTTGCTCATACACCTCATGGGATGAAATTCTGCATAGATTAGGCTGAATTTTGACAGTCTTTCGGTGGTTCATCAAAAGATTTAGACGGCTAGTTAATTCTATGGCCTTGTCTAAATTGATCTCGATTTCTTTTCCTATTATTACCTCTTGGTGATAAAAGTTTCTATGGACTACGCCGGCACTGCATACATCTTTGTAATAAGCTGCACAATAGTTGTTAAACTACAGAGTTTCCTGAGCACTTTTTGAATCTCCTTTTCTTTCTTTACGTCCGCCCTCTCCCTCGTGTTAATAGTAGCCTCTGAAACCCCCGGGGCATGAAAAGAAACTTTCATTAAGTCGCTATCTCCCCTTCGCCTCCTCGCCACTTTCTCCTCATCTGCTAATGTCTTTTAAACAAAATGAACCTCTGAATAAGTCCAACCCAGAAAACCCATCCACAGGAGAATCTCCTCCCCTCCTTACATCGGTTTATCACGGAACTGCAATTAATTTCGCATGCAAGCCAATCAGGCGTGGCAAGTCGCTACATAATGACTGGAACAGTGGGGGTGGAAGATTGTTGCAGATATTAGTTTTACTTGCTAAAAAAAAAAAACCGAGTGTACTATCTGCTAATGACAGACAGAGTAGTTTAAGGCAGCACAGCTTTATGCACGCAGGCCTATTGTGCTTGGCGTGATTCAGTATTCCAAACTTTGCTATCTGTGCTGTTTGCATTGTTGAGAGAGACGGGCTGAGGTTTTTATTGGCTTGAGTTGCATTAGGCTGGTATTGAACAACGTCTTTTGTGCGCGCTTTCAGATTCTTTAAACTCAGACTTACATTCAAGGTTCTCAAAGAACCGGACTGTCAATCCAGACACTGTTTCGTGCAGGAGCCAGCACTGAATGAGCACCGCGTGTTTTATAATTAAGGCGAAAATTGGATTGACTCTGTATGGTTCAAAAAAGTGTCTTTGCTACATACAAGTATCCAGGAAATTCACCGGCCGACTGAGTGACTAGCACACCTACATGCAGTCTTTAATTCTTCAGTGGTATTGATCCCAAGAAATATAATGCATTTGATTTAAGTTGTCCTTAAGATAGTTTGCTTTCTAAGGATGGTAAATTAAGCTGTACGTTGTCAGCATCTTTTGCAGACTTGATTAAGGAGGAAAAATGGTGGTATTTCTCAGTCTTAATTGTCACAGACCTGGGTTGCTGTGTTACAGAGCATTATGAAATAAGACTATGGCAAAACAATGTACACTCCCAGAGCTTTCTTAATATAAGTTAACTTGACCTGTTTGTATCTAGATTACTTATTGTAGCTTATCCCAAGATCACACTACATGATTTCAGCCCTGATTTTGCTGTCGCAGACGGCTTTTGGAAATCCACCGTCGCAGAGGCTGATCGGCGTGCGCTCCCAAGAACGACGACTGGCATGTGTGCACTGTTAAAAGACGCAATCCAGGGGGCTCAGGGACAGCTGGCCGCAATGTTGCTGACAACCTCTGGATATCTAGCAGGCGAGATAACAGGTTGAGTGCAGGTGGGTCGGGAAGCTCGGGACAAGCTACAGCCAATGAGAGCAGACACTCTCCCTCCTCCCTCTCTCCTCTGCTGTCATCAGCAGCAGCTCTCTGAACCCAGTCCTGTCATACATCTATGTGTACAATAATAGCTTATAGCTCAGAATCAGAATACATGAACACCCGTATTTCAGTATATGTAACAGCAATGTCCTCGCTGGCCCACAATATGAGCAGGCAGTTATATGTTCTTACTGCAAAAAAACATCCAAATCCATCCTTATGCACATTTCTTTTACATCCTAGCCCTAACCCTAGATTCAAGAAAGTACAATGGCCGGTTGTTCAGTCGACTATTTTAGGAGGAGTTGTGAGTCATTTAATTTGATGACTGGCCTTGCCGGAACCGGAGGACAGCCACTGCAGCACCTATAAAGTCTTTAAAGCTTGTCAGGGCAATTTTGTAGGCTAATATTTGCCTACCTCTGTTGACATAGAATTATGCAATATATGAAACAATAAATGATAAATGCTATAGTTATTGTAGATGAATTGCTAGTATGCTAAACAAGCAGCTAGCTTGGTGAGCAGTCTGTTTGCTTCACACGTTGACCCCATGCAGTTAGCAAAATATTGCTAACTCACTGGAGCAAGTTTTTTTGTTTTGTTTTGTAGGAGAAGAACTTTTATTTGTCACATGCAGTCATACCGAATACAAAGAAGTGTCATTGACCCATCCCAGAGTAGCAGCAGCCAGCCAAACTATAGGTTGTTTTAATGTTGGTGCTTTTCTCAATTCCTTGGAGAGGAGGCAAATGCAAAAAATGCCAATAGTCTGTTGTTCTGGCCAGCACAGATGAGGCTTTCCAACAGTATGTTTTACAACTGCTGTAATCTAAAGAGTCACCACGCTTCACAGTCATTTGCACTGCTAAATCATTTGAATAAGCATTCATGTTCCACATTTTCTGCTGCTTTTCACCACCGTGTTAAACGTGTCCCTGGTACAGAGATACATAGAAATGCTCAGCGTACAGTTGGAACAAAGCTTACATTGTGTCCTCCTCTGACACACCGTAGAGGATTTGGCAAGAAGAGGAAAATCAATGAGGAGTCACCTCGAGCCTTTCAGCTGCAAGAAAGAGCGAGAAAGAAGCGACTGGGATAATTGAGATCTAAATGATGTTTCCACCAGGAATCTAAATTGAATGAGCAAGTGACATCATTACCTTCGGCTGTCCTGTGGAAAACGCTTATTTTTCAGGAAAGCAATCAAGCAAGCAATTGGGGGTGGACTTATTCTGAAGTGGACAGCGGTGCGAAATATGAAATGTAATCTGTTACCTTTGATGCAGATCAGATCAAATGACAGCATGCACGCATGCATCTTTATCCAGACCATTTAGTCACTCACTGTGTCTGCTGTTAGTGCACAGTAGTTACCATACAGTGGTGCTATCAGAGCTTTTTTGGGGAACATGTTGGTGAGAGGAGCGAGACTAAACTAAAACAGTGAAAGCCGCAGGGTAGAGTGATGGTTCTCTTACTCTACGATTTAACTGGATGCATGTGCATTGCATTCTGGCCCCGGCACAGTCTTGCTCTGTCACCCGTCTTCCTGCAACCCCCAACCAGCTGCGTTTTGAGTCCGGCATGGCACAGCACTACCGGAAAGCTTCATCGTGTCTATGAAAGTGAAGTAATTTTTATGATTTCAAGCACTCTTGTCCGTCCTGTGACTATTGATTTAAGCTCCGCTCCCTTCTCCGTTTTCACATGTGGGCATAAAGGCCACCGAGCACATGTGCGCTTACCTCAGCAAGGGCTGAACATATTCTCAGCCATGAAACTAAAACATGGAAAACTGCATTTTTTTTGTTTTGTTTTTGCCAGTCACTTGGCATGATCATCCCCCTCAGTTGCCTCCTAACTGGTCCAGGCTTATATTCAAAACAAACATCTCCTGAGCACAATTTGAACGCCGAGCATCTGGCATTCTCAAATTGCTGATGTGCTGCTGTTGATTGCTGTCATCAGAAACTCCTTGTTAGTAAACTACAGGATGTTTAGGGACCACGCTACCTGATGAGGTTATGAAATTATGCCTTTTTTTTATAACAAAGTGGGAGAAAAACATGCTGTTTGCAAGAAAAAAAAACAGCAGAGGTTCGCGAAACATCTGTCTCGTTTAGAGATGGAGCGGAGTTTGAGAGAAAGAAAGACAAATGGCGTTCACACATGTGAGGCTGTCTGTCAGACCTGGACCTGCTAAGAGGAGCCCACACCATTAACACACACTCAAATAAAAGCACACACAGCTGTCTCCCATTTTGTACCAAATTAATGTGCAAATGAGCGAGGAGCAATTTTGATCCACGAGCACGGCATCACACAGATTAACAAAATAAGAGGCGCGGTGTTACACGTTTTTAAATTGCAGTCATTTAGCTGACAGAGTGATTCGTAATAACTGCTGAGGAAAACAGCTGAAAGGAAAAATATACAATCAAAGGAAATCAGGATAGCTTTTTTAACAAAATCTGTTTTCTGTTATTCTCTGTTTCCCTTAAAAGCAGCAGTAGCAGCTGAAAGATCATGCTTTGGTTTATAATAACTGCTTAGCTGAGGATATAATTGTTGTAAAAATGATTATTTTGACCTTATTTTGACCTTATTTTGACCTAATATGTGGTTAAGAGTAGGGAACGGTTGTGGATTGGAAACAAACAGCAGCCTCCCGTCTTAAAGTGTTTACACGTAGGCACGCTGACCTCCTCGCTACACAGATTTTGTCACTCTATCATGACATTAGCCGACTTCCTCCTTTGCTACTGTCATACTTACTACTAGAGGTCCGACAGTGAAATGGCCGATGCTGTCGTACTTCGTGGGAGGGCAATCTCGTAGTGTTCTACTTATTAAAGAATTAAGCTTCTTTTTTTTGAGTTCATTCGTTACAGCTGACAGAAATGTGATTTCCAGATTTTATGCGAATGCCTCAGTCTGTCTCCAGCATTGATCAATAAGGGTGCCAAAGGATTTAAAGCAGATGCAGAAACTTATCAGTTCTTTCAGTTTCTGACTTTATCTATGCTGCTATTTTCCATCTTTCTGTAACACACACACACACACACACACACACACACACACACACACACACACACACACACACACACACACACACACACACTGCCTTGTCCTCCTCATGGGAGGGTTCTCGTTGAATGATAGATGACTGCTACTAAAGAGCTTGCTAAATTTAGAGCTCTGCTGCACCAACCGGCTCCAAAGAGCATGATGGACACACACACGGACACACACACACACAGGTTTTTGAAGGGTCCTTTTTTTTGGAGGGTCTTCCTGACAGTCTGTTTGATGCACATATAAACGTGTCCCACAGAGACCGGTTTGAACATGTCTTATCTGTCCACCTGAGCCCTCTGCCCACGTACACACCTTCACTGCCCACTGACACTTTTTTTTTCCTCGATACATTGATGCGCTTGTGTGCGAGCGTGCGTTCGTGTGTGTGTGTGTGTGTGTGTGCATGTGCGCGTGTGTGTGCGTGTGTGTTCAGAGCCAACATCTAGCTCCGGGTCAGGACTAAGATCACACTGTTTACCCAGCTTAAGGCTAACATCTCACAGCTTTACTCACAAATACTGTGACCGCTGTCCGCCTGCACCTCGAGAGGCTTACGCTGGCCTTTTATACACAATCGTCCATGCCACTCCGCCGGTGAAATTGCGCCAAGTGGAGAGCAGAATCCTTCTGTGTTCAAATCCCTGTGACATACAGTGGACACCGACCGCTCTCATACCGAACGCATTTACATCAAAACAGGGGATTTATTGAAAACAACACAGTAGCCTTCCCTTTTCTCTGTTTTTCTATATTGACTCTCTGTCATGCAAATGTCCTGGTTTGTATTCAGGTGAAGGATCTTATTGACAGTAGGAATCAATAACCACAGAAAGATGAAAGGGTAGAGACAGAGGGCAGAGAAAGTAAAGAAATGTTTAAAAAAAGACAGAAAAGGAAGGTGAAAGAAAGAAACACGTGGAGGCTGTAGACAATAAACAATGGAACAACAGTACTTCTTACTGCTGATATCATTCAGACATCTGTCGGCCACATTTGATGAGCAAGATGCACAGCATGACCGACAGACATGCGGCCAACAAAGTCACACAAGCTGTAGGGGAGGCAAAATAATATGCAAACTCATAACTTAATATGTATGATTGGAGCAGGCGGATGCTGCCGCTGCAGCCCTCTCAGCAGGATATCACCCAGTCATCACGGACAACATCACCTTCTCTCATATTCCGCCGAGGTGTCTCTCAAGCTCCGCTATCACAGTCTGCATCACAAATGAAATCAGCCTTTATTACAAACACACTTTCCAAAACCCCGTTCCAAGCAGTTTTCAATCATTTTTATTCCTTCCACATCCCACCGTCGCTGGATAATATTACCTCCCCTTTATGAGAGTTGGAGGTACGGCAGGTCTTGGATGGGTGGAAATAGTGCTGGAGAGGGCCACTAAATGAAAGAGCGGAGGAGCAATGGCTTTTATCACCTCGCTGGCTCCGACGCCCTGCATGTCTGCGTGTGGAACGCTACCAGTGACTCGCAGAATGGTATAGAAAGTCACGTACGTGTTTTGTGTTATTGTGCACAGGGGTGTGTGACCATTTTTTGGTCAGTGAGGGTGAGAGTACTTCGGCATCAAGGTCCAAGTCCTGGATGCCAAATCAAGGCTCCATTCATGTGTGACAAGTCCAAGTCAACGCTTCAGTCATTGTGCCAAGAAGAGTTTGAAGTAACTTCAAGCCTGACTTCACTGACCACAGGTTCACAAGTTTTTGTGATGAGTCAAAGCCAGGTCTCACACCTGCCCTTCACAGGCTGAATTCAAGTCTCGAGTCATTAGAGAGGAGCCATGTGATAGCAAGAACACAAATATGACTAAATTACTAAAGGACAGGTCAAGTCACAATTTTTCAGCCCATCACGTCTCTTAAAGGCTGACAACAACTAACAGGTTTCAATTAATTGAGCGACAACTTAAATATTTCCCAGCTTCTTCAGCTACTGAAGACTAGCCTGCTGTCATACTCATTTTGTGTTGCTCGAACTTGTAACTTTTATGTTTTTGGTTGTAAGAGTCAAGTCAGGTCAGGTCTTCAGCCAGCAAACTTTGAGTCCTCCTTTGTGTGACTCAAGTCTCCAAGTCTCAAGTCAACATCTCTCATATTCTGAGCTTGGAGTTGCTGTGCCTGTATGTGTGACTATAGAGTATGTAATAATAAAAATAAAACAAAAACCTAAAGAAATCTGACAATGAAATCATATGTTTGTGTTCCTGACTTTGTAGGTCTTGTTTTTATATTTCATGTCCTATATCTTTGATTTGTGCAGCAGGCGCATGTGTTTGTATGTTTCCCTTGATCACACATTCCAATGCCCACTGTGTGTGTGTGTGTGTGTGTGTGTGTGGGCGTTTGTGTGTGAGACCCTGAGAAACTGGAGACCTTTGCTATCACTTTGTAGAACAAAGGAGCACAAAAGCAAAATAAAAGAAAATAACAGCACAGTAAAAGCTGCTGCTTGGTACCATTCATCATATTAATCTGGACCAAATGGGTTCGCTGAATCCCTTTTCTTCCAGAGAATCTCTCCTTTTACCCTTCGCCCTTTCCTCCCTCTCACTTGCTTTGTTTTTTGTTTTTGTGTTTTTTGTTTTTTTTTTACCCCCTCCGATTTGTCTTACTTTCTGGCTGAATAACACTCTCAAACTCTCAACTGTGACTTTCTGCCTACCCAAATAGTTTTTAAGAAGGGGAAAGCTACGTGCCCGTGCTGCTCTTCCCTCCGACTGGCTGTAGCACTTCCTGGATTGAGGGTGGCTGTCAGAATCCGCAGTGAAGATTTATTGTGCACATCCCACCCTGACCTTAAGTGTGGTAGGAGAAGAGGGTGAGAAAGAGAGATGAATTGAAGAAGAGATGGAGACGGAGAGGCGGAGGAGCAAGAGAGCCTGGTGGAGGGCTGGTGAATTTGGTGTAGGAGTATCGGCGGTGCACGCGTTGTCAGGGCTTAGATAATCAAGAGGAGGTGTGTGATGGATGTATTGTGGCAGTGGGCGAGATGGTATGATGCACCCTCACCCCCTCCCCTGCTTTGTTTGTACTGACATTTTAAACCTATGGGACCATGTTTGACTTTTTTTTTTTTCCATCTCACTGAGGCTGCTGTTGTTTCACAATCTCCTCTCATTCTCTCTCTCTCTCTCTCTCTCTCTCTCTCTCTCTCTTGCCCTCCTCCTCTCCCTCTGCCTCACCCAGACATCCACCTTCCCTCACTGTCAGTCTTTTCCTCTACTGGGATATCTGCTGCTGTATTTTCCAGCAGGATACATAGATATGCAGCAGTCACCGAGTGGCTCCAGGAGAGTGACTCACTGTGTCGGCCAGACTGATGCAACGAAAAAAATCTGTCATGCATTAATTAATGATTTCAGGCCTTACAGGGAATCAGCACTTTTTGCCCTCCCACATAGTACCATGGCTGCACATGCTTCTGCACAACAACAGGATTTCAACTCTCGAGGCACTCCTGTGTCTATAGTCACCACACAACAGACAAAGACAGACACAACTTTTCTTCGGTAAGTAACAAGCTTGTTACGCCGAGGGTGAAACGAACGTCCCATTCCGAAAGGTCAACGCGGGAAGTACCTGTAAACAAGTACATGTTTCACATGATTAAGAGCCCCTGTAAGTAGAGACTATATATGAATGACGTAAAAATACCATGCCAATGTCACGATCACCTACCTGTTGCCATGGCACTTCAAATGTTTTCTCCAACCAGTGGAGCTAAAGCTACAAAGCCTTTATTGATCCCCCTTGGGAGAAATTAACAGGTAACACAGCAGTACACAGTAGCAAAGAATAGAATAACAATTGAATAAAAATGTAATAGAAACTATTAGAATAGAAATAGGCATACTACATACTATACACAGAGTGTTTTTCCATTGCACCACACAGCAAGGTGGACGTTGTTTCTTGATGATACGTTTGATATGTGCTAGCCACTAGCCACAGTAAAGTCCTGCTGCCTGCAGCTCTTCATCTCACTGTGGCTGTTCTCCTCTGTGCTGATCCTCCCTGCTACATTTAAAACGGATCTGCTCACCCAACGGCGCAGAGTGTGTCCTAATCTGGTCGATTGGATTTGTCTAAAGTGAACAGCCAAAGCTAATGACGCTCAGCTAACCTAGTTACAAATGTGTTGCAAACGTTTATACTCTGTTGCAGTGAAGCTCTCCCACTAGTTCAACAGGAGAGATTTTAATGTTTGCATCAGAGATAATTTGACGCAGCTCTGAAACAGCTGAAAGTTATCAGTAAACAGTAAGAATATTGCTTATATGTGAAATTACAAAACACGAACACAGAAGCCAAACTAAACTCCAGACCACAGAGATTTAGTCTGTGGAGCGAATTGCAATCAGGCCATGTTGGAGCGCAGCTGTGTGGCTGCTTCTTCTTTAACGCCTGCTGTGGGGCTAAAGTGGAAACACTTGACCACACGGCACGGTTGAAGTGGACTGACCTTGGCTCAAGGGAATGGCCGATAAAATGACTCATGAGAACATCACACAAATTCACCCATTTGGGAAGTTAAGAGGACCAATTTTAAAGCCGGTTCAATCAGGGGAGACAAGTGGATGAAGTAAGAAAATGTTTAAAACGTACGATATGCGATGATGAGGTCTTGTCGGAAAGACTTTGGAAGGGTACGCATGATGGAGATTTTGTAATCGATGCCATCCATGGAGTCCAGACGCTGGTGGTGGTGGTGGTGGTTGTGATGGTGCCTGTTGACTCCGCTGTGACTGCAAGGCCGATGAGGCTGAAGAGAGGTGAAGCAGATGGATCTGCAAAGACTGGGCAGTGATGGAGACTAACTACAACTACGCTAAACTACAGGCGGAAAGAGAAACATATTTAAAGCAGCAAGATATTCATGGCTAAAAGTGCACAGTGTAGGTGTGTGGCTGTGCTACTGATGATAAAAATAGCCGACAGGTCAACTGACGGCCCCAGACATTGATAGCAAGATGAAGGTGGCCATCATTTAACCCACACATAGCCCGGAGCTTGATTGCTTTGCTCTAAATGTAGTCTAAAAGCTGTGATTACTTTGAATCCATCTTCAAGGCCCCAGCTCTCCATCCTTACAAATCCCACTTAAACCCCTGCACATACTGTACACACAGTGGAGCACCTGATGCTAGCGTTAGACTCCACTGCACTCCTATCTGGCTTTATTTCAAACCAGTGGTCACAGCACTCGATCAGAGGGTTCCTGTCTGACTTGAATGTAGAGCAATGTAACAACGGGGCTTAAGTGTTGCGGCATGTTTGCTTTTGTGTGCCACATATCAGACCAGGCGGGAAGAGGATGATGAAAAAGACTGGCTGATACTGTAAGGACAGACGATGCTTAACTTTGTTGTTTTGCGTGTACAGTGTTGTTCGGTCCATCCACCTCTGATTAAGGCAGGAATCCTTCCATCCCACGAGATCAGCCACAACACAAAACAGAAACTGACTAAAATCCCCAAATATTCTCCTGTTTGCAGCCTGTCCAATACACCAGTGTCAATGCTCAAGCACTGGATACTGATACAGACAGCGGTAATTCACAGCTGAAGCCCACAGTACAGCTGGATCCTGCGGTGCAGCCGTGCTCAGCCGAGTTACCTCAGCGGAGATCAGCTGAGGTGAAAACGAGTAATCCCAGCTTCTGTAACTGGATATTCCGTTTGCAAACAGACCCAAAGGAGAATACTTCATGGGTCTCTTGGATCCCAAAAATCTTATTTGGGCCAAATGTTCCCCAAAACTAGCATGAAGAAAATCATGGAGGCAAGGAAAAGGACTGCATAAGTGCCGACAGACTGATGGTGGAGAGTTAAAAAATAAAAAGTGGTATGGCCTTTTATTTTGGTCTAACATGATTCTATCAGCATGTCTTTCACACAGCTGATGTCAAAGCAAAACAAAAAAAGGACAAATCAATCTTAAAGCTTCTTTTGTTTATTTAGACTCATGACATGTTCTGAAGGTCCGATTTACACACAGTGTTCATGTTTGGGTAAAAAGCAGATACATAACAGTGGCGTATAACCATATGGGGTGATTGCTGTTGCCCATTTGCCTTAGACCTGATGTTAAGACTGTCTGTAGTAAGTGCACATTCAACATCTTTTGTCTTCCATTAAATTTTACAGCGGGCTGAAAATGTCCCCCTGCTGGGTTTTTAAACATTGCCTTTCTTTCCCCTCTGATCCGCCCCACACATTTGTCTCTTTTGTTCCTTCCCTCTGTCTTGGTTTGCGATAGACTTGTTCCATTCATAAGAAATTATAAAGCGAACATAGAAGGTAAGCAGGAGCACTTCGAGTGGACAATTAACTGCTGCTCCCCCAAATGGACACGTCTCCTGAGCCCCTGACAAGCATTTTAATGGAATTTAAAATCTGAAATCTTGTGTCTAGAACTAACATGGACATGCAAGCATATGTGTGCAGGAAACAATGTCATATTTTCAACGCTTTAGGGGTCTTTATAGTTTGACACTGAGTGCCAGTGCTTAACAGAATTGAGACGACATAGGAATCGGCGAGTTACTCTGTGGACCACAGCTTGAGCCCTGTTTTTTTTTTGTTTTTGCCTATATTTGTTTACATTTAGTCAAAAGTGAAAGAATGTTCCTGAGTGATCCCAAAAACTAAAAAATGGTGACTTGACCACAGTTTGGAGGCAATTACCTTGAAATGTCCAGTTAGTATCAAGTTTGTTAGTGCAGAAAATGCTAGGAAACGAACTGCAGGATAAGCTAAGCTTTTATTTCTGAGGTACCTAAACAGAACTTGCACCACTGTGAAAACTGTGTCTTGTCAGGCAGTGTATTCAGAGAACAGAACTGGCGGCAGCAATTTTAATTGAAGCTCAAATTGAAGGAGGCTGAAATAATTAACAATTTGTGGTAGGCAGCATTTCACAGGGTTTACAAAGTTTGTCCTAACCCAACAACTCACAGAATTGGGGCATTTTTTGAAGCAATCTGGAGACTTTCTCCTAGGACGACAAAGCAACAGCCTATATTTGTTACTGTTTGCTGTGCTTGTTAAATTAGACATGTTTACCATCAATAACACGTTGTCTCCTTCCCTAAAGTTAATGTAAATTGTGAAATCAGTTGAACGTATTCAAACAGCTGCTCAGTGCTGGACGCACTTTACACATGGAATCAGACAGGCCAGTACAGTGATACTGCTGAACAAAAATAATGTAACATATTGCAGCTCATGCGAAATTTACAGAATTTGCTAATAGAACGTTATCACATGTGGTCCAGACCACCACCTGGACTTCGAGCTATCAAGTCACCTTGGATGCACGGGAATACCAGTTTTGAACAGGGCCTTTGTTCATTTGCAGTAAATTTAAGTGCATCGTCTCTAGATGAATTGGAACTTAAATTAAGCCATTAATCATTCTGATCTTTAGTCTTTACAGACCAACGCAACTAAACTACACATTTAAATACAATCTAACATAAACTGACCCGTAACATTAACCATGGCTCACTTTAAACCCAGAACATTACATTACATACATGGTCCTGGACGCATTTTGGACCGCTGAACCACTGGGACGCCCCCAAATTTGTAATATTACACAGTGTTTCTCTCCACTCTAACTCTTGTTGCTTTATATAAACCCAACAGGGTGAGCGAGTCAATGTGATCAGTCTCACTAAAATTGCCATGCAGCCTAAAAACCCGGTGGATATTAACGTGTGTGTGTGTGTGTGTCTGTGTGTTTATGAGCGAGCCTACACATGCGTGCGTATGTGTGTGTGGCCCATTATGGGCTCGTGGAGAGGTCATTTGGCTGTTGACTCGCAGTCTCTGCCGGGAGCAGCTGTATAATTGCTACTCTAATTAGTCTCTTTTGCCAGCCGGTAATTCATAGTCACCTTCAAGTACTTCTACCGTACACACACACACACACACACACACAAACTTGCATACAGTACATGTATACACAGGCACACACACTGACGCCGACACACACATATAACTGTTTCTATGCAATCACTTCCTTTTTAATTGTTTTTTCTATTTTTATAATTATAGGCTTTCAGACACCTAATTTTGGATGCTTACAACAATTGACATGATAATGGTTTGCATGTTGACACTGAGCTGATGGTGATTTATGGCAATTATGTGTTAGCAAACAACACTTTTGCAAATGAATCTGGAGGCTAAGTATTTCAGAGGGCAGGCAAACAGGACATGATGAGAGCTTCAGCTTTAATGATACCGACATTCATTGAGCTGTTAGACAGCAGTTTGTAACATTATGTCTGATGTTATACAATTTGTAGAGCCACGTTAGCATATGAAGCGCCTGTCGGTGCTAAAAGAGACAAAGTGCCTTAATTTTAAAACCTCCGAATTCTTTGAGTACTTGTTTTTGCTAGTTTTTGGCCACGCTTTCTCTCTCCCAGTTTAGAGTGTGTCATTTGCTATACAGAGAAGTCCTTGTTGCTGAAAACTCGACAGTTATGCACTTACTGACTTTGCTTCCACGGTCTTGGCTTGTGACCAGTGTCTCATCACATTACATTGACATTTAAGGCATTTAACAGACACTTTTGTCCAAAGCAACTTACAATAAGTACATTGGTCACAAGATGAAACCACACATATTACCATCGATAAAATACAAATGAAAAAAGAGAAACAATTTTCAAACCCTCGTCTGAGCATAGCAGAGTCATGCGATGCACGGTTGAGGTGAAGACTGAGTAAGTGAGTCTTGAGACTTTTGCGGAAGATGGCGAGTGACTCTGCTGTCATCGGTCGGGAGATCGTTCCACCACAGAGGTGCCACAACAGAGTTGTGACTTCGCTGAGCGACCTTTGTTCGCAGAGGCTGGGAGTCCAGTCAAGAGGGAGTGACAGTGGTCCAGGCGGGAGATGATCGTTGGGGTTGGCGTTGCATCCATTGTGAGGATAAAACAGATCCTGTGGATGTTGTAGAGGGCAAATCTGCAGGATCGGGCCACAGCAGTGATGTTGGGGTGAAGGATAGTTTGTCGTTGAGGATTACACATGGTCTCATGATGGATACTTCTAGCCAGTGTAAGCAAAGCTTAGGATGGATATGAAGAGGGACAACTAATCGTTGACATGTACGGCTCAGGATTGTAACTATGGCACATCATTTTTAGAGTGCATGTTTTATAAACCAGGTGATAATTTAGGCATGATTTACGTCTGCATCAAGGTCGGTGCCTTGGTCAAGGACAGTAACAGGAGTATTTGTATCCCCTCCTATTCATATCTTTTGGGATCCAGTGAAACTAGAGCACCTCGAGAAAAACTGGCATTACAGAAGGGAGAGCGAACAGCTCCAGACAGGACATCAATTTTTCCCCTGTAGGCAGCTAACCACTGAGCTGCTACATTTATACATATATACATTTTTAGATCTTACTTCGGTTACTTCCATCATTCAAATTGTGCGTAGGCTCACTGCTTTACATATGAATAGGGTAGCACCATTGCACTTTGCTGGTTATAACAATGGTCATTGAATTGACTTCAATTGTACAAGCACTCACATTCACTTACAGTAATGTCCCTCTACCTTTTTCTTTGTCATCATGCGATCATTTCCAGGTTCATTCGGTACCGTACCCCCCAGTCCCGCCCACCAATCCCATCCCTTCGATCTACATGTACACCTCCGCTTTCACCTCCTCTTTACAGCAGCTTTCTCATGCCTCCCCTGGCTCCTCCTCCCCATTCCTCCTTAAAGTCACCTTCTTTTCACTGCTCATCAATCTCTGTTTTGGATCCTTCCTCCACTGGGCCCCGTAGGCTCTCCTCCCCCCCCTTAACTCTCTCCTTTCACCTCCTTTACTTCCTCTTTATTCCCGTCTATCCCTCTCTCTCTCTCATCAGTCCTCTTCCCCACATCCACAGCACAAGCTAAGAATAACCTCATGTTTAAGGGCATCTCCGCTGTATTTTTGTCTGGCTATTCGTACACGTGATTTATTCGTTTATTGGATACACCTGCACGATCGAAATTCTATCTTTATATTCAGTGGTTTTTATAATGAAAGCAGTGTCAGGCTGCTTTAAGTGAAAACTGACGACTAGATTAACCAGTAATCTCAGGAGCTACAATGGCTGCTTAAATTTGACAAAGCGTTCAGCTTACAGTCATGTTCGCCCACATACAGACAAAATAATTAACTCAGGGGCCTTCAACATTTTACAGGCGAAGGACCCCCTTAACTGGTAGAACTATGAAGCAGGAACCTCCTACCACATACATATTGTATAGAGCTGCACACTGAACTGGCCCTAATGATGTGCAGCTATTGTGTAGCCTATAGCCACACAATCTTATCCAAGGTCATTGCATACCAATGCTTCATTGTCACAGGCTTTGGCGTCTTATACAGCTGAATAAGGTATGCCACCACACAATCTTTTGGGACACGACAAAGTTAGTTAACTAGTCATTTAACGCTTGCTCACTCGATTGCACAAGGGATCGTGGGTAACATCAATGTTGTTCTAACATACTGGAATCCTGTTAAAGTGAAACTGTCGCCAAAAAGCAACCTAGGCTCTACACAACATGAAACTTTGCTCGTAGCATCACCAGGGTCTCTACTCAGGAACACGAGCATTGAGAACATTGTTTGTGTACACAGAGTTTACTAAAAAGAAGGTTTTTGAACGACTCACGTTAGCTGCTGCATCTCCGGCGCACCGCCGTCATGGCAGACAAAAAATGTCGATCCCCGAGTGCGACCTAACAGGTAGGAGAGTAATGGCGGATCTCCTACCTGTTAGGTTGCACTCGGGGATCAACATTTTTTGTCGAGCCTTCTTAGTGTTTTAAAAATGGCGATACATTTTAATGCTAGCATAAGAGTGCCCCAGCACTCCACTGAAAATTAGCTTGCCCGAAAACAAAACTACGGTAAGTCTTAAAAGTGCCTCGTCGTAATTATGCATTTACGCGACGGTTTGACTCATATTCAATCACAAATAAAGCCTTGGTTGCTTTTTGGCGAGAGTTTCACTTTAATGCGTATTTTTAGACACATCTAAATGTTTGAAAAAATACAACTTTCAAAATATTATCAAACGATAATTTGCATTAACTCTGTTGAAGACACACGATTTTAATGATTCCGTAAGGAAGAAGTCACAGATCAGAAGATCGATGCCACTTCACTGTCTTTGTCCTGATTTTGGACCAGGACACCAGTAGCGTGGATTAGCATAGCATGGAAAAACAGCTAGCACCTCCAAAGCTCACTAATTAACATTTGTTAACACTTTGTATGTTAATCTAAAAATTGATTTTCTAAAAGAAGCGTCCGGACAGAGCCAGGCTGTTTCTCCCTGCTCTAAGTTTAAAGACTCTGCTGAGCTAACCGACTTCTGGCTCCATCTCCGTCTTCACTGTGTGAGTATGAGAGCAGTATTGATCTTTAATCTAACTCTAAACGGGAAAGCATATGTGTATATTCCAACACGCCAAATTATTTCTTTAATGATTCGCTGCTTTCCTCCATCGTTGTTGTTTCTCGAGTCGTGGTCATGTCTCCCCGTTTAATAAAGGATACAGCTCACTTTCCTTATCTTCCTCTCCCAGTTTCTTCTTCAAGTCTTTTCTCATGTCGTTTATTTTCCTCCATCCTCTCTTTTCCTCCCTCTCTTTCCTTTCATCTCCGCCTTCCCTCGCTGTCATCTATCTGCCCTGCCACCTCCCGATCTCAGATCCCCTCACCGCTCCTCATTCTTCTACCTTTTCTATCTCATTCCTCCATCTCTTGTTTGAAGTTAGAAGCTCGGGTTGGGTGACAGATCTCCTAAAGACTTTCAACTCCAAAGGTCTTGAGGCAACAACTCCCACAGTCAGGTTCTAATGGAGAGACAGGCAAAGAAGAAACGAGAACGAATAAACTGCAGAGAGAAGAAGAGACAGAGATAGAGGGGGGCAGATAGCAATTTTGTTTTCTTCTCGCCATCGAGTGCCCCAAGAGATGATGGAGGATCTTTGATGTGTGGTGTTTCCGCTCTCTCTCTCTCTCTCTCTCTGTCTGTCTCTCCTTTTCTTTCCCTTTGTCCTCTGGTTGTTTCACGTCCTCCCTCTCCTTTTGTTTGTGTGGTTATTTATTTCATACATTCCTTCCGTCTGTCAATTTGCATCAGGCAGAGACGCAGGAAAGCGGGGGGGGGGGGGTACGAAACTTTGTGCTTTGCTTTTCGTAGGCAAGGCAAGCCAGAGCTGCTCTCCCAAACTTTAGCTCTGACTTTGAAGATTTTTGAAGTTGACACTTAATGGCGCTGGATTGATGTCTGTGCATTCATTTTTTGTGTGTGTGTGCCTGTTTGTTGTTAGGTGTTGTTACAAGTGGTGAATCCTTGTGGGGATCGCGTCCTCTCACACAAACACACACACACCCCCGCACACATATGCACACGCAAAGTGGCCTGTGCCTTCTTTAAGTATAGCTTTTGAGCTTGTGCTGTAGTGGATGCTACCCCATGTTATATCCAGCCTTCAGGTTTTGTAACGGACACTGAGTCCACCCCCTACACACACACACACACACACACACACACACAAGCACACACATACGCGCACAACAAAGTTTCTCCACCGGCGTCCAGCTGGCATCTTCCCATGCATAGCAGTGCACCTGTTCCCTCAAACACTAATCATTTTTCTGACAAGATGCCGAATGTTTGTGCCGTCTCCATCAACTGGACTAGATCTGATTACTGTCTGAAAGTTAACCATTTACATCAACCTGACCTCCATTCAGTTGTCTGAGTGAGGATCCGTATCTTGCGCACAAGATTAGAGTGAGTTCCCAAAGTCCTGAGGGATCAAACATTTTCTCTCCTGGGGCACAAGATGATAATTTTATGCCCACAGCTTATTATCTTGTTTGCAAAAATGAACTGTATCTTGAATTTCTCCCTGAATAGCAGATGTTTGAGTACGTCCAAGACTTTGTTTGGTGGACTCATTTTCTCAGAGTCAGTTATTACTCTTCCTTATATAACGGTCTGATATGTGTCTAGATACAGGGGCTCCGATCTGATTCAGGGACGATACATTTTTAACACAGGTCGATTGAGCACAGTGTGATGCAATTGGATGCAATCTAATACAGTTCCTAACATTTGTTTCTTAAAATAATAGTATAATAATATAATACTAAGACCAGGGAACCCCAAGTTTCTTTATGGCATTGGGAAAATGGAAGACAAATGTCATTTTGAAACCACACTGAGGGGAAGCAATGTGAATAATGACTTGTTGCACAGTCTAATGTCTCATCAGTATTGTCTGCAACTCACTGGCTGAATGCTATAAAAAGACCGCCCACATACTTTTCTTCATACCATCTCTCCGGGCGAATGTGACCACCGCGCCACCGGTTAACATAATCGCTGTTCTACAGACCTCGCAAACGCCCAAACTTTTCCTCCATTTTTCCTTCTTTCTCTAAAAATCCAAATGACTTCCAAAGTTTAGACTAAGTGGTGCACTGTGAACCGTCTCAGCATTGTCGGACATGTTGTTTTTTGTTCACCACCTGCAAGCACGGATCTCACTCCATCGGAGGCAGTGCGCCAACGCAAATCTCGTAAAAGCAACGCAAGAGTCTCGCCCGGGACTTTAACCTCAAGTTTGGGACATGCTGTGCAGAATTAGCAGCTGAGCTAAGCCTCAGCCATCCTCCAGCCACGTCTGAACATTGTTTCCTCCTTTTATTGCTTTTAAAGCTTTTGTAATTTTTCAAAAATGGAATGATTCAAAATGTTGGGCATACAATACCCATCAGCAGCTCAACACGCACGTATCCACATCACTCTTCAAACACTGATGTCAGTCCAACTCTAGTCACAAGCTCTTCCTCCGCTCTACAAAGCAGTATTGTCATGTGTGGCTACGTAATTCTCTCACTCCTTCTATCCCTGAGAGAGATCCCCAACTGACAGCCCGAGCAGGCAGAGGCAGCCTCCTCTCGGGCTGGAGTGCCTCGGCAGCGCCCCTTTGAAGCCTGCGGGAGGAAGTCATCCACTAGGCGCTCAGATCCCAGATGGGCCTCTCTTTGAAATACTCAACAGCAAAAGCATGGAGGAAGTGGTAGAGCACGGGAGGCAACTGTCTGCCTGTGCAAATGTCAGAGGGATTAGTGTGTGCGCATGCTAATATACATTGTTTTCCGCGCTCGGCGCACACGTAATGAGATGTAGCCAGATGGGGAATTAAATCTACAATATCCTGTCAATGCAACGGTCGCGTTAGGGATTAAGAGCAAAAGTCCACTGAAATCATATCTCGACAACCTGTATGCACATTGCATAGGAATTGTAGGCGCAGAGCTACCTTGTGTGCGTGTCCTAGCATCTTACACTTACAAATCAAAGTCAGCGCCATCAGCATCAGTCACATCTGGAGCACCATCAAATCCACAATCAGATTATCCCCCGATTGATCCAGAGCACCGACTCAGCACATCGACGTGCTGCATATGTGTTAAGCAGCTGTGCGGAATGATCACCAATAGACCAGATGTTATATCTCACACCTCAATAGCAGCGAAAATGAACCGGATTGATTAGAACTCCCATCTGCCGCGCAAGCACGGTGTTAATAAGCTGGCTGTCGAGTGCTCTTCATTAGAGCTGGAGGTTACCCAAGGCTAAGTGTTCAAAGGCTGTCCCGGGCTGTATCAGAGGAGCCGAGAGGAAGAGGTTGAAGCACGGCCCGATGAGTGTTGCCATTGCTGAGCTGAAGCCCCAAGGCGGAGGAAGAGGAAGGAGAGGCAGATGCACTCCGAGGCTGACAGACAGGCACGAGTGGGTTGTGAAATCAATTAAATCGCACAGCAAGGCAGGGTAAATGGTCAAGCAGGCTGAAGTGTGGCACAGTCAAGCATTTTTCAGAAGAGGTTAAACAGGTAATGTACTAATGCATTTCAGTCCGTGTGAAGCACAGGGGGAAAAATACTGTCTGAAAACTTCACAAGCCAAGAGTTTATGTAACAATGCTGCTGCTTTTTCACAACACATCACACGCTGGATCTGTAATAGACACAGAGCCCTTCTTATTTGAGAAAATTCACTGTACCAGCCCCATCATTGACATAAAGAGGACATTTGGTTTGCTATTTTGCTTGACTGCTAGTTTCTTTTTTCGATGTATGGGTTTTTTCTTTCTACATCTACAATCTACATTTAAAAAAAAACTGTCTGATGGTAATATAGTAATTAATTGTATATTTTGTTATGTTTATAGTATTTCTATTCTATTTATCTTATTTATTTTCATTATAAACATTTTTGTATATTTCTACTTATGCACTGCTATTTGTGCTGGAATCCCTGTAAGGATCAATAAAGGTAGATCTTCCCTTAAAAGAAAGTGAACCTTTAACTTAAAGGGGAACTATGTAGTTTCGGAGAAGAAATTCAAATTCAGAATTTTAATATGTGCAATATTAATCAGTTAATAATACAAACTCAGGAATAAAAAATGCTTCCGTAACTGAATGAACAAGCTGTTCCAAGAACAGGTGGCAGGGTCTGCCACATATAAACAAAGTAAAACAGTACGGAGTGTGTTGAACAAAAATTGTTTGTTTATTCAGTTTGTTGAGGCATAAAAAAAAAAA
>CAEMYA010000253.1:322762-337787 GCA_903131615.1 Diplodus sargus | reverse complement strand
AAAACATTCAAAGAACATCTGAAGGCCGATGAAAATGTCTTTCCCAAAAGTACATTGTGCATCTTTAAAGTTGCTGTAAGCACTCCCAGTGGCAGCTTAAACTACCAAACAGGCAAAGCAATGAAAATGAGAGGGACGGAAAGAGGAGTAGCAGAGTAACGAACAAAGGTTTCACGGCCAGGACTGGAAGAAAGCTGTCAATCTGCTCGTGGAGTATCTGTGCATGAGTGTTGACTTTTTAAATCATCTTACCTGGATGGATGATAGACGAATAATTGCTGGAGAAACCCTTTAAAAGTGAATAACCACAGCAACTGTATGTTCCATCATCTTTAAATCATTAGTGTCTATTTACGACACACTCTCTGTTCTCTCTCTGACAGATCTGTGACAAGGAGTGGCACTACTACGTCATCAATGTAGAGTTCCCAGTGGTGACGCTCTATGTGGACGGCGTGACCTACGACCCCTACCTGGTGACTGACGACTGGCCCATCCACCCCTCGCAGATCGACGTGCAGCTCACAGTCGGCGCCTGCTGGCAAGGTGGGTGAGCGGCGATGAGCCGCAGATGGTGATGATGATGGTGATGAAGATGCCAGCGGTGACAGAGGTGATGGTAGCGATAATGAAACAGTGAAAAAGACTACAACTGAAACCAAAGTTTAATTGAAGAGTCACGGCAAAATGGGGGGAATATCGGGAAGTCGGCTGATTGAGTTTAACTTCCAGACAGCACGAGTGCAAGTTCAGGAAAATGAATTATATGTTCTGAAGTATTATCACAAAAGGGACTCGTTGAGTGTGGAACATGTTCTTTGGCCTTGAATGAACAATGTAATTAAGAAAAGCACTTAGTCTGCCTTTGACAAAAGGAGGAACCTGAAATCTGAGTGAAGGCGGACAATTAAGCTGTCCTCGAAAACTGATAGCTGCCACTAATTATACAAGGGTCGGAGCGAGGGTACTTTTTCACACAGCACAGAATCCGATTGATTTGATCGCCCAAACGAGGCTGCTCAGTGACGCTCAGCCTCAAATAAAGAGTCAAGATATCTTTTTCCTGCGGGAGCAAGAGCAGGTCATCTCATGTGGCCTTCCTCCTCCTCCTCCTTTTCCACCTCCTCCTCTCCTCCCATTTCTTTCATTGAACACTGAAAGCCTTCTAGGAGGATTAACAGGGCCTTGAATAAAAAAAAAGAGGGAGTTCAAAGACTATTTCAGCTTTTCTAGTTGGGGGCTAAGCCTCGGTAAAGAGTTGTAAGGGTGAAAGCGAAATCTTAACACAAGCCATTAGCCACAACAGATTGGCCAGATTGCCTTTTCAAAGTGCTGAGCTTTAAGTGTTCAGCACATTGATTGCAAACCTGTTGCAAAGATGAGCTTATTTATTGTCTATCTGGCTCCGGGAGCTGCGGCGCTGAGTGTGTTTTTTCAGAACAGTGCTGGAGAAGAAAATCAACATTTGTAGAACAGCGGCGGTGCGTTTATTTCCGCACTGCTAAACGGCCTCACCGAGAAAACTGTCAGGCGAGGACCAGAGAGTTCAGACAGGACAGCGTGGTAATGTACAAACGGATGGCGGAGTAAATAAAAAGATTTGTTGGCTCAAAACAGTATGGCTCCAGGCAGCGGTGATTTTTTTTTGTTGCAATATTTAATTAAATTTCATGATATAATTTCACGGTTCGTAACATTTAACCGGTCAGTTAGCGTCTAAATAAATTACGTCCCGGGCACAGCAAATGAACGTGATTTAGAATGATCTCATATCAGATATTTATCCAAAGAACCCATTCTAGCGGCCTGTAGAATCTGTAATGAAACCTGCCTCCAAATTCCATTAGGAGCCGCTAATGAACACACATGAATCACTTTTTATTGGGAGGTAAGTTTTAGTGTCTTAAGATGATGCAGAATAAAATACTTCGTCACAAGCTATTAAACTCTGATATAAATAGTTTTCTAACCTTTTGGTCAATGCTACTAAAAATGTGGACTCTTGAGCGTGTGGAACCAAAGTGATCAGTGTAGACTGACTGTAACACACTGAGGCTGTTGGTCTGTGTGATGATGTATACTGTAAAGCTCATATTATACTGTCCACCTCTGCATAACCATGAGGGGAAGTTTCAGTATCTGCCCATGTCAATGAGGAATCTTTCACATCTAGCATGTTAAGTTCAGTTAGGCCTTACTCTGTACGAGATGAGTGCAGATAATAGATAAATCAGACAGTAAAAAGGAGCTTACACAGAGGTGTGGATGGTCTACTCCAACCACATGCATTGGAGCAGTGCCCCAGAAAGACTGATAGAAACACAATGACTATAGTTGAGTAATATTACGGTACAAAAAGCCTAATTTTGCCGTATACTCGTGCCATGAAACACCAGGCCAATGGTCAGCCAGAGAGCATCTGTGGCCTTAGTTGGCAGATTTCCAGCTGAAAGAGCACACTGAATCGGCACTGGAGCCCATCGGTGAGAGAAATCACAGTGATTGGCCGGTCAGCTAAGCAAAACAGAGCCTGTTGCTGTAGTAACCATGTGTTCACCACTTTAGGGAAGGTTCTTCTTGTTGATCGCTTGCACCTGTTTGCCAGTGCCAAGTTGTTATTTGCAATTCTTGATAAGAAGTGGCTATATTGGATGACAGTGGTGTCATAACAATGGTTTATATAACCACAGTCCTGAGCCTTCCAGTTTCCCTTCCTGCCACCTCATGGTATAGAGGGCCGTTTCCTCTCACACAGATTCTTTTCTAACTTTTATTTCACATGTGTGTTATTCTCAAATTGTCTTACCATACACACTTGAAAAGTCCTACTACAAGCTTGTTAGTCATCTTTAAAGCACTTTGAATTTCACAAACCTGTATGAAAAGGGCGATCTGCCGGTGCCGGTTAGCCTACTTGGTAGAGCAGGCATCCCATGTAAAGAGTCCCTGTCCTTGCCGCGGTGGCCTAGGGTACGCGTCAACCCTCAGTGGAAATGGTCGTATGATGCCTTCTACTACTCAGATACTCAGAACTACTCAAACAGTAGTACAGACACATAGTCCTTCAAAAATGAACCTGCAGATTCCTTCTTGTGGACCAAACACACCGTTAACACCACAGGTCGACTACTAGATCGCGCCCCTCACCGGAATACGTGAGACGCACTTGTAAGTGTGACTCCCAGCAACAGGAAAGCAGTGAATTACCCAGCTGTGAAAAATGCATTTGTACACTTTGATTCTCTCCTATTTTCTCATAGAAGGGTCGCCCCCACCCATCCTTCTCTCTTCACCTCTTAGAGTAAGTGCTGGCTGTGCAGTTTTCACAGTGCAGTCAACCTATATTTACCCTCTGACCTGGCAGAGTGTGAAACAGTCAGGACGCTCGGCTCGGATCGCCCCGGTCTCCTCTTTCCCCGGCTGTGTAATTACACACTGCTGCTCTGCCTCCATGACTTCCTCCATCAGCGCAGACGCGTGCAGGAAGAAGTACCGATGATGATTACACACATCCACAAATCGGAACATAAATAGCTGCTTATATACAGTTAAATAAATAAATACAGGCACACAGGCGCTGATACAGGTGCGTGTGCAATAAATCACACAGCAAGTGAGAGACTCACACTTTCACTTAAGTAATGATCCTATTTCCAGCTCACCCATGCCTCTCCAGTCTCATCTGTTGCTCCTGTGGAAATGACACAAGTAAATCTGAGTAAAAAAAAAGGAGAGTGAAGATCTATAGAGCAGGGAGGGCTGCACAGAGCGGGCGAAGAGAGCTGACACCACCTAAAAACCAGCCTCTGTAAAGTGGAATGATCAGCGAGTTTATCACCCATATCATTCCCGCTCTGCAGCGTCTCGGTAATCCCCTCTCCTCTGCGCCTCTTTTTTACCCTCTGTCTGGGACCCTTAATGGTTTCTCTGGCCACGGCCTAAATTGATAACATCTGTCAAGTCGGGCAGAGTGGACAGGTGGACATCTAGAGAGAGGGCAGGAAAAAGAGGGAAGAAAACAGTGACTGAGTGAGAGAGGCAGAGTTAGGTATACGTGATTTCAGATGCGATCCCGTGCTTTTATCGGAGAGGCTCTGCTCCGCAGGTACCTTGCAGGGAATCAGCATGCACTTAAGGAGGAAATGGCTTTAAATATGCAAACCAGCTGTGGTTATTGTACTGAACTTAAACGAGATTTAGATTACCATCATTCCAGTGGAGGGAAGATTGCTGAGAAGAAAGATCAATATGGGGCTTTCATACCACACAGAGAAACATGAATACGCATCTGTATTACTATAAGCTAAGGAATAACCAACATAAACTATAATCATAAGATGAATGTTGATCAGGTTCCTGAAACAATGGATCCCTAACGGAGTCTAAAAGGGACAGTTCACCTCAAAATCAAATTGTTTTTCTACCGTCAGAGAGGCTTGCCGACATCTTCACTCAGTCAGAGGAGGACGCTGTTAATTATCACATTCTACAGCATGGAGAGACAGATGTGTAGTTCTGTAGAAAGAAAATAGTCCCTGAATAGAGTACCACAAACGCCATCTAGTCCCTGTATTGTCAAGAGAAGGCAGACATCCTTACAGCCAATATCTCCCAGTGTTTGACTTACATAGATATGGATATATAGGTGATGGCTTGAAGGTTTAAGCTGTATTTCCCAGCCACAACCCCGCCACTGTAGTCAGTAAGCTTGTGATCCCATCAAAGGTGTAACAGGTTTTACTGAACAGTCAACTGCTGTCAAGAAAACTAAATGGGGGAAAAAAAGTCAAAAAGTCTGTTCCGTCTCCAAAGTCTTGCTTCCCCAAAACCATCACAGAAATTTGGGAGCGGGAGCCTGAGGGCAAACAGTTCAGTTCGGCACAAGCATGAGCGAGCAACAAAGAGAAAGGGATGATAGACAGGTGGAGGTAAGGGGGGAGAGTTTGAGCCTAAGAATTTCTACAGCTGCCCCCATATTTCTATCTGGCCAGTCAAGAAATAGGCTTCATTATTCTCGTGTCTGGTGAAGCAGGGAGGCAGATGACAAGCCGGTGGGCTGATGCGGTCCTGTGAGCCGATCCAATAGATCACAGAGCCAGCAGGACTGGCTGTTGTCTGCTCCAGGGGCAAAAAGGGAGCTCCATCCGACTGGCCAGAGTGCACAATGCAGCTGTTGTTAGCAATCATAGGCGTGATTCTAAGAGGTCGGGCATTAGAAAGTGTTCCCTGTAGTGGTCAGCTGCGTCTCCACATGCAATAACTGAGCTTTTCAGATGCAGAGTGCATTACTGAGGGCAGTAATACATGTGCCTGCACCATCAGCAGGGAATTAGGGGGTAACTGGGTCAAGCTCGGCAAAGTCTGATAAAAATGTAGATGACTCCCCCAAAACTCCAGCTACTGCAGAATATCATCAAGTAATTCTACAGTCACAAACTGGATTACCTGGTTCAAAGACTACATTTTTCTGTTCCAGTACCAGCCACACTGGGCGGCACTGGGTGGATTGAAAATGAACCAGATTTGCAAGGCTTGCCAAGCGGTAAATCCAGTTGGGCATACGGCACTGAAAGTGGAACTCAGCTCATATCCCCCTCCTTAGATATCAGTGCCTCAGTTGGCATAATCTTCAAAGTTAAAGCTCGCAGATTTTTCCATCATGAAGGTGTAAGGGTTCTGTGAGGAAAGACACCATGATCAAAGTTGCAAGAGGTGGTGTAGCGCATAGACAAATTCATTCAAACTTTTGATCTCCAGCCTATCTTTTTGTCCTCTCCGACTGATGGCGAGGATCAAATCACTAAACATATTGGGAAAAACAGGACAACTACCCTGTGAGATGTGCCATGGCTAGCTACATGTCCAGTTTTTACAATATGACCGCATAGTTCGTCATCTTGTGGAACCTACCTAAACTAGGTTTATTGGATGGTTTGGATTGGATGTGTTGAGAAGGCAGGGGGATGGTCTAGTTTTGGTCTCTGGTCTGGAGTGCTGCTGCTCTCCCTTCCATGCTGGCGATCGCTGAACGGCAAAGACAAACCTAATCTGCTGCATAATGTTGCAACTTTATGTTTCTTCTCATTTTTCAATTGTATCATGTGACAATGCTGTGCAGTATGCTCTGGTCTAGGTCTAGGCACAAAAACACTTGGTTAGGGTTAGGAAAAGATTGTTTTTTTTCCTCTTAATTTGGCTGTTCATGTTCCGACTTCCCCTCATAAATGACGGTTGTTTGTTGCATTAAGTTGCTCGGAGGTCTTCTTAAAAAAATAACCTGTGTTCTCGCATCATCCACGTCGCCAGGATACATGTTAACATTTCGAGTCACACCGTTGGACATTTCCGCCCATCTTACAGCCATTTTGTGGCATTTTTTTGTTAAAATAAAATAATACAGAAAAGCCACTGATTGCTACCTCGATGTGAAGGATATGGATCCAGGAGGACGTGCAGCAAATGATCTTGGAGGCACAGCATCTCTCCCACAGAGAGAAGACAGGCCTCACAGAGGCAGCACAGTATTCAAACAGATAGTGGGACGAGCCAACACACCGAGAATGAGAGAGAGAGACAGCACAGTATGCAAAGTAGGGAGAGAAGAGGAGAGGCTAAATCTCCTGGGGTTAGGATGATCCAGATCCAGACTTCAGGAGTGAAGCACAGACAGCAAGGATGGGCGATAGTCCAGCACAAAAAGGTCTGAGTGAAAAGAGACGTGAAGGGGGGAATCTAGGGAGAGAGAGCAGGTTTGGTAGGGCACAAAGTTACAGACGTGTGTTGAAAGTAAACAGACCCACTAATAAAGAGAGACAGAACGGGTTTTTAACTACGTCTTAACCCATCAGGGGTAGCTTCCTCCAAATGTCCGTGACGTATGAACATTTTTTTCAAAGTTTTGATAGCTGTATTACCCTCAGGATCAGAGACAATCAAAGAGGAGGGAAGAGGAAGTGAGGAAATAAATGAAAGGAAGGAAAGGATTGCAAAGGTGAATCTCTGATACCCAGAGCCGGTAACCTTTCAGATAATGAGTGGTTCGGAGACTCCTCTTGCTGGCACTGGCCTTTGCAGAGTTCAGAGGACATACTTTAAAATGTGTTGACTTTTTTCCTTACCTTTATTTAGCCTTGGATGGGCCGGCTGAGTAACGCTTGCTCTTTAACAGCAGCACCCAGTCGCTTAGTCACAGAGCAGAGACACAAAACATGCATCTTATGGCCAATTATAGCCATGATGTGGTCATTAAGACTCATAATTAAAGAGTGAACGAGGTCACTGTTAGTTTAATGGTCTTGTTTGTGTCAGGGACCAACATTTGCTACATACTAGTAGAGACGGGCATGACACCATGGTGATTACTGTACAACAGATTAATCCTAACTCACAAATGAAAATATCTACTAGTCCTTTGAGTTTCTCTGACCCACTGCAACGACTTAGATTATGTGGACCTCTTCTAATAGTTTCTGTTCTTGTGCACTTTGCATTGGTTACATTGGGTGCAAAAACACCAAAGCAACAAGTGTCACCATAAATCTCTAACAATATTGCGCTCCTAGTTCCGCTAGAGACATTTTACGAACTGCTTTGACTAAGTGTGTGTACGGTTGTGTGTGTGTGTGTCTGTGTGTGTGTGTGTGTGTAGGTGGGGAGGTGACCAAGCCGCGGTTCACTCAGTACTTCAGAGGAAGCCTGTCCGGACTGACCATCCGACCAGGGAAGATCGAGAGTCAGAAAGTCATCTCCTGTCTGCAAGCCTGCAAGGAGGGGCTGGACATCAACTCCCTGGAGAGTCTGGATAAGAACATAAAGGTATTCATACACACAAACACAGACAGTGACGCAGGATTACCGACCTAAACTATAGATTCAGGTTTAAGCCACCGGATGAATCTTTTGAGGAACAACTAAGAAGACTCACGAAGCGACAGACCCCCAGAATTTCTGCCAGTGTTTAAATTTCATTCCTACTCCTTGTTTTTTTTTTTTTAACATTTATGTATCACATTCTACCAGAAATATACTTTCTATGTATATTTCCAAATAACAAAATGGATTTGAACAGTTTATCAGGAAAAAGACTCCCGCACACTGTCCACTTCACTTGCAATAAAGGTTATTGACAACAACGATTTGGTACTTTGACCTTCATCAGGTTATCTTACAAGACAATGGAGGACGCTGTCTAATGGTACTAACATAGCCGCTCCGTGCCCTCCTGTTGCCCTTCGTTATCTGCTACACAAACAGGTGGTCTTACAACACTTGCAGACCTCTGATTGGTCAATCGGAAAATCCACAGCTGTCTATTCGTCTGCATTCTGACAGATTTCCCCAAACCCCTGTTTCTTCAACGGTTAGCAACCACATGTGTGTACTGAGCATTAGAGACTGTGTGGTCGAGCCAGAGTGAGCGAGTGGCAGAAAAAAGAGACAGTGAATGCGAGCGGAGCAGAGGAAAAGAAGGTTATCATTTTGTTTAAGTTGTCCATCTAGCAGATGTGTAGGGTATAGATCACAGCGTGTCAGATAACACATGCTGCAGCTTTTATAACTGCTGGAAAAGTGAAAAGGGGGGCTAACAGTGGAGCCCGCCAGCACTACAGTTAAGAGTAGTGTCTGCAGTGGAAATGCAAGACAGATCTGGCATTACAGTGCAGAACACAGGTTATGCAGGTATCAAAGGGTTCCATACAGTAAGTACTTCAGTGGAAACTTATGTTATGATGGTTACTTTTTTATATCGATATCTTTAGTCTCTTTCAAACTCATTGGCGCTCACTCGCTGCTCATACAATGTTCGAATTAACAAGCTAGTCCTTAACTCTGGCGCATGTCATAGCATCACAGCGGAAAAGGGTAAAATGAGCTTGTCCACTAGGGCATTGGGATTTTCATCACTGCTGATCCAGGCCTGTGACTACTGCAGGGTCATTGGACGAAGGAATGACTGTCAAATGAACCATTCCCATTTCATTCAAAAGCAAGGTGTTAATGGGTGCTAACAGATTTTTTGTCCAGTGTTAAAAGTGGAGCTTTAGTTGTGTTGGTGGCCACATTATGCTACCTTCAGACAGAGCCGGACTAGCTTTTTCCTTCTTTACGCGAACCTTACCTAACAGTTTGCCATAGCTTCATATTTACCATCCAAGAGAGTCACATCAATCACAAATAAGTCTCGACAAGAAAAGCAAATAAGTCAATTTCCCAAAATGTTAATCTATTTCCCTATTCACAACTCCTGGTAGCAGTAAAAGTTGGTTTTCAAACAACCACCTTGACTATGCTGAGTATACATTCAACATACATCCTCATCTGGTGTGGGCACGTACGCCAAAAAACAAGACACATTTTGAACCCAGCTGACACAAAAACACTACAGGAATCCCCACGGCTAAATCATGAGTCTGCTTCCTTGGAACCTCCTCAACCATCCTCCCCACCCCCCTTCCACCACCGCCGCTAATTCATCCCTCTGCACCTTGGAAGACGGAGGGCAGACAAGATGGATATCGGTTTGTGTAGACTCCAAGTCGCCCACCTGCCCAGCAATCCTACCCCACTGTCCCTTGGCTCCCTCAACTCTTTTCCCTTTCTGTCTCTCTCCAGTCTTCTTTTCTCTCCCTCGCTCCAGCTGGTCTTTCCACGGAGCTCCTTGTGCTGCAAAGAGACCCTCGCCAGCCTTTTGAGAAGAAGCCGGGGAGAGGAGAGGAGAGGAGAGGAGAGGAGAGGAGAGGAGAGGAGGACTACCTCTTGAGGGCCAGCACAGTTTATCTTTTGAGAGCTATTTCATTTTCTTCTTAGCCACACACTCGTCTGGCTCACATAAGTCAGCGGGAGGCTTAAGGACAGCATTTAGCAGAGCAGGTGGAGGGCTGGCACAGCACAATCAGAGGAGAATAACAGGGAGGCGGAGGAGAGGCGGAGGGAGGTAGAGGAGGACGTGGCAATAGAGAACAGAACATAAGAGAAAAGACAGCAAAAAGAGGGGAGGGTGTGAGGAGGAAGATGACGGAGGGGGAGAGAGCGTATGGGGAGCCCCGTGGAGTGCTGTAGTGCTGTCACCCTGCTGCTAACAGCCAGTTTTGGGAAATGGGAGATACTCAGCACAGCTCTGGCGGGAGACCACTAAACCCTCTTTAAAGGGAGAAGGAGCCGCAAATCCCCACTATCAAACCCTGCAGGAGAACACACAACTCTGTCGAACCGAACTCATGAGGGGAGTCCGCAGACATGGTCCACACACTTAAGGGGGATGACCACTGTTTCCTCCATGTTTAGGCTGTCTGCTACAAAGCACATACATATTCATATTACTGTTACAGTACTACATTTTTCCCTCCTGTCTTGTAAGCAGCCGCTGGTTTCCATTTGATTTCTGAACAGTTTGATAATCAATCTACACAGACCTGACTTTGACGGATCACCTGATTAAAGCGAGTGTCGAGCCTCTGCAAGCTGATGTTCATACTGCGGTCAAATGAAACCAATGGCCGTGCCCACTGCATGCTTTTCGGCGGGGCGCATTCTATACCCACGACAGTTACACAACCGGAATAAACAAAACCTTGTGTCTTTGCCTCTCACGAATCCAGAAATGTAGGTGTGTTTGTGACAGATGCGTCACACATTAAAGCTGCATCAGTCTTTGGCTGCCACCTCAAGATAACAGATGGTGGTGTTTGAAAGATTAAAGATCCCACCACTACTTGAAGTGGATAAAAAAAAAAACATGTGCTGGTGCCAGAGGTGGGACAGAGTCATTGTTCTGCAAGTCACAAGTAAGTCTCAAGTCTTTGCTCTCGAGTCCCATAGGTCCAATGTCTTAAACTTTGACTTTCGAACTTGAATTGAATTTTTATTACCTGGTCCACACATCTAAATTACACACACGTGCACAGCGGCGCTCCTCCCCCTCCTCGGTTAAATGTCAGTGTGTTTTGCTCACGCGCAGTCGAGGGGAGTTGTTGGTGGGATGGATGATTATGAAACGGTGGAGGCCACATTTCTGTCCGTCAGCGAAGACGAGTACCACTGTGTCATTTCAATCTGCCAGGTCCGTTGGCACATGGTTCTGAAAGACGACACTGTTGTTCACACACCTTACTTTCCGCCCAGATAGCGAAATGTTTTTATGATTAGCTTGTCACTTCTCGTATGCACAGGTGGCGTCCGTGCCCAGCTCCAGACAAACCTGCGGCATCTCACTAGGAGCTGATTGGGTGCAGCTATGACTGTAAACGTTGTTCCAGGAGCTGTCTGACCTTCTGTTTTCTCCGCCCACAGTTCCACTTTAACCCAGCCCAGTCGATCTTGGTGATGGAGGGAGAGGACCTGGAAAACATGAACGCTGCCGTGAGGAAAGTTTCCTACATAAACTCTCGCCAGTTCCCCACGCCGGGCATCCGACGTCTGCACATCTCCACGGCCGTCCAGTGCGTACAGTTCTTTTCTTCTTCCTTCCCTTCCTCCCGCCTGTCTGTTCTCTGTTCTATATTTTTAAACACTCTGTCTCCGTTCCTACATTTGTTTCCCTCTGCCTCCTCCTGTTGTCTTTTTTTTCCCCTGCACCACCTCTGTCAGATATGAGCAGCGTCAAACCCACCTCGACACTTCTGTTAAGTGTTAACACAACACAGCAGATCTCACAGCCTGACTGATACATTATTCCCTTCGAACACATTGATCCCAACCCCTCCTCCTCTCACTCCTCTCCCCCTCTCTCCCTCTCTCTCTCTCTCGCTCTCTCTCTCTCGGCGTCCCCTTTTCTTCTGCTGTCACCTTCCTTTTCCTTTAATACGCCATTTTTTTTCTGTTTCGCTGTCGCCACCGGGGTCTAGTTTTTACATTTTCATGTCATGTATTAATAATTCTGCCTGGGTTTTGCCACAGGAAAGAGAAAGAGAGATATATAACAAGAGAGAGGGAGGGAGAGAGAAATTGAGAGAGAGAGAGAGAGAGAGAGAGAGAGAGGCTTGGCTGGTAAAACAGCCTCCCTTGGCGGGTTACCATTAAAATTCATGATTGTTTTAAATATATGTAGACCCCTGCAGCACAGCCCTGGGGGTTCGCTCTCCGCCCTCCTGTTGGGTTCGATGCACGGCCGCGGGCACGAGAACTTCAACCGACGCCGCGGTGGTGTGTGGGTGCGTGCATGCCAGCGTGCGCGCTCCACGGGCTGCCGGTGATGAAGCGGAGTCATTGTAGCTAAAGGCGCGCCGATTATCAAGGAATACATTATGCTAACGACGGCTGAGTTGCGTCACCGCTAAATGTTGTTTAAATTAAGTTTTTGTCCCAGACTGCCGGCTTGTCTGCTGGCCATCACAGCCCTGTGTTTAAGGGTGTGTGTGTGTGTGTGTGTGTGTATGTGTGTATGTATATGTATGGGGGCATCCATTCAGAAACACGTGTAGAGACTCATTGATAAGGTGTATTTTAGCTCCCAGTTTATTTTTATTTTTTTTTACACCCACAGAGCTGAGCAGACAGCAGTTGAAAAATAAATTCCTCCTCAACTAAGTTAGTTACGCTGAGAGCATGAAACATGGCCCCCCTGCCTCAACGCATCAGCAAAAAAACACCCCCACCCCTCCTCGCCACAGACAGTCCTCCTCACAAACAAACAGAGATGTAAATGCTTCCTGGCGACGCAATTAAACTCACTTCTTGCTGAGGCCTGGTAACTGCAATTACTGCAGGCATCGAGAACATAATTAAGCAAACAGCGCTAATCTTAACAACAAGCCTTGTGGGCCACCCTGTCCTGTGTCCTCTTTGGAACAAGCTCCTTGCATTTTTCATAGGGAGACTGGTGAGGGAATAAGTATAAACAAGCAAATACGTGTGCTGCGTATTGTCTAAAGGAGGAAACACGATAATCTATCTACACCGCAGACAGTGTGGTTTTATCTTTTTGTACACAACATAAATATGTGGCTGGACGATTCCAATGAAAGGAGAAACTACTTTTTGCCAATAATTCCACAATGCAATGCGTCCCATTTAACTGATGTGATAATTGCAGTCATGTGTCACTGTACCTGTAGGTGATGAAGCTATTAGTCATTTCAGAGCAGCCAAAGTTGGCTCACTACAATGTTGGATTTGGCCGGCCGGATGCTTCTGGCAAAAACAAATATTTCGACATATTATTATCTAAATTGCTTTTTTATTTTTTGCTGAAGTTAAAATGCTCATTAGATATGAAGCCAAATATGTATAATTGTTCAGTATTTTTATTTTTCATAATCTGAGCACGGCAGTGACACTTTGAGGAGGAAACCATTCAATCAAGAGGGCATTATGGGTCTTAACAAAACCCGTTTTTCCAAGTACCGTATCGTAGGACTTGTTTCAGCTGCCTATGATACAACACTTTGAATTACCATGACCTGGATGACTGAGAGCCTTCATCAACAACAAAACAAGTGTTCGCTTTTAGACAACGGTCTACGGTTAAGTTTCAGTTTTGGCCTTCAACAGGGAAAAAAAAAGTTCTCAAATTTTTTTATGTCGTGCCTTCCTTCACTGCTTACTTTCCTACTGTTTATGAACCTTTCCATTAAATACCTAGAGATTCATGGGCCTTGTTGAAATCTTCAGTCCAATAGCCAACTACAGTATTTGTGTAGGAATCTAGCTCAGGTTTCCCAGCAGGCATCACTCAGAGGCTGGGTTGGGTTGAGTCTTACAGCCACAACAACAATTGGATTTCTTTCTTTTAGATGTTTTGACAATCACAGCAGGAAAAGCACAGTTGTGATTAACACAGTTTCCTACGGCTAGGCTTTGATATTTTCCATACAGGCTAATAGTCTGTGAGGACATTTAATGGAGCTGAGCTGTCATAGAGCCAAATAACCTGTTTTTCCTCCTGTTTTATTCAAGTGTCTGTCATTGAGGCCTGCTCTGACACACATCCATTGTACATACAGACAGGAACCATTCAGATGCAAGTCAGCTGCTACTGAAATGTCAATGTCATGATTGCATATAAGCACAAGTGACAGTAACTCTGCCTGTATTATTGCTTAATGAATTATTAGATTTTCAGTTTGTTTAGATGATATTTTTGTTTCTGCTCCAGCAACTAATTTCATCCAGTATGTCCAATAACAGGTGTACATTTCTTTAACAAGAGGTGTAGGAACACCCATTTTGAGATTCACTATGATTTTTAGTTCCCGGTGTCCGACTTCACATTACAGCAGCAAATCTGAGTGCAGCCTCCTGCTGATAACACAGGTGATTTAACTTCCAGGATGTTGTTTTAGTGCCTCATCCAGAACACACATCAGCAGAAAAGATTCTCTTCAACTAAGTTTGTTGCACTGAGAGCCTGAAACATGGCCTCCCGCCATAATGCGTCAGCAAGTGTAGAAAGAAAAACTCCCCTGACTGCCGCGGACAGTATCACTCCTCACAAATAAACAGAGATGTTAAGTAATTACTCCAAATGCAATTCTATTTATTTGTGCTGACGACTAATAACTGCAATTACTGCAGGCATTGGGAAAATAAAAGTAACCAGCGCTAATCTTCGCTAACGCCCTTTTTAGGCTCCCTTGTCATATTTCTTTATAATTAAGTTGGACAGGCTCCAGGTTTTTTTTGTTTTTTTTTTGGCTTTTGTTTTTTCTTCTTTTTTTCAGCTCAGCGAGCCCACGCAGCAGCCGACTCCCTGCATCACTGGGTTTGTATCTCCCACTGCTCACAACAATGGCTTAGTGCCCGGACAGGCAACAGACACACACCACCGGCTGTGGCCACAGGAAAGAAAAGTAGAGATTACACGATGCCCCCCCCAATCCTGTTTTTGTCACAAACTGTGGCCTCAGACAACTGACTGAGGAGGATTACAGACCATAGTTTAGCTTCCTTCCGGCTGTCAGGCCAAGTTTGAGGGATTTCTTGTTTAATATTTCATGAAACTGGAGGTGAATTTGTTCTTTTTTTGGTTACAGCCAGTAAGAAAGTTTACTTCCTGTAAAAAAAAAAAAACCCCTACAGAAAGGAATTG
>CAEMYA010000253.1:305347-322751 GCA_903131615.1 Diplodus sargus | reverse complement strand
AAGGAAATGTAAAGGAACATGCTCAGCAATTTTGTTATACATTTGCAAAAATGGTACCAGGGTCTCTTCTGAGGGAATTGATTTTATTTTGATTTTGATCTTTTTTTTAATATTTATAATTAATATGATAATTGAATTTTAGGACATTTCCACTTCATGTCCCATATCACAGAAAGTGAAATGTCTTTTTTTGATTTCAAAGCTGTTCTAGGTCCCAACCTGTATTCAGAAAAGGACTTCTGCAACATTGTGATTTCACAACTACACAGCCGCGCCCCAAGCACAGCCGTGGCTGCAAAAACACCTGCAGAGCTCATGTGGAAACACTGTGCACGATGCCTGCTCAGGCCTGTGAGAGCTAACCAATCAGAGCAGGCTCTGGCTTTTAAGGAGGGCAGACTTAAAGAGACAGGCGCTAAAATTGAGGGTTCAAGCAGACGGTGAATAGGGGCGCTTCAGCAGTGGACAGTATGAGAAAAATAATATGTAGAATAACCTATTCTAGTAAAGACCCAAAGTAAAATAATTTAACATTTAGCAGCAGCATGCAACCCCATTGGTAACTGAGTACATGGATGAGACAGAGTGTATGGTAAATCACACTACGCAAATATTTTACATTGACTGCAATATCCAGAGCTACAATTTAAATGTCCTGCTCTGACGTCCAGCTGAGCCTACTCCTCTTTACTGCCATTTCTTTGTATTTTCCTTTTCAGTTTGACAAAATTCTGATGTAACTGTACCCAGCTAGACGAACAACATGGGAATTCATCATGCGGATTTATGCATTGCAGTATAGTTTACATCAGAATGTAGATGAGAAAAAAGAGGACGCATAAATCTTGTGGCCCAGGTTTCCGATGCAGAACATAAGCTTGTTATGATTTCCTCCTGTAGCTGGTCACAGAGCCACAGTAGTGAGAGGAAGCATTGATGTCCCTCCCACTGACAGATGTTTGTACGTTTGAAAGGCCTTTCGGTGAAATGTAAAAACAAAAATCGGGTTGTTTGTTCAGCTTTCGCGACTTACGACGCCACCTCCTCCTCCGCCATCACCACCCCTCCTTCCTTCTCCCTACCTACTGTCCTTTTCTCATGTTAATGTCTCTTGTTTTCCATTCGATTGATGTGTAATCTGCCGTCTTTAAGCTGTGTGTGTGTGTCAGCCAGTGCATCACAATGGTTGTGAGTCTGCACTCATTAGTGTGAACATTAGTGTGTCTCTGTGTCTGCTGTCCCCTGTCTGTCTGGCTGTGTTGTGAGCTCACAGCTAGCAAGCCGAAAATCCGAGAGAGCCGATATGTGTCCGTCCATTAACGGCTGCCAGTGGATGCTGTGCATTTAAAGCGCGCGCTGTCACACGCTGACAGGCAGGCAAGGAGGCGAACACGCTCGTATGAAAACACAGCAGGCACTCTGCTGCAGGTCTGTGACTGCTGACGGAGCTTTTTACCCCCCGAATACCTGCATGCACTGTGGTCCTGGTGCGGATTTAACTGCCTTCGGTGCAGCTAAGAGGTCCTGTTAGTGCTGATAAGCTTTACTTGCAGCTGTAACGCTGCGCCGTTCTCACATTATGATGTTAAATAGGTACACGGCAGGTTCTGTTAGGGAAACTGCTATTTTACGAAACGCCTCTCCGGTCTGAACTGGACGGCCCTCATATTTGACCTTCTCCTCAGTGAATAGGGTTCAGTCATGGTGAGTGAAATCAGTCTGTAGGCTGGAAATAAAGAAATGTGCTCGGCATACACTCGCCAAGGTCGAATTATGCTGGGAATTAGGCGCGTAGGACATTTGTAGAAGATCATGGTCAATGTCATTGTATTATGACAGATTTCAGTCGCAGTAATGTGAAGAGGAACTATTATGAATGTGAAGCTTATCGAAGCTACAATGAGGCTAAACTGTTGACATCTCTGTAACATGTTTTAACAGTATTTCAGAGACTATATTTTAATTAAGTCCCAACTACGCTTCGCTGTGGTGGCAACCCAGTACAAAAACCTTGTACTTTTCCACCTGTAGTCCATCTTTTGGCCTGTAAATCATGAACTTTATTACCATTACACTGTATGTCAGAAATTTTTATGCAACCTTCGCTCTGACTCTGTCTACAACTACAGCTTGAAGAGTCCCAGACCACTCGAGCGGCGCCGGCTTGCTTTTTTCACTCTCACTCTCAGTCTGTCATTCAGCTCCTGCCTTTCTTCACCGCTCTCTGTCTTCTCCAGGTGCTTTGGCGAAGACACCTGTATCACCATCCCGGACATCGATGCGGTGGTGATGGTGCTGCAGCCCAGTGAGCCCAGGATAACCATCACCGGAGTGGAGCGACTGAATCAGCCGGCCTCGGACCTCAGAGCGCCGGAGGGTGTAGCTCTGTTCCAGGACCTCCACATCGTCAGCACAGTCACCCGGGCAGACGCCACCACACACCACACAGGTATCAGACTATCATACGCGTTAGCAACATCTGTACTACCCGAGGCGTTCATTTTAAGAGAGCGGCTCCATCATACTTAAAGCAAGCGAGGGCCTGTATCAACTTAATCAAGCCAAAGATTTTGTGAGAACAAAAATCCGTTTCAACACTTCGAATCTGAAAGACAGTATGTGGGAGCCCAGTGTGGGATCAGCGCCTTATTGCATCATTAGTCAACGGTTCTGCTTGTTGTGAATTCGTAATCTCTTTCCAACTACCTCATGCCCAGGCAGAAAGCAGCAGCCAGCTTCAGCATGGACTACAGTGCAGGGGGGGATATACAGCATCAATTCAAACTGGAGAGAAAAGCAAAAAATAAGAAACCCGAGGCTGCACACTGACTTCCTCAGTACTGTCCAGTGTGCTTTGTGCTTGTTTTGTTGAAAAGAACATTTTGGTTACTTGAGCTACTTCTGAAGGCACAACAGATCCTATTTAAGTTGCAGGAAGTGGCTAACTTAACGTACCTTCGCAGTTTACTTTCCCAGTCAAAAAGCTCGAACTCCAAAGGTACAAGTCTGAGTGCAGCTCACAAAGTGGGAAACACATACCTCCCCGCAGGTAGGAATCTGTCTTGACTAAATATTTCAGCGGTTCCTCATATTGATAGTGCGTTCACTCATTCATGAAGTCCCATAGCCTATGCAGTGCCACCTGTCTCGCTATCAAAACAAACCTTCAGAGAAAGCGGAACATTCGTAACGCCTCATGAGACTGCAAATCAGCAGCGAGCGTTTCTTTCATCTGGTACGCCTGCACGCACCGGGAACTCGACAAAACAAAAAAGTTGCGCTTTTGTTTTCACGCTGCCAAATTCTCTTGCTCGCAGGGAGTAAAGGTTATCAAAACTCCGGTAAAGTAGTGAGCTTGTGTGACTCATACAGTGAGATATGACTACTCGGTCGCCTGCTGTGGGTTTGCAGCAGATGTTGAAGTAGCATCCTTCACCTGAGTCACAGTAAGACTGAAGTTAAGAGTCTACTTCTTATATAAAGTGGCACACAGTGTTTTAGAGCGAAACAGGATATGTAGGATGGGGCAAGCTATGTTGAAATCAAGTCCTCGAGATTTGATTAGATTTCTTAACAAAGGGCACTGTTTAGTCAATAGATTTGGTGAAATGTATGCAATTTTTCCTGTACACAGCCGGCCTTGCTGTACTCGGTTTGACTTGTGCGGCCCGGGATTATGCATTTCCACCAAAACCCGGCTAACTGCATGGAGCTGTGTCTCAAATCAATGACGCGCTTATCCCAACCCACACAGTGCTATCGAAGAATTACTGCTAACAAAGTGGCTCCACTAATTCAGTTACAAGCACATTTCATTTCCTATAACTTCTTCACCCCGAGGAAAACGTTGTGTTTTCACCAGCAGTGACTGAACATGAGTTCTGAAACAGCTGGTACACAATGAAACAGTAAAACACATCAGATGTTTGAAAGTACAAACAGGACGAGATAAACTGAAGAGATTCGGTTAGAGGCTACAAAAGTCCTGAGAGCTTTTTAAAAAAAACATCTTTCTCTCAAGTTTTCTGCACAGACATGGGCAGAGTATAGATTTGTGGGGGAGGCAGGTACCTGGCACGAGGTGTCTGCAGTTACAAGACGTCACCGCGGTGGGCCCGACTTAGACTTCCTCCGGAGCAGATCCATCACCGATGGCTCAGCTCAACTCGGCACAGTAAAACTGGTGATGGAAAAGCAAATTGCTGCGGCACAGTTTGACTCGGCGCAGCCAATAGCGCTGGTGGAAAAACGGCATAGGCACTTAAACTACATAGTTAGGTTTAGGAAAACATGTTTGTTTGCATTTAGATCACTGCATTCCTTTCATAACCACCATTGCAAACATGCCTACATTATCTTGTTATGTGCGTGATGTGACTAAAAGAGCTCACCATTGACTCTCACACACAGCGGACTCCTGGATCAAAGTAATTCCATCCCTGACGTCCTCCCTATGTGAACACTTTACTCTAATACTATTTCTGCTCACTTCCTCCTTTGCAGCGGTAATAATAACAACAGCTAATAGAGCTAGCTGACCAACAACAACTGTAAATATGGGTCATAATAACCTGCTGATTGATTGTTGAACTATATGGTTGTTTTTCTGATGACGACAGGCCCTAAGACTATAAAGGCATGACGGCCTAGAGGCCTAGAGAAGTGAACTTTGTGTGCGTGATGTCATCCCAATGTAAAGTCTATGTGTTGAGTGGGAAACACTTATGAGTATGTGCAGTGGGCAGCAAAACAAAGATGCAAACATGGGAGCTGGAAAACTTTTTTGGCTTTGGTGCTTGGCAACGGGCGCCGTATTGGGCTGAAATATAAAGAACTTTTTTGTTTTCAATTTTGGAATATATGAGGAAATAGATAGCTGTCATGAGGACAGTAGATTAATAGTTGGAGAGTTAATATTTATCCCACTGTGTCTTTGAAAGTAAAATGATTTCTTATGCAACAGAGTGGTGGCTCATCTAGGTTGTACTGTTTCCAATTGAGTATATGTCAAAAATGATTTGCAAAACGTTTTAAGTAAGTCAGTAAAGTAAGAACCTACTTACTATAGCTTTCATAAAACTGGAGTATAAAGTGGTAACCTCTCAAATGTAGTGAAGCTGTGAAAAGAAGCATCAAATGAGAGCATTCATGGGCCTCAAAATGGAGTTAATGTACCTTTTGTTAGCACATACAGCTATACTGTAACTCCTGATGCAGCTGAGGACAAGTTCCCATCCTCAGCAGCAGTAATCTACAGTGCAAGCCAGAGCCATTTGTTCCATGCGGCTCTGCTAGCCTTGTCAATTTCCCCCTGCAGAGTCAATTCTGCTCGTTACAGGTCTGTTACCCACTCCCCTATCTGTCCTTGTGTGACTGCAGACCCCCTCCTGCTGAGTAAGGCCCGCACCCACCACTGGACTGATTCTGAGGGTCGCACCGCCTTGACCGGCAGCAAATGAGTGTGGCATTTAAATCCCGGCGGCTCTAGCCTCGTCCAGCGATCTGACCACTGTGGCAGGAACAGCCCGACTCGGCCCCTGGGCCCCGCCGCTCGCAGCCAATTAGGAGCAGATAAGCGGAGCGAGAGGGAGGTTTTAGCCCTCCATTGTGCGTAATGCGGCGAAGGAAAGAAGAGCAGAGAGTGGCATTGCTTTCAGGAGCCGGTGGAGCTCTTACTGCTGGTGAAATTGAGACTGCAGCTGGGGGAAAGAGATTAGCTGGAAGCCAGCAAAAGACACAGAAATGGAAAGAAAGCGAGAAGAGACACGAAGAGAAAGAGTGTGTGTGTGGGAGAGGGAGGCACGATGAAGTTCCATAATGAGCAGATTTGGTGTCCTCTCGAGGCTTAGAGGATCCGAGATAAATCGCACATTTCGTTTGCATGGCATGCACTAAGTTTCTTTTGGTCCCTGGTAATCAGCCCCTCACCCTTTTGTCTCTCTCTGTCATGCATTTGTCTTTGTATTAAGCGCGCCTCATTCTTCTCTCCATCTCATGCTACGGTTTCTTTTTCGAGGTATTATTCTGATGCATTGACTCAAAGCCAATGTCATCAATTCTCTCTTTTACTCAGCTTCCTTAAATTCTTGACCGGTTTGCTTTCATGGTCATCTTCTGTTCTCTCTGCACTCTTTCTGCTTTGCTTAAGGGTTGTTTTATTTCGCTTCCGTTTCTCTACTCCCACCCATCCAGCGCTCAGTGGTTCTTCCAGTCTCTTCATCTTCTTTTCTTTTCTTTGTAATTCTTTCGAGGATTTTTTATTTTATTTTTTATTTTTTTTGCCATCCCACCCACACTGTAGATCTTTTTTTTTTTTGCCTCGCGATCACACAGACTGTTCCTGGGACATTCCTTCACTCGGGCGGTGCTATTTGTGTGTACTAGCTCGTGCCAGCTGGTGCACCTTTTTTCTTTTTTAGTTCTTAATTTAAGTCAAATTCAGCGTTTAACACCAAGCAAGGCAATTCACATGCCAGATTTAGCGAGTGACCGTGCCAAGCCTCAAATGCAACCACAAATAAGATAGAACAATTGAACAAGTCTACTGATGGCTCTGATACTGATAAATAAATCCCTGCAATTCTTCCGAAAACTGTTGTATTTCTTTTGTAGCTCCGGAGGTAGAGTGGGTCGTCTAGTAATCGTAAGGTCGCTGGTTCGATTCCCGGCCCCATCCAGCTGTGTGTCAAAGTGTCCTTGAGCAAGATACTGAACCCCAAACTGCTCCTGATGAGCAGCTGGTACCTTTCATGGCAGCCTCTGCCATCACTGTATTAATGTGTGTGTGAATGGGTGAATGTGGCAAGTGTTGTAAAACACTTTGAGAGGTCAGTAGTCTGGAGCAGCACTATAGAAATGCAAATACATTTATATTATATTTTAAAGTGTAAGCTACCCTCTAATAAACTGTAGCCTCTGTTGCCACAAAGGGTTAGCGGCGCATTGGATTTCATCCATTTAAAGACATCATCAGTAGTGTAGGACTGAGTGTGAGTGAAATGGAACAACCACAGTGTCCCCATGAAATTGCTCCCTTCTTATTGTTTTAATTGCCAGTATTTCAGTGGTTTTACTGTGATGAAATGTTTCTCTATGATGTGTTAAAATGTCGTGTTCCTGAACGCACATGTAGAGAAGGGTAATGCAGTCAGCCACCTGACTCAGTAAAGCCAGCCGCACAGAAATGTCCGTCCAAAGCTTGCTAATATCAGCCACCACACGCTAAGTGTTCCCTGCGAGCCACTTTTCGCTGAAGCAACAGCCTCAAAATAAAGAGCACCAAAGCCTTCGTTCACAAAAACAATAGCAAAGCGTATCTAATCTTCTGGAAGACAACTTTCCTCCTACTTGTTTTGCTCGCTCTCTCCCCCCTTTTTCTCCACCTCATCGCTGCCGTTCCTCCAGAGAACCCCCTCCAGACACGCACGCCACATATCTATCTCTCTCCATTGGGAAGCTGTTAAATGGGCATAGCCGGTTGCCTCCCCGGGGAGCGTACAGTGAGGGAGAGGGCTGGGTAGCAGGGAGAGGTGGAGGCTGGTGCTTAGCAGACTGTCGGAGAGCCCCGGCAGCCGCCCGGCGCTGCTGTGATGGGAGCTGTCTGAGGGGACTTGTTACCACGGCAGCTCATGGCGCTGTCTGTGTAGAGAGCGCCGAGGAATAATTGGAGTCGGGGAGAGGGAGCAGGTGTGTTGTGTCCTGTACTCTTTGAATTATGGTTCCTCAAAGTGTTCAGGGTTATTTTCCACCAATGGTTTGGCTTGGCAACAGCAGCTGGGCATATAAAGAGTATATGTGCTTTAATATATGAGAATAAAGGAGCCCAAACTTACAAGGTTAGTTCTGATTTTTTTTTTTTTTTTCCTTTTTAAGTGAGGTTGTATGAAGGCTTTATCCATAGTCAGAATATCACTTTACAATGGCGATCAGCTCACCCCTAGTGTGGAGAAGCAGCAGGAGAACAGGTGTGGGAAGCTAAGCGATGTACTGCGGTGGATGTGGGCAGACGCAAAACACACTTTAGCCACCTTAAAAGCCCATTTAAGAAAATCTGTGTGTTTAGAACATTTTTCACCTCTTTTCTTGCTGTCACACAGCCCTTTCTGAAAGGAAACTGAAGCCATTACGTCCATACCCATAGGCTCGCTCCGAAGCCACCGGACTCCTTTGACGAAAACAAAAAAAAGTGCGTCGCAAAGAACACAAGAGCTGATGGTAACAGTTAGTTACCCTTAATGTGTGACTTTAAATACCAGAAGACACACAATAACACAAATTAACTGCAGAACATTAACTATTTCTCCAGCCCGGGGGGGGTGTGTCGACCTCCATCTACTGTAGGTGGTACATCCACTGTGGATAAGAGCCTCATGTAACCCTACTTCAAAAACTCTTAACTAACTCTTTAAGTAACCCCCTGAGGTGCCCGAAGATGTGTTTCCAAGAGAGTTGCAGCACAGCTCATTAGGAGTGAGAACATATTTTAAACCGAATATAGAAAATGACCCGAAATACAAGTTTCATTGCCAACAGCCTTGAATAACAAAATGAGGTGAGGGCAAACTGATTCTGATATTCTCTGGTGTGAGCATCAAAGAAGGCAAATTACAGCAATGTGTGTGTGTGTGTGTGTGTGTGTCTGTGTCTGTGTCTGTGTCTCTGTGTAGCACATCGACCCGGGGTGCTGGAGGAGATTATTCATAACTTGGACTACTGTGATGTCCTGGTGCTGGGGGAGGAGCTGAGGCCGGAGCAGGAGTCCCTCCAGCTGCAGCGCAGCGCTCTGCTCGGAAAACACCTCGACGCCACCAACTCCACCTCTGGCATGTCCATTTATGGTAGGTTTCTATGGTACCCGGGCCAAAGCTGCATGCAGTGTGTTCTCAGCCAGTTGGTTGCCATAATAGCACAGCCTAGTCCAATGCTGCTGTTGTGACCGCTCCGTTCGAGACATCCAAAGATCTAGCTCCTTCTACGTGTCAGCCTCTGTGGTCTCTGTCTTCCAGTTTTCACCTTATCGATTGTCTTCATGTAACGACCATACCGACCCTCCGCTTCTCTCCTCAGGTGTGGACTCAATGTCCAACTATGAGCAGGTGATTCGACAGGTGCGTTACTATAGCTGGCGGCCGGAACAACTAGCAGAGAGAAGGTTTCGCCTCACCTGCTCGGAGCTCAATGGACGATACACCAGTAACGAGTTCAACCTGGAGGTCAGTGTGACCTACAGCCTGCACAGTGACACAGATGTATCACTTCATGACTACATGGTACAGGCATGAAACTAATTGGCAACAGTTTTAACTGTCAGTATTCAAGCCAGAACACCAACACCAAATTTGCTGTTATTATCACATATGATAGTCAACTGAGTATATTTGAGGCTGTTTGTTGAAATGCAGAGCAGGTTAAAGATTAAATGTGTCACCTCAGCTTCCGGGAAATGCTGCAATTAATTTCTGACACTCTGTATAAGGGAACATCTAACTAATTCATCGAGAGAAAAAAGCCTGTGAATTTATCGCTGATGCAAATAAAAGTTAAATGCAATCTGCCGACAGCAAGATGATAAAATTGATATTTTAAGACCATATGAGTGTGACATTCAGTTATCCTTGTGTTTTTTTTTTATTTTTTTTTTTATTTTAGTCATGGTGGTAGTTATGATGGCAGATCCAACCCCCCCACCTGTGCTCTAAGATACATGCTCCTGGCACTCCTGAAAGGAACCTGTGGTGTAAGACCCTCGGCCTGACAAGCAGCTCTCAAACAATAGATGATGTTTTGCATATTTCCAAAAAAAGGAAAATATTTTCAAAAATCATTAATATGACTTCTGATAGTCAGCAGAAGAAAGAGCAAGTTGTCACCGGAGACAATGCTGCTTCTTACAACAAACCTGGACCAAAGTGCTTGAACCGGCACTGAGGTGAGCTGACTCAGCTCAGGTGTCTGGCACCACTCTCACTTTGAGAGCAAATTAAAAAATGACCCACAGCAGGCGTTCCAGGAGCGTCACTTTCAGCCTCAGTGGCAAAGCATCTTTTGGAAAATTGCAACCGAAGCGTGACAAATGAAAAACCTTCAGCTTGTCTTAAAATGCGGTTCCATTCTCACACTCCATTTGACGGAAAACTGTGTGACAAATATCTGTTGATGACCAAACATGTCAATGCCCTTCACATTCTTTCACCATTCTAAAATGTTCTTCAGATTCCGGTGCACACTCCCACGAGCAGCCAGACACACCGGCACTGACATAAAATGCTGAATATTTAAGCTGAGGAGACCCTGAACTGTTTTTACAGCGAAACACTCACACACACACACACACACTCCACCTGTGAGGCATTGTTCTTACTTGATGATAAATGTCAAAATCAGCTCAGTGTGTCAGCTAACCGTGGTTTGCTTCTGTCCCTGGTCGGCCTGACTTATTCATACACACTCTGGTGTTTACTTGCTGGGAACAAAATGTTTCACCAGACATAGTTTAAACCTTGGGAGAGGGTCGATCAATCTAGTTTACATTTTACCTTCCTGTATTGAGCTGACCGTGTTCCCCAATAGGCATAAATACATTCACTTTCCTGGCTTCTGTCTAAAATCTATACTTTACCCTGCCTGGAATACATCATCTGTGTGAGTCAAGGCAAGTTCAGGCGTATAGGTGGGAGACAGCGGGACCACGCAGATAACAATGTGATCGCTCCACCGTCTAATATCAGCACTTCTGCTTCACCTGTGCCCGACCAGGTGAGCGTACTGCACAGTTCCGAAGCTGGAGAGCATGTCAATCACATGGTAGCCCCGCCTCAGTACATGCAAGTGGTCCACCATCCCTCCTTGATCCATGACCTGTACCCCAGCCACAGCTCAGGTAAGAAAACATGCTTTACTTGAATGTATTCAGTTTGTTTTCCTCTTCTTTGCACTAGAGTCTTTTTGTTATTCTTTTTTCATTTGTGCTATATCCGGGTGTATTTATTCCTTCTGTCTTATCAGCTTTTGTTTAAAGCCGAAAATCATTTTGATTTTCTGAGTTGCAAGGATGTTGATTAGAAAGAAAGAAAACAATTAAGACAAGTGTATAAGCACTGTGCATGAAAATGAGATACGAAAGCAAATCAATTAAGACAGCAACAAACAGACATAGCATGAGTTTTGATGAAGGATTTGAATGCGCCAAGGGGTAACAAAGAGTTCATGTTTAGGGTGCTCCGCACAGAGTTCCAACAGGTCGGGGCTTAGAAAACTAAAAGTAGATCCACCAAGCTCAGCACAAACCCAAGGAACTCAAGATAACGGCCCGTCATTGGCCCATCTAGTCTCGCAGTATGTGGTTCAGTGGACCGAAGTGGCAAAGAAGGCAACTCTTTAAGAAGGGGAAGAAAAACAAACACAAACGCACATCACACCTCTCAGACAGACAGACAGACAGAGAGGACCACACAACTTTTCCTTTTTTTTTATATACAGGATGTAATGATAGGTGCTATACACATCGCCTGTGATAAACCTGAGAGCAGAGTGATACACAGCATCCAAGAGCTTAAGTGTAGAGGCACGCATATATCACATCCTGTCAGGTGGATGTGGTTGCTGCTCTCCTGTGTGAACATTAAATGTTAATATATCTTGTATTATAGAGCCCTGACTGAATAATAATTTGTACAGGAGCAAGGTTCAGTCTCTAACTACTCCTGGGAGAAGGAGGGCTACAGACTGACTTTTGATGGGAACTGCCCAAATGGTACAAACATATGGAGAATTAGGAGTGCCATCATACTTTGTACAAAAATAACACAAAAAAAAAGAGGAAAACACTACGTTTTTAATTCCTCTTTGTATTTTTCGCATTTTATTTTCTCAATCTTTTACACATGTATTATTCTTTTAAGGGCACTCCTATGACTCCATACAAAGGAGCCCAAACCATCATAAACCCCCTTAAACTATTTTGAGCTGGCCAAAAAGATTCAAAGTATAGAATATCTGATTCTCAACTTCCCACTTTCCACCCTCAGACCTCTTTCCTGTCCACCGAATATTTAAGACGGGGCCGTTTCTCGTTTATAACCTGAGCATGTGTATGTGTTAGTGTTGCTCTACTCTAATAGAAACCTCAGCGCTCCGGATTTTTACCATAGCAACAACTTGTTATGTTATTAGAAATAGCGATGTGGAGAAAACATATAAGAGGACTTGAGAAAAACAGTAATGGGCGCCTGGAAATTGCTGGGCATTAAACCTAGCTGTAAAAAGAAAAATAAATGCAATTTTTTATTTTTTTTTAAAATCCAGTGTGGAGTTTACACATCTGCTCTCCGTCAGGGCATAGAGACAGATTTTCCAAGGGAGCTCTCTGGTGCGGCTTTCTAGTTTGTTTATCGTTCTGTTCATCAGGCCGCTGCTCTCATTCGGAGGTCCTCGGCGGTAGAAGAGCAGCGTAAACTCTCCCCCTCTCGTATGATGCAGCAGGCCAACTCCCCTCCCTCGATGCACACGAGTCATCCGAAGTAGAAAGTCTGTGGCGAGCAGAGAGACATTGGTCTTAATCTACCACCCCACATTTAATTATTCATCAAACACTAATGGATTCTACTTAGAGTCCTGGAGAGTTCAGCGGCCAGCGCTGCTAACAGCCCAGAGAGTCAGGTGGTGTGTGCGTGCGTGCGCGTGTGTGTGTGTGCGTGCGTGTGTGTGTTAAAAGGAGGTCAAAGAAGCAGAGAGGCTGGTTTAGTATAAGGCAACAACACAAATAAAAAAAAAAAAGAGATTTCTTGCTCGTAGCACATGTGAATGTTCCAGATGATATCATCATGTATGTAGAGTACAAAGTGGGAAGAAAATGTCAGAGCGTGTGTGTGTGTGTGTGTGTGTGTGTGTGTGTGTGTGCACGCGTGAAAAAACACTCACCCCGGTTGCTACCGAGGGGGCTGGATGAAGCTTCACTTGCGGGGACGATCAAAGGCCGTGGATTTAGTGTGAAAATCTGGGGAACTTGACTGAATCAAATGATCATCTGAAGAGTCCTCTGTGGGTCTCACTCTCGTTAAACACGCGCGCTCACACGCCAGCAGGGACCGGCGGAGGGAGAGGGCAGGCGCGGCGGAGTCGTGTTATCTCAGTAGGCCGGAGATCAGAGCAGCAGAAATAAACATTTTAGATCAAGAGAAATCCCTCAACGTGTGTCATGGTTATGCTACTAAATAGGGCTCATGATACATCGTTGCAGGCCTGTACTGATCTGAGACCTGAAATAAATGTGTTGAAGTGTTTTTTTTTTTTTATATACATATCTGAGACAATATGTAGTTTTTATTAACAGATAAGATAAATCCCTCCTCTAAGTTTGTGTTTGTTTTTAAGCTCTGATGTTTCTGAATCCAATCCAGCAGGACTTCAGCTGAAAGATTAAACATGAGGCAAACTGTTGTTCTGTCTTCTGCGCACTGGCAGCCGTGAGAGTTAAGACCGAGCCAAGTTTTTTTTAAAATTAAGATTTTGTTTTTCCGCACTGCACTCGTTGAGTTTGGCCACAGAAAAAGGAGCAGAATTGGTTGAGACCAGCCAGATTCACGCCTACCGCATTCACTTTTAGATGCATATGTTAGGAAGATTTAAGCCAGAGGACCGTAATGAGAAGATGTGGTGCCCGTATTTAGTTTAAAGCACCACTGTGACTTACACAGTCTACTATAATGTCATGGGTAGGTGTACCAAGGACTCAAAATGTTCAGTTCATATGGTATTTAAACATGTTTTATTGTGTTATGTATTGATTGATTGAAATAATTTCCATCAAGGGCTGTTTGGGTCAGTTTCCATTAACCCTTCTGTCAGCTTTGTGGTATTACGTAATGAAAGAGCACAGAATATCTTGTGTATCTCTCATTATGACAGGCCTGATATGTGGGCGTTCGTATGGTTTAAGGTTACAATGGTCTTAATTAGCAGTTACATGACAATGCATCTCAGGTCATCAACATAATGATTAATGTAACAAGTAACTTTTTACAGGGAGTATAAAGGTAAAGCAATGCATTACTTTTTTGGTGTTACTATCCAAAAACCAGTCATAAACCAAACTACTGGTCAGTACTGCTTTTATATAGTAAACTGGATTCATTGTTAGAGGTTTTTTTCTCTCTTTTTTTTCACAATTTTAAAGTTTCCTTTACATTCACCCATTCACCTACACCCAGGAGTCCCAAACTGGGGTATGCGTACCCCCTACGTCAGAGATTACGCGAAAGAGAAAAATGTGGTTTGCGTATGATTACATTTCAAAATGTGTAGGCATCTGCACAGATGGCGTAATGGCCACGACGGGGAAACACAGTGGAGTGGTAACGTGCACCCAGGCGGTTGCTCCCAACACCACTTGTGTACACTGCAGCATCCACCGTGAGGCTCTTGCTACCGAGGGGATGCCTGCCACCTTTAAGGATGCTTTGGACACTGCAGTGAAAATGGTTAAAAAAATGGGACTTTGTGAAAGCCTCTTGCATATTTACTGTATTATGCAGTGAAATGGGCAGCGACCTTGAGACGTTATTAGACTACTGCACACAGACGCGTGCTGGTTATCAAGAGGAAAAGTACTGACACGTTCCTTTGGGTTGAATGATGAGCTTAACATTTTATAAATGGATCATATTTTTCACCTGTCAGACCATTTGCGCGATGTTGTTTCTCACGAGACAAGCTTATCTGGGTTTTACTTTTTCTCATCTGAATGAACTTCTTGGATTGCTTTGGCTCTCCACAACCGCATCCAGACTGCATGAACGACATCAAAACGTAGATTTTCTTGTGCTTGTATGATTTTTTTTCATGTGCAAATCAACTCGGTGTGACAGACAGTGTGAAACTCGACGTGACAACGCACCTCAGCAGCTGGTTTCCCAACTGCGGGCAGTTGGATCCCTCGCCCCTTTTCTGATGTGCCTGCTGCCTTACCAGCATCTGAACAGGAGAGCCCCACTGAAGTCGCAACAAGTGGATCCATGAAAATTTCATTTAATGAAAAAGCCTCTGCCAGATTTCTGGATAGGACCGCGCACAGAGTGCCCTGCACCGGCCAGTCAAGCTGTAAAGACTTTGAAGCCCTTTGCCACCACGTTCTCATGTGAGAGTGGGTTCTCACCATTGGCAAGCATGAAAACAACATGCAGGCACAGACTGTGCATGGAAAAGGATTTAAGACTCAGACTCTCTCATATTCAGCTAAACATTGCAGGGCTACCTGCCTCCTGTTAAACACACCTTCTCATTAACCTCTGGCACAAGTTGCAAGTGGATTTTATATGCCAGTTTTTACTTGATGATGACACTTAATAAAAGTCAGGGGAACAACAAAAGTTATTAGAAGTCATCCATTTCATGGCAATCCGTCAATAGTTGTTGAGATGTTTCAGTCTCGACCAAAGACTGGCTGGCAGACTTGACTGTAGAGCCAGGCTGCTAGCATGCCCAGAAGAAGAGCTATTGATTGGTCAAAACAGTGACGGCGGACCGATATTGCCCCAAAAATGACACGATAAGAAAAATCAATAGGCCGTTACAATAATTAAAGATCACAATCACCAACAGAGGGCCAGCATTATTTAAAGGTTAAGAGAGCCCACGGTACAATTATGTGTGAAAGAAAATAAAAAAATCAATAGGCTATCACAAAAGGCATTCAATATCCAGGGGGCCAGATAACTATGAAAACAGTTAAAGAGGCCACAGATACAACAACATGAGAGGAGACAACAGTGACTCACCTACACACACAGTGTTACTCAGGCTTAAAGGGGGGCTGGGTGTGTGGTGTGGGACAGCCTAAGATGGAAAGACGCTATCAAATTGCATTATGGGACGTCCAGAATCCAGTGGGGGGTTTTTATTATTATTTTACTTGCCACTTTTAGGGATTCTAATTTAGGATGTATTAGCCTCTGCTGTTCTAAATTGGACTTTTGCAAATACCCCAACTTCATGGTTCAGGTGCAACAGTAAATTGGAGCTGAACTGGAGGTTCGTCTGGGATATCTGAAATACATAAATCCAAAAATGTTTGCTCCAGCAAAACTACTCCTGCCTCCTGCAGTACTGCGCAGAGAGCACGAGCGGTTCCTTCTCGGTTAACCAAACATTTGATTCATTTCAGCGCAGTGGCTCATTGAGGCAGCTTCGGCGTGACTGCATGGCTTCATCCTGCTTCCTTTTTCTGCGAACATTCCCGTTCCCACGTGTCTCACCTCTCGCTCCCCTCCCGTCTCGTTCTCAGGCATGCCGAGCGCTGCCACCGTGGTAATTGTGATGTGTATCGCTGCTCTGGTGGTGGTTGTGGTGCTCGGCATCTACCGCATCCACCTGACCCACCAGCAGGAGGTCAAGCTGGCAGAGACGGCCAAGGAGGCGGACGCTACCTGGGACGACTCGGCTCTGACGATCACGGTCAACCCGATGGAGGTAGGATTGGGAAAAAGTGTGGAAGGAGGCTGTCGGGGAGGGAAATAGGGGGAAAATTAAAACAAAAGAGGGATCAGTGACTGGAATATCTTAAGAGGAATGGAGATATGTGCATGCTCTGCCCTCACATCAGGAATTAAAGGAGAAATGATGGTGACTTATTGGCAAATTTCTGTCGATTTAGTTTCTGAAACTCTCGGAATACTTCTCACAACAGAACCTGAAAGGGCCCCAGGCTGCAGAGGAGGAGGCCAGCGAGGAAGAGGAGGAGGAGGAAGAGGAGGATGATGAGGAAGAGGAGGAGGAGGAGGAGGAGGATGACATCACCAGCGCTGAGTCAGACGACAGCGAGGAGGAAGTGGACGTGCAGCTACCCAGGATGCAACGCCAGAGCAAGAGCGGCCAAAACTGGGACAAAACAACAATATCTTACTGAAAACAGTCACAGTCACAGTCACTCACACACACACACACTAACACACACACATGAACACACACATTGTGCAACACGTCCTTCGTGAAACCTCAAATCAGATGGTTGAGACAAAAAGACTTTATGTGATTTTGAGGCTCTAAAAAATGAGGTAATATCTCCCCCTAGTGGAATACTACACTGAAATACACACACACACACACACACACACACACACACACTGCAATGATTTAACCTCCGCCTTGTCAGAAAACCTGTTTTATACAGCTGATCAGAACTAATATGACACTAAAACTCAATCAAATGACCATCATCCTTCCTAAAGGGACAGCTCACCAAATTTAGGTCATCCCAGACAGCTGTTCCCCCTCCAGCGATCTCCCCTCCCGCACCGCAACTACAACCTTTAGTGAAATAAAGTTTTTTCGTCGGCTACCATACATTCAGTTTATTGTGTCGAATTCCACAGCGAGATCTCTGAAGTCCCATAGAAATGCAAAACAGTCT
>CAEMYA010000253.1:289904-305332 GCA_903131615.1 Diplodus sargus | reverse complement strand
AAAAAAAAAAAAAAAAAAAAAAACTGGGTTGCAAGAGAAAAAGAATCAGACTATTTTTTGGTTTGTATACTTCATGTTATTTATCAGTCTTTATTCTAGCCTACGCGGCACAGCCAGGTGATTTTACAGAAATAGCATATTTTCAATGGTACTCAAAAACAAAAAGGAAAAAAAAGACGATCTGTGTGTAGTCATGTTGATCTAACCAAGGGGTCTGAGTTCTGGGTTTTTGGGAAAGACAGAGGAGTCTCCTTGTACATTTTTATACGCTCCTTTCTTGTAAATAGTGAGTAGATGACCCCCCTCCCTCCCACACTCCCATCCCCTAACACCACTTTCTCCACCCAGAATCCCTCCTCCTCTCCACCTGTACACAACACACATGCCACCTCTTCATATGTACATACGTATTCCTGAACCCACTAGCCCGTGGGGGGGTCTTTACTGAACAGACCCCTCAGTTCCTCTGTGTGTGTTTCTAGCTCTGTGTTCAGATCATTCCAGCTGACTGCGAGACTCCGGGTTTGTTGGGATGGATGTGCCACTGCCTCTTTAGTGACTGGGTCTGTTGGAGCTGCACTAGGCGAGATGGTCCTGCGAAGAGGCGCCGTGTCTCATACATCCGAATCACATATCAGGGATGTGACGGAGAACAGAGGGTCCCCTCACTGCTCACGTACTGTCTGCCAGACTCGCCCCAATGAAAGTTTGGTCTCGGCGCAGTCACAGTGGCGAGCTCCTGAACGGGCAACACTAAGAAAGCCAACATCTACTCCTGCTAGTCATTAATGCTGCATTGCAGAGATTCTGCAGAGTGAGAAACTCCAGCTTTTCTGAGAGGAAATGTGCAAACGGTACTGGTCGTCAGTAGATGCAAATATCTACTGGCTGACCGTTACAGGATCTCTGAGGCCATACCAGTATCATCATTTGACTCTTTAAAATGTGATATGTATATATGGGCAAATGCTGGTTTGTTTCTTTCCTTAAACATAGCATTGCAAACATTTTATTTGATAAGGATCATTTGGAATGTTCTAATTAAAGAACTCTAAACAAAAGACAAAATGTTCTGAGTGGAACATACGTCCGTGGAAAACATCTCAAAACAGTCACTGCAAATACAACAGGAGATTCTAAACAATAAACTTCACCGCAATAAAAACTAGACACATAATAAAATACCAGAAAAAGAGCATTAAAGATGAGGCAGGACACAGGCTCAAATATGTAAAAAATGCACCATATTTTTTTAGTAATAGCTATAACAAATAATATATAACTATGATAAAGGAAATAAAGTATGTGTAATGTGGGAAAGCCCGCATTATGACAATTAAAGTTGCAGTGCTAAATATTTTTTATATTAGCAATGGATCAAATGACTTCATGTGGAACCAGAATGGTACTGAGTAGAGCGCATACCTCCGCCAAGGCCTCCAACAGTTCCCTTTAATTCAGTCAAGCCTGATCTAAAATCAATCTCGATAATCCTATCTCACTTTACATTTTATACCATCTATCACTGCTTAACCATAAATGTACTCACCAGATCTAGGATCAGCTTCAAATTGTACCCACTCATAGCTACCAGCCGCTTAAATACGCCTGATTTATTTTCAGCAAAGATCCATTCGTTATTCATTACTTTAACAAAAATGTTGAAAAACTTAAAGCTGAACAAACAAATTCCTGAAAACACGACCGAATGAAAGGTGTCCCCTCAGATTGATGAACCCAGAGGATTAGAACCGAACTCTACAGTTCCCCTTTACTCTGCAGAGCATTTGAATGTTTTCAGGTGACTGTTGCTGTTGAAAAAGCTCCAATGAACCGACTATACACTACCTGCCCAGCACCATATAGTTAAAGTCAGTGAATACATTGAACAGAGATGAGCACGTGGCAGCTTAAGAAGTCAAGATTTCCCTCAGGAGTCGGTGGAGAACAAAGCAGAGCTAAAAGGAGAGCAACTGTGTGACTTTGATTTCGTTCATCCGGCGGGCAGAAACAGAACTCCCACTGAACGCTCATGTTGCTCTGTGTATGTGTAAATAGATAATAGTAGTGTGAGCACCAGATCGACTGTATCTGCTGATGTACATGTTGTGTGTTCAGACAGTTAGGCTGTTCCCAAGCAGCCCAAAAAATCTAATGATGCTGGTTTGACACTTTTTCAAAACATGTCTGTCAGACACAGAAATGAAGTCCATGTGTAGGTCTCGTTCTGGTCCACATCGGCACCACAGCATGCTTTTATAGCTACAAAACATTACTTTTATGTCCATATTCTCCTTAATTACATGTTTTTTTTTTCCTTTTTGATAATAATGGTTTTTAATGAAAGTCGCTAGCTAATGCTGCCTCATATCACTGACACAAAAGAACAAGCTGTCCCATCTTCAAAAACACAAAGCAAAGAAAACTTACCTCTGTTTTTTTTTTTTGTTGGATAAAAGAGACTATGACACCGAACCTGCAAGAGACTTTAAACAAGTTTGCCTTTGAATAAAATGCAGCATTAATGAAAGACACTTATTCTAAGGGGATGATGTCACACCGCATTAATGCCACCTAGGGACACTCTGGTGGGGCCACCGGTTGTGAAGTTGCCTGGCGCGACTTGAAAAGGACAGAGAGCAGAAGTGAAAGAAGCGTTCGGCGGCGTCACATCTGATGCGATCGGAAAACCCAGTCGAAGGTTTCCTCACCTTGAGGCGGAAGGGCATTAATCTCTGGCTGTGGCCATCCTAAAACAAGTCTGTCTGTGATGTTTCAATAGAAAAAAAAAAAAAAAATCCACAAAACAGCAGAGGGTTTTGTCACGTGTGGCGTGTTCGATAAGTACGGTCAGCCACAGGTAAATCAATGTTCGGTTAAAGTCAGAAACACTGGAAAGTTTCCTCCTCTGACAGCCGTCCTGTGGGTGCAGCTGGGAGAACCTACTGTATGTGTATACTGTAGCTCTATGTTCATGTAAAGATCTCATATGTTGTTTAAGAGTTTCTCCTCATCTACTGTGACACCCGGTCTTGTGACGTCACCTCCCTCCCCTGCACCCTCCCACCCCTCCCCTCCTCCCCCTCCCCCGGAACCTTTGGTGGATTTTGCATCGGCCCGAGCCCTAATGTTGTCCTGACGTTTGTTTTAGAAGAGGAGGGCGGTGAAATTAACATGGAAACCTTGTATAATGTGTAAAACTTTTTCTGTTTTTTTATTTAATTTATTTTTCTCTGGACTCTTTGGTCTGTTTTCCTTTGGAATGGTCACTACAGCACTTTCTGTAAAATTGGCCAATAAAAACTTGTTTTGGAATCTAGCGGTGGGTCTCGTATCTGTGTGAGGGTGCACGGCCGAGGTGTGTGTGTGTGTGTGTGTGTGTGTGTGTGTTAGTGTGCGCGCGCATGTGTTGGAGCCAATTGCATTGCATTACACGCGTAGCTACTTCTATCTTTAGTCCATTATCTGGTGATGAAAGTGAGGATTCTTATTAAAAAAAGTGGAAAAACTGCAGCTAGCGTGGACAAATGTGTGCAATCTGACTCTAATTATTTATGCACAAGGCACAGTTTTGTTTTTTTTTTAGCATATCTGTGGAATTGAAAACGCCTTCGGTGGGTTTATTATGACAGAAATAGCGTTAAGTGAAAATCATTTACACCTGACCTTGGTTTATAAACTCATACATTTCGACGCTGATGTTGTTTTAACACAGCCCCTTCGCAGCGGTATTTGGTTTAACTCAACACTGCGGGGCAATTTTCTGAATTTTTCCTCGAAAAGACATTCATTTAATTGAATTCAGCCAAGCGTCGACTCTCTGAACTACTTATCCTCTCCTGGGGGGGGGGGGACGGTGTGACACTGATCCCCGCGAGATTACTTTTAATTCATTTATAAAAAAGACTCTATCAAATAGGTCGCGCATGCAACGGTAAAGACAGCGAACGCGAGGAAGTCGTACAAAATGTCATTATCAGTGTGCTCTGACCCTCCATGCCGACAGCCGACAGTGTTATTTTTGACTGCGTCACACATCATCAGGCTGGTGTTCCTATTACTGTTATTCTCTGCAGCCACAGCAGGAGGCCGCCTCAGGAGAGACAGCTATCATGCACAGTGAAAGAAATTGATATGGATATTATAGTGACAATTATAGGAGTCTGCTTTTCTTTGTTGAGTCTGCTCAGCAGCGTTCTATAAGGGGACGGGCAAAGCTGCAGGCCGAGATAAGCACAATCATCATAAGACGTGTTTTGGTTTGCTCTTTTTCTGCGTGAGGGCGACCAGAGTTTGTGCTGCCTGGTTGTGGCTGTTGAGCTGCTCCGTCTAATCTGAGCATAAAGGCCGAGCCGCCACTGTCGTTAATGTGATTCATAACAGTGAAACAGCACCTCCTGGGTGTATGTCGGGTTTTGTTTATGGTCTTTTTTATGCCTCTGCGCTGGCGATAACCGTGGGTGGAGGCATTTTGTTTTCATTTCCGTCCGTCTGTCGAAATCTAATTTTTGTGGCTGAAGAAACGCCTTGAGGGAATTTCTTCAAATTTGGCACAAACTGCCACCTGGACTGGAGGATGAACTCACTTAAGTTTGGTGGTCAGAGGTTAAAGGTCACTGTGACCTCACAAAACAACTATTCTAATTAGCAACGTCTATTACGAATTCAATACGTATCATGATTACGACAACTTTTCAGGACAAGGATCAAATGATGACGTTTTATATCAAAAAGGCCAAAGGTCAACTTCACTGTGTAGTCACAACGCGCCGCAAAAAAAATATCCCGACCCATTATTCAATGCCATACCTCAAGAACGGCAACCCGAACGGTGCGTGGCAGTGCACAGGAGGTAACTCTGGTTGAAGTGATCAGTGAGCGGTTCGGAAACATGAGCTGATCTATAGGAGCGTGCGCTCTCCATGGTGCTGAAGTGCTGCTCGGCACCACGGACAGCGACACTCGGTGCTGGTCAAAGTCTGCAAATAACAATACACCGCACCGCATTGCATCCCGCTCATGTTTAGATTGTCTGGCATCGGTCCATTTGGGCTGTGGCACTCATTCTGAATTTGAGGGATCAAAACTCCATCCAAACTCCAATCTTTGTTATTCTAAACTTTACATTCAAGACAGCAAGCTTTTATGGTTTGACAGATAGATAAGGATCGACATTTGCCAAACATGTGTGTGTTTGTCTTTCTACGTCTATTAATGTGCTGAGCAGTTTGAGTCTTATGACCGGCCCTTAGCTGACCGTCACATAATGGTGTTGCTTTTGTTGGCACCCAAGTCGGCACACTTGCAGGAGTGCAGCCTCCGTGCACGCATAAAGGAAATAGAGGAGGTAACAGACGCCATTACACATTTCATTTTATGCCACTTTTATACTGAGGAGCTAAATATTCCAAGCACCAGCCCTAATAGGCCTTCAGTGCTGTAGTCTACAAATCCTGCTCCTTCCTCATGGGCGCAGTGTGCGACGACAGGCAACTGCTCCCTCATGAAGTCGAGGTAGGTGGCGTTCCATTGTACTTTTTCAAATAGGAGATCAGACGTTTTAAAGCTCTGAGTTGTCCGGGATGCAGCATCAGACCTGGAACGAAGGATGTTTTTGCAAAGCGGTGACATTTTGGCAGGTCCTGGGGGCTGGTAAACATATTATTTCACAGAGGGCCCTCATAAGAACAAATATGAGTGTGAGCTAAATGTTTTAATGGTGTTGTGGAGACAAATCTGTCCACACCGTCACATTATTTGGACTCATCTCCCACTTGGGAAAAAAAAAAGCTACATGTGTGTGCTTTCTTTGTGTAAGTGTCGGCTCATTTTTTTAATGAAAAGGCTGTCACAAGACACACAGGCTAAGTCTGCTGGCACCCTGTTGTACTCTGTAATAATTCAACTTGTAGTGGGTGATTTAAAGGGTCATTCAGTTCCAGGACCCCAGTTGTGAGCAGCTCCTTCATTTCCATAGTGCACAGCACTCCAGAAACACCGGTGCACATTAACAACACAGTCTTAAATCAAGTTGTTTTGGGTTTTTTTTCATATATGCCTGCTGACTGTTTTCTGTGTACTCTATAATTTGCCCTTTTTCACGGTGAATACACTACAAAATCACAGCTGGTATAGCTGGAAGGAGCCTGAGGAGAAGTGAGTGAAGTTATTACTAATACTACAACTTGATCCATTCAGTTCGTTTCTTTATTATTTCAACATCTGCTTTTAATAGACGCGTCTACTTCAGAGATCATTTTTTAAATTGTAAAGTACTGTCACGTCTTCTGTAGCTTACACGTGCCCCTAATGATTTCTGAAAACACACCAGCAATTGTCTCTTTACCGGAAGCACTCTGCTTCCACCAGCCAGTCGGGTTCACTTCAGTTTGTCAGACATTAGAACAGCAAACCCTGCGTCTGTTTTACATTTGGACCACAGATTCATCATGGGCAGAGTGTTTACAATACAGTACATTTCCTGTACTATACCATACTATAATATAATAAGGGTTGCTGGGATTTTGAGTCCATGATCAGTAGACTGTCTCCATCTGGTGGATGTGGACAGCACTGCACAGCTTCCTGGCATCACTTCCAAGCCAGTGTTCCATTCTGTCCGTGTTTCCCAGTCACTTCTCAGCTCCCTCAGGCCGGCTTTTATTCTATTTACAGTTTTCTGTCACGACACGTACAGGTGTTAATGATCTCATTTATGACTTCAGCCTTGAGCCAGTTAGGGATTAATATGAATTCTGAGAACGCTGCGTTACTAAAATTCCAACAGCTGCTAAAAAAAAAGCAGTTTATTGCTCGCAGACACTGGCGGGCAGAACCGACTCAACAGAATTAAAATATTCACAAAACTTTTTGGTTTTTCCTGGGCAGAGCGGAGCCGGGGAAGCTCCAGGCGCTGTCACCTTCACTCTCGACTCGCAGACAGAAATAGACTTGAGATTCTGCACACAAATCCTTTCTCTCTCCCCTCGAACTCCGAGCTGCGGCTTTGCAACTTTACATTTCTGTAATCATCCACTCATTTAATTAACATTTCAATTAGCCGGGGAGTCATTTATTCTACCCGCTTCCAACGACGACCGAGCCCAGAAGAGGGACGGACGTATGCTGCTGTTGCTGCTCAGACGATGGCAGTGTCAAAGCTGGAGGGCTTATCGCTTCCTGTCACTCACAGAAGCTCCTCGTGAGCGGGAGCTGGTGCAGCAGTATGTAAATAATCAAGTCCAACCTGCCCGAGACAAAAATAGAGTACTTTTATTCCCGCATACATTATTTATTAGGTTTCTTTATACTCCAAGGCAATTAGAACAAAGTTAAATCCTTAATTGTGACCTTGGAGAAGCTAAAAGCAGCAGGGATGAAAGAGGGAGCCGAGGGAATTTGCAGACCTGCACAGACACGGGCGGCGGACCAGGCTGCCTGAGGAAGCCAAACCTCACTGTAGTTTATACGGAACAAAAGGTGAGCACGACAGTTGAGCACGGAAGCAAAAGCAAAGGCACTGAAGCGGAGGTGAAGGCGGGGCGGCAGCAAAACACTGCCCGCCGTGTGATATCTGAAAGTAAGAGCAGATGGTTTGCATCAGCGGTGGCTGCTGTGTAAACCACTTTAAAGGGTCAACCAGTGAGCCTTGTGTACACCGGAGAGTGTGAAGCCAGCGCAGGAAACCGTGGCCTTTAAGGCTGCCAGTGTCCTGAAGCATGATATCAGTGCCGAGCAGAGAGGTTCATAGGTTTGGAGCTGCTTGTTCACATTTCACCATAAAATACAGAATGCGTGTGCCAGTGTGTTTATTTATTTTTTTATATATTCCACACAGAAGGAGTCAAAGAGCCGGGGTGAGACTCTCCTTCAGGCGCTGGACAAACAGCAGACAAACAGCAGTGGACTGGAACCCTGAAGGCTTTTCATAAGTTCTCTGCACATGTATGATGTCAGATTCAGAGAGCCTGCGTGCTGTGGATGCTGAATTCATCTAAAATCGAGCCAATCGTCCTTTTAAACGTCCTGAGCAGAGTAATCTTTAGCTTTCACCAGCTGTCAGCAGCTCACATGACAGAATCTGAATGTTGATGATCGGATGTTTCTTTCCCAGATGCACATTGTTAGTCACAGTTAACTTCTCCCTGGAGAAGGAGGGGACTTTTACTTCCAGAGCATGTTCTCCTGGAGAAGCTCCTCCACAGCTGGCCCATTTGCTTACCTTTTTTTTGTTCTTTTCAATAAACTGCATTCATGATCTGAAGCCTCTGCTGTGCGACTGGCAATTATAAAGTAAGCCAACTAACTTAGTCAGCAGGAGTCGGCTAGCTTAGCCTAACCTTCCTTGATGGCTTTGCTGCAATCGTACTGGGAGGAACTCTAATTATCCGATCAGATAATTAGACCAAGTCAGGAAGTGACGCACGCTGTAATAATCTGTCAGGTTGATGGAGTGTGTGGGTGAACTTGAGCACACAGAGTCTGGGGTTTTGAAGTGAAACAGATTGAGAGCGGTCGGTCCCTGTGTGGACGATAGAAAACATGCTGAAGATAAATACTTGTCTACAAAATAGTATTCATGTGTAACTCCATACGCATCCACCATGTGGATCCCTAAACTTTCCAGGGTCCAACATTCTCTACCAGGCCTCCGCCTCGCTGCTGAGCCCCCCCTAGCATGAGGTCTCCGAGTGGGCCCACCTGGACCAGACAAACGGGCTGAGGCATCCACTGATGGGCTGAAATCATTTTCCGGCACGCAAGCCCATCGGGAATCAAGAGGCAGGCTCCGTGTGCGAGGCACGACAGTCAACAAGAATTAAAACGGTCATTACCTCACTCACCAGACATGCTTTCTGAGGAACACGAGCTCTGTCAGCTGCCCGGGGAGGAACAGGAGGAAATGGTGAACCGTTTTGGAAAAAACACCATCACATTTGGCCTAATCCAACGCTCCTCACAAAAACAACATTCAAGGACCGAGAACACTCTTCCAAGTAAACACCCCACAGCTCACTGTAAAACCTCTGAATGTCACAAGTTAGTGCCAGAACCTTTTCCAGCTCACCCACAGGGCCAGTGCTGCCGCGCTCGTCAAACACGTGTGCCAAGAAGACATCTCCCTCCTCATATGACACCTTCCTGATACCTGTGGTCACTATAATCTGCATAATGATCCCAGCATGTCACATAGGGTGCATTTAAACTGGCTTGTCACAGTCAGTTCAATACAGCATGAGTTGCATTTTCGCATTAAGCTGCAGGGATAAGGCTGACAGGGCTTTAACATCGAATTTGACATCAGGATACTAGTTACAATCCTCATTTCTTTGGAAACTATCATTGTGCAATCATGCTGACGGTGACAAAACATCTTCTCTTCCACAGAAGGAGGAAGCTGTGGCACGTCCCACAGCTGACACATGAGAGACGCTTTTCACTGATTTCACAAATGGAGTTAGGACGGCTGCAGTAGCCTGAGGCGAGCTTGATGGTTCCGTCCCGACCTTGGAGAGGGTTGGACCGCAGAACGGTCCGACTCAAGGTCCACTCGCTTATTTCTCCCTGAGCCTTAGCGACATCATGCAGGGAAGCAAAGTGGTAAGCTCCAGCCAACAGGAAAGTGGAGCTGAGATTGTTTTGTTGATTGCTGTTTCCATGTTTGTAGCTGAGGGAATAGATTTCTCACTGATGGTCCGTGTCCACCGGTGGACTTGAAAAAACGCTGGTATTTTGGTTCCCTGTCTGCCCGCTATTGCCATTTTTTATTTTTTCACCCCTGCCCCTCAAACATCCTGAGTCCACCGCTAACGCAAACATTCCTTTTTGGATGGCCGCCTCTCGTCTGCTCCAGGATTTCAAACCAAACCAACATGGCAGCTCATTTGGAAACTGTCTCTTATATTATGTATAGATCACTGAAATGTGTTTCTGAAGACATCTGACGGGAGAAACAAGCCGTGCAGCTGCTGAATTTGTCTTCATATAAGCTTTGCAGCGGCTGCACAACAATAAATGGGAAGTTTAAAGACGGTGGATACTGTGGACACGTACCGTGACTCCTTCCTTTCCCTTCTCAATCAAAACAATGAAAACAAAAAAAAACATAGTTTGACAGCAAAGCGTGGGAAGTGATGGTGACAGGTGACAAGAACAAATGCAGCATAGCCCTAAAATAACAGATTTCTCTGGGTTTAAACTGTGAGAGCGGGTGAAGAGTGAAATCTAAACAGTTCAGTTGACGAGGCCAGAAGAGCAAAACAACGAGCTAAAAGACACTAAAATGCTTGGCTGAACTGAGGATTCAAGCAACAGTTCTCATATATATATAATTCTCACAACTTTTAAATGAACAAAGATGAGAGGAGCTAGAGGTGCTCGCAGACACGGGGAGTTTAACATCTGTAATTTCTATGGAATTCAGCTTGCAGATGAAGACTTTGCGGTGTTGAACGCTTCGAAATGAGAGCGTAAGTGAAACTGAGCTGAGATTGTCCTGCCAGCTACTTTAAAAGTGCCTCTTCCTCCTCCTCGTCCTCGTCCTCCTCCTCCTCCTCCTCCTCCTCTACAGCAGAAAATTCATAGCTTTAAAGTGCACTAAATCCCTTTCACCTCATAAACAAACCCTCTTACTGACACTCCAGTCAAATAATTACGGCACCACACCACTCCACTGTCGAGGACGGGCTAATCCACTTTGTTTTAATTATGAGGCCACTGTAGGAGCAGCTTCTGGAAAATGAGTTTGCCTCTCAAAAGAATTAAGCCAATCAATGCATGAATTAGCAATAGTTTGTGTGAGTGTTTACAGGCGGCCAACTCGCAAGCCTTATTGAATTTAAGGGAAACTGCACCCATGTTACACTTTAACTGATTCAGGAGGATTCATAACCCTGATGATGTGGCCTCCATATGACCCCACACCACAGACTGATAGAATGATGTATGTGAGGATTATGATGTGAAAGTAAAATGATTTTTAATTATTCTTTCATCCAGAGCTCACAGTGAAAATCAAGAGTCAATATTTTCAGTGGCAAACTGATTGATCAGAGAGCTTGAGCGAGCACGGTGACGTGACGCCATCGGGCAGGATCGCCTTTAAGTCTGGGTCGGGCTACCAGGTTCCGGAAACACCGTTTTGGGGTGTTGGCAGGTACACAATTGGCAAGTAAAATTCAATAAACACTCCGTAGTGTCAGCCTCTTTGAATGTGAGAACATAAAAGTTTTTTGTATCACAATCTTTACTGAGGAAGATGTGATGGACATTTTTCCAAACTTTCTTAAGAAACTTGACAGAAGCAAACAGGGTAGTGTTTCCTGAATTCTTCCTAAAGTGTGTAGTGAGATGAAATATGTCAGCCGTTGTCTCGTTATGATCTATCCGATGATGAAGTAAAGACATCAGGAGACCTTGTCCTAAGATGTCTGCAAAGGCTACAGTCATGCTCATAAATCCTGCATGGGTTCGGTTACTACGTCCATAGCTTTATGTATTGTGCTCCCTTTATCCTGCCAACAGAAAAATCAACATGCAGAGACTTAATGTGGCCTTCAATAACTGCATGAGGCTGCTTTTTAAACATCTAGGAAGGAGTGTTGGTGTGCATCTGCTCCGGCACAATAGAAAATCTTATCTGCTAATATATGTGAAGGGCCTTGGCTCACCTGAGGTGAGCTCCATCAGGTTTTCATCCAGACTGTGGAGCCCCTGGTCCTGCTCCTGTTTGTATGTGGGTGCAGTCTGCTCATGTGTGTCTTTCATATGAATCTATGTCTGTATTGTCTTCCTATTTTTGAGACATGGACCCTTACCTGTGTCCTCAATAACATATCATTATCATATCTTTTCTTATCTTATATTGTCATATGCTTTTAATAAGGTAATCCAAAAAAGTGATTTGAGGGTTAAGCTCTCTCTCTCACACACACACACACACACACACACACTGTTTAAACTAAACCGTAGTGTTGTAATGGCTACAGATGCCCAAAGGGTGTCAGCACTGATGCAGCATAAAAAAACTGGATCCACCTGGATCAGTTCATCAGCTGGCTTGAGCCACATGTGGGGTCATTTCATAAACACACACAGGTGCAGCAGGATTTAGTGTTTTATGAATGTTTAAAGATAAAAAGGTTTCAAAACGATCGTTCCTGTGGAGCTGTCGTTGAAATGTTCGGCCAGCTCACACGAGAGCCACACAGCGACTTGCACAACCGCATGTTGCCGCATCGCCACTGCATTGCGACTTGTCACCACCGCCATCCATCAGGATCCAGTGAACAAGAGGCTTCTCTGTTGAAAAGCAAACATCTGGGAGCGCTTATGTTGAAATAGAGACATGTTTTGTTTTTTTGTTTTTTTTTATCTCAGCAAAGTCACCAGAACCAGGAGGAGTGCAGCATTAAAGGTCATGAACCCCTGATCCGGCCTGTCATTGGCTGGTTGTGTATTTACATACGTGAGGCACAGCGCTGAGGAAACAGAACAGGCCGGTGGGCACAGCTGACACTGCACACACACTGCACACTGACGTCACACAGCGTGTGCGTAGATATGGAGGATGTAAAAAAGCACTTTTGGCACCCAGTCAGTGACAACAGTGGCTCGCTGTGTGCGTCGGCCTGATGAGATTATGAGGTCATCGCCTCAGCCAAGTGGTTTGATGGAGCTGCCAGTGCTCACACACACACACACACACACGTAAAACCACCATATTTAAATACACGAATCAGAGACACGCGTGACAGTCAGTTGTGTTGCCTCCAGGCTGTGGCCAGTAATTAACCTCAGTGTGTGTGTGTGTGTGTGCTCACAGGGATATGTTATCACTAATTTTAGATGCACCCTTGCAGTAAGGCGGTTTGTTTTTGCCCAACAGGCAGCAGGTGACATTTGAAAAGGTTGAGATAGCAGGCAGGAGGTCCGACTGGAACCCGGTGAAAGTATTAACAAGCACGCTCGACTGGAACTTCATGCCAGCTTGTTTTACTTCTCTCTTGCAACCTTTAACTGTAAAAAAAAAAAAAGAAGAAAAGAAAAAAAAAGAAAGAAAAAGAACCCAGAAAAGGTGGCACTTCTCAATCAAAATCCCCACTTTTTTTCCTCAACGGGAAAAAACACCTAAATAAAAAACGAGCTGAGGATGCTCAGAGGGAGGCGCTGATGGTGCAGGGGGAGACAGACAGACGGAGAAAAAGATAAAGGACGGATACGAGAAGGCACCACACTGTTATTATTGGGCCTCACACTGCGTTCCCCCACTGTGAGAGTGTGTGTGACGGAGAGATAAGAGTGTGACTCATGCATACCTTCACAGAGACCCTAAAGATACCCAGGTAACACTCGAAGCTGGCGCCGCTCAAATTAGAAGTCAGCGTTGTGACCATGTGCGTGCTCATTAAGCTGCTGTTTAGGGAGCATGAGGAGCCCTCCAGATGAGGGTCTCGCCTCTTGATATCTTTATTTTTGCACCTCTGAAGCTGTCTTCCGTATATTCAGCGGGGGAAAGCTTCTCCAGCGCAGTTATCTCCACTCTGATTTTGAAAAAGTACACAGCGCCGACAAAAATAGCCCTTCTTTCACCTTTTTGTATTCTCCTTTTTCACTCTCTGCGACATCAGCCCAAAATCGCTCTCCTTCTTTTTGTTAGTCTCCGCTTCGCTTTTCCTCCAGCCAGAGGAGCAGAGTGTTCAGGCAGCGTTGAAAGGGAGTTTTTAAGCTCGCGGCTGACTCGAGTAGTTTGGCCCTACGAGCTGAATTTCATCATATCTGTGGTTCTTTGCATGCGTGCTCAACTTCTGCTTATTTTATCACTGCAGTGGGTTGAAATTTATGCTGCACATCAAAAACAAGGAAACTCAATAACATGTATTTGTTTTGATAGTCGCTGCACAATGTGTACAGTAACTGAATCAATGACACTAAAATCTTTATTTTACCTGAACAAAGACGCTTTTATGAAATCTAATTTCCACTAGTAGTACCACAGATGTTGTCAAGAGCTGAAAAACAGAAAACAGAAAAACAGGAGAATTATTTGAATTCTCTTGAACCTTTTTTTTTCATTCTTAAGTTTAAATATTCATTCCGTACACAAATAACAAATCATATTTTCCCTGGCTGTAACATTACACCCAGTGGTTTTATTACACTGGCACATATTTGTACTGTGTTGCCTCCGAGCGGTGGCAGGATGTGTGAGGGGCGAGAAGAGTGAATTCACCATGTTTTGTTCACTGAAAAGGCTCCCTGGTGGGCAGTTTATCATGTTTAATCTACCACAGTGGCATCCCAGAGGGAAGTTTGTTTTGAACATCGGGGCACCAGGCGATCCGGTCGGGACAAAAGTGCTGGACTGAACAACGCTCCGACGTCACCGTCCACAGGGCACTGCTGCTGGGATAAAAACAGCTGCCAGGTAGGTGTAAGGTGACAGAAAACACAAGTCTTATCTAATGAAGCCAGAACAAAGCACACGAAGGCAGAGAGAGGCACAGCCATTCTCCATCACTGGAGGGTGGCTAATTCTCAAACAGCAGCACCGGAGCAGATATATTACAGCAGTGAGGGGTGGTTAATAGAAAATCAAAAGGTCAACACACTTTAAATAAAGGCCCTGTTGGATTGTTAATGAATACGCGAGAGCAACACAATGACTGAACTACTTACAGCGTTCAGCGTCCGTCATACCTGACTGTACAGCAGTACACAGTGTGGTCGATCAGGTTCACTGGTCGTTTCATCAGAAGGCTTTCGCCTCCTGCCAAGACTGAACCAACACTTCCCCGCGTTTGAAAATGTTTAATAAAAGAAACAAAATAAACTTGTCGGGGGGGGGGGTATGTGCATATGGAATAATGAAATTATATCAGATATTCAAAAGCACCGTCATCTGGATTATCCTGTTTTTTTCTGCTTTGGTGCTCCTCCTGATAACCAAAAGTAACCCTGTGTTTAACGTCACACAAGTTGAACTGTGGGTAATTCCCTCGGGCAAAGTCTGCAGTAATGTGTACTCAGGCAAAGTGGCTCAAAATGTCCGCCGGAGAGCCCTCATGCACTCGACAACACTTAGTGGGAAAGCATCTCAAAGCCCGTGAGTGTGGATATTGGGACGGGGTCCAAGAGGAAGAAGAACAATGCTATTTAGAGAAATTCAATTTTGTGAATTGAGAGGTGACCTGGCACCTCTGCAGCTACCTGTTCACACTCCATGCTGACAGGTCCGTACAGGCCTCGGGCCGGTACCGCCGCCCCGACGGGCAGGTCGGGTTATCTGGTGACTCTGACTCACGCCCAAATGTGAACGCGAGTGCGAGTGGCTGTTTGTCTGTGCCTCAGCCCTGTGATGAGCGACAGTAGACGCTACAAGAGACAATAAAAATAAAGAAGAGGAATAAGAATAAGAAGTATAATAATAA
>CAEMYA010000253.1:230366-289882 GCA_903131615.1 Diplodus sargus | reverse complement strand
AAAAAAAAAAAAAAAAAAAAAAGCTCTGACAGAAGTACAAAACAAGCCCTTTAAATATCAACTTAGGCTTTGGCAAACAATGATGGACTTTTTTTTTTCATCAGCCAAACAATGAAGCAATGAATCGAGACAGAAACAGTGGAGTGCTTAAAATGCACTGCAGGTTTAAGTTTCAGTATGTTGACAGATAAAACATTCCCAGTGAACTCTGGTACAGTCTGTCTTTGCTTTCAGTTCATCAAATCAGTGTCCCCAGACAGCTCTGTGGAGGTGGGGACGCTGCATGGGTGGAATTTCCACTAAGGACCTGAGATAATAATCAACATTTTTTCTCTCCAACTTGTATTGTTTCAGGTTTTTACTCAAGTCTCTCTGATGACCGTCCTCTATCTGTCCAGCCGAGAGACAGGCATAGAGGGAAGTTGATAAAAAAACCTTTGTAAATAATCCGATTCTTGCCTGAGTGGACTTCAGTGACCGGGACTTAAATCCCATGAATACCTGGTGGTCTTTGAGGGCACGTAAAGTCTGTGAGTGTAGAGGACTGTCCGGACCTGCGAACACTTCACCCAGAGATTTGGCTTGGGATGTAGACTTCAACGGACTTCGCTGATTTAATTACCCACAATTCATTGTAATACAGACTCGATGTTGTAGTTGTAACTGCATTCTCATTCGCTCTCAGGCGAGCTCAAAGGGAGGACATTTGGATTAAACCACCCCTTGGGGTTGTTGGGGCAGTATGCAGGTGTAAAGAGCACCTGCAGGCGCAGCTCAGGGCCGAATAAGAGTTTGCTAAATATATTTTTTTGGAAAAAATGTAATGTGTATTTGAATTCCTTGTTAGTGTCGTTCCCAAATAGACACTGGAACTGTATTATCAGTCCTAGACGAGACTGTAAACCACAGGGATTTGTATTTACACAGTGGAGCTGCACTCAGAAACTGACAATTTCAAAATGGCAATCTCTACACGATGTTGCTTTAAGTGCAAGTCTCTCATTGTCCCCCCCCCCTTACTTCTGGAGCCAAACTTACTCCTCTTGAGAGATCAGATGGCAGTCTGTCACAGTGTATTTTTTTATTTTTTTTTATAATCCCATTGTCACTTTGAAGTCTTTCCATTTTCACTTTCTCAAGATTTTTTGACACTTATTAACAGCAATATTTATTTGATTCAATGTGATTTCCAAGGTCCTAAGAAAGTGTTAAAAGAGACGTCTTCCATCTTTTTTCTGAACCTCTTCAAGGTCCCGTTTGTAAGGGAAGTTGATTTTTGCTCGTCAAACGCGGACGCACTGGGTCCTACAGTCCCAAAGCGTCGGTATTTAACGAGACGGGAATGAGACTCAGAAGTAAACTTCTCTTGCAAACGTGACTCTTAAGGATGAATCACTAACTGCAACTCAGAAATCAACAAAAGTGGAGCAGATAATGCATCTTTGATGTCGGCGCCGACCGGAGATTGAACATAAACGCGATGTGGTCACGTCCCCATCCGTGACTGCGTGCAAATTCCTGAAGTAGGTCAAAGAAACATCCCTCACTTTGAGGATTTTTTTTTTTTTTTTCCCTCTGAAGATATCTCCATGTGTGATCTGGAGGAGAGAGAGAGCCAAGCGCGAGGAGAAATCAGAAATGTAAGCTTTTACATGACTTACTGAGGCAAAGCAGGCGCAGGATTTTCCCCCATAAATTATGGATCTCTGCCTGTCTCTGTGGCAGACAACCGGCCTCCAACCATCCATCTCCTCGTCAGCCCGCTCCGCCACTTTCCATACATGCATATGTATAATGACGTGTTCTCATACAGAGGGGGGAAGGAGGCGAGGAGGGTGGACGACGGAGGATGAAGAGTGGTGCGATGGACAATTATTTCCTCAAACTCTCTTCTCAGAGCTTAAACACACACCTTGTATTGCCTGTCAAAGCAGGTGAGGCGGAAGATGAAGGCCTCAACGGCAAACGCGCTTTTGAGAAAGGAGAACGGCGACGGTGAGGATTTAAATAGCCCGAGCAGAGCCGAGTAAAAGGGAGACGGAGGGAAAAGTTGGCAGAGTGTGATGGAGGAGAGGAGGCAGAGGAAGAGACAGCGAGATGAATTGAAGTGAAGCCCTTACTGTCAGGAGGCAGCTAAATGTGGATCGCGCAAAGCAGAGTCACTTTTAACCAGATCAAACAAGTCATCAGCTCTAACTTTCAGGCTTGTTCAATAATCCTTTAAGGGGTCCGCCGCATGCATTATTGAACAGCACTATACGCTAAGGCAGACGCATGCTACAGCTGGGGATCAATTGCACACCGGGGCTTTTAGCGGCTCTCGTCTCTCTGGGGTGACTTGCATTTCGGGATCTTTTTATCTGCGTTTATTCTGAGCGTTAATGAACACGTGCGCGGGAGCAAAAACGTGGAGCGAGTTATCCTTTTCAAAGTCCTTCTTCGTTAAACAGACACGTTTGTGTCATCATCATTAAAGCATTAAATGTCCGTGCCCATCAGTTCTCCAGCGTTAGTGCTGGTCAGATGCCTCTCAGCGCGATTATGATATTATCTTCACAGGCTGGCTCTCTGCTGCACAACATTAATGGGTTTTCTGTTGGCGGTGCCAGGGAAAGCCACGGCGAGCTGAACTTTGATCACAAAACAGGCTTTGTTGTGTTCAGAGTCGGCCCAGGGGCCGGGAATCTGGTTTAGAGCCAGCTCGTCTCAACTCGACAGCAAAACCAGCATCTGGAGCTTTGACAGCAGCAGAGGATTTTCTGTCACAGTAAACCTTTGTACTTTATGCAACTCACATCATCACTGTTGGAAAAAAAAAAAAGTTCACACCATTAAAATGGCAATTTGTAAGACATGGACAGAATTTTAGTTCTTAAGATTCAAAGAAAGGAAGTGACATCAGAAACAGTGTTGATGTTACCTCAAAGTCATCTACGTATCGTGTCGCTGATTTGTCTACTGACGTTAGCATGCTAACCAGCGAGCCCCGGCCCGTCCTTTCTTGCAATACAAATTTGGCCCACAAAAGGGCGATGGTCCAAATCAGATTAATTATGTAGTATTCATCATCTTAAACAGTATACATATTTTTTTTTTACAAGGGAAACCACAGGTGAGGAATAAGCTTTGAATAAGGTGAATGTAACCAAGTAAATCAACTTCCCAAAACCAAATAAAGAGCAGGATTTGGCTTCTGTTGCTATTCCAAACTAATATTGTATCACCATGGCTCCCTCTCAGTGGATGTTACAGTACTGAAAATGCAAATATACAATTTTCAAACTGCAGCATACCTTGAAAAGAGGATATTTGCTGCAGCGCTACATGTAACCTTACATAATTAAATGCCATTTTGTCCATAACATGCCACTTGCTTTGGTTAAAAAAACCACGTGCCTGCCACTGGCAGGAGGATGCTAGTTATTGCTAATGTTCCTGCTTAGTGGTTTAATCCACTCAATGTTGCTCGTGTTTGTTTTTTTTCCAAAACTCTTCAGATACTGTTGTTGCTATTCCTAGAGCTCCATGCACCACCGGTTGAACACGTGGAAAAATCAGAGGCTTCACAAGCCTGCCATCACCTTGTTACTGTTGCTAAGCCATTACTGAACCCGGAGGCTCAGGGGCAGGTTTTTAGCGCATGGTCAATTAAGATGGAAAACTATGGATCAGATCATCTGTGTGATGAAAAGTACGACACTCAGAGAGGACGGGAAGCGAGCCAAGTTTAACAGAGTTTATTTTTATTCACATTTAAAAGATTCTCATGGCAGCACATTCTTCCACCTATACCAGCGAGTCCCACAGACAAAATCTCAAAATCCATAGCAGAAAAAAAAAAGACATTAAAAAAAAAAATCTCTTAAGACCATAATTTTCAAAAGGAAATCTGGGATAAAAACCCCTATGACGGTAAGACGGTGGAAGAAAAAAGATAGAAAAAGCAGCATTTAAAACTTTCTTGGGGAAGGGAGGATCTTCTGATATGACAGATGTGCTTGTATTTATTAACGTGTGCGTGTACTGTCACAGAGCAGGCACATTAGCAGTGAGAGACGCAGCTTCACCTTCAGATCAATCTCAGTCAGCCGTGCATCGACCAACAAACATGACGGAGGCTGGAATTACACTGGAGCGAGTGACGGAGAGACGGACGAGAGGAGGACAGAGAGGAGTTCAAGCCAGACTGGAGCTGTTGTGTTTATTTGCCTGTAGGTGGTAACTGACTGCTCGTCAGTGAGTTGTGTTCTTACTACAGACAGTTAGGGCTTTGTTTTCTGCACACTCCTGACACACAAACGCACACACTGTATACATATAATCCATGTGTGCTGCACTGCTTACACACTAGCAAAAATAGAACTGTGTGCGTAGACTTTCCCTCCCTCTCTCTCCCTCCTCCTCTCCCTCCATCTCCTGTGGCTTGGAGGGATGGTTGCATCTCCACAGAGCCGGCTGTGTTGTTGGGAATATAAATATAAATACCAACATGTTTCCGAGGAGGCTTCCTCACAGTCTGTGCGGAACAGATGTCGGGTGGGGGGGGGTGAAATGTCGCCCCCAACACCACAGCGTATAAGGCCTTTCGAACTGAGGACATGTCGTTTGACTTTTATACATGTGATTAGCAGGACACTGGATTGCAATTCTCTCTTTTAATCTCGTATTTATTTCATTCATCAGCTCCTACAGCCATCTGTCCGGGGGAAAGACGGCAATCGGCAACAAAAAAAACAAAAAAAGGCTAAAAACCAGAAGATAAAAACACCCAAAATGGAAAAGCCCCAACTGGCGTAAACAAAACCCCCTTGCAGTGCCGTCTTCACCACCTGCTCGCAGTCGACGTCATCATCGGCATCCTCAGCACACGTCTGATGGTTAGCATTAAGTTCTGTTTGGAGGCTGGTCGCCATAAGAACACGGGGGCGGCAGTTAATCCCATCTGTCCGTTTGTGTGTATATGGTCACTGGTACTGGAGGTAGTTCTTGAGAGTCTGCGGCAGCGGGAGTGTGTCGATGTGATGGATGCGCTCTCTACCCAGAGCCAGGCGAGCTACTCGTCTGCACAGGTCCATGAGGGGGAGGGGCTCCGCTGCGAGGGGTCAAGGGAGACAAGAGACATGGTCAGTGTCCAAACAGAGAGTACAAGCTGTGGGTGTGTGAGTCCAATTCTGTTTGTTTACTCTTCAAGTTGATGTATAGACCTGACCCTGTCCAAATGTTGTGGTGCCTTGCTGTTCAGACATGGAATATGTGACATTATTGGATTCATCTTGTTTCAATCATTCTGACATATTTATGTTATTGTTAATGTTCCTTCATACTGACATGACATGACAGTTATGGCACCTGGTGTATGAGAGGGCGAGGCATCACTGCTGGTAAACAATAGCAAATTGAACATTAAAACTATGAGAAAAGAAGTGTGTTTCCTGATTTGCAAATTATTTCGCAGTTCAAGGCTTTTCATAACAATTATGAGCCTGAGGACACTCGCCTCCAAATCTCTCTGTGAAACCACAGATACATTTTCTGACTAATTTCATAGTTAATTATAAAGGCGGCATTATAGGCTGAAGGTGGGTCGCTTAGCATGTTTGAACATTATTGAATGTATTATCTGTCTGATATTCAATCTGCAGTTGCCAGATCTATTTCAAAATCAAGATCTTTAATCAAACTGCACATCTTATTGAACAAACTGCACACAAACAAAAGTGTAACATTACACCGCAGTGGAAGCAGTTACTGTATGAACTCCCTCCAGGGGTGTGTCTGACACCGATGTCTGTTTCTTGGATTCAATAACACTTGAAATGTCGTCTCAAACACCGTAGAGATTCCCTGTCACAAGGAATCTTATAATGAACCAATATCAAACAAAGATAAACTGCTTTTAGCTTCAATCACTGTACACAGAGCAATGCAGGAGCAGCAGCACTGCAGGCTCAAAACTTGAAAACCACCACAAAACTAGCTGTGATTAAAGTACGGGGTCGTAGGTGTTCAGGGCAGTGTGGTGCTGAACAGTGTGAGGCAGAGCAGCATGACTCAGGGCTGCTGGGTGCTCTGACCCTCTCAGCTTGCGTACCGACTGTCCACGAAGGCGGCTTAAATACTTTTAAATTAGATTAAGACCCTGGATGCGTGGTAGTAACAGACAGAGAGAAGCAGCAACTTAAATATTATTTTTTGTAAATATATGCCAGTAGAACATGGAAACTTCCTCCCTCCAATTTTGGAAGCAAGTGATGTCTGTGTATGTCAGACAGAGACAGACTCAGAACTGCTGTCTCTTTACGGATGTCAAGCTGCTCCACCTGGAAGCACCATCTGGCTGGGCAGAATTCCTGCTGTTCCGAGTCCACTTACACACTGTGTGAAGGACACGGGAAGGAGCATTTGCTTGCAAACAAAAACAGCACACGCATTAGTTGCCGGGCTAAAGACTAAGAAGTTTGTTGGAGTTTCCCTGAACTAGCTTGACCTACATGGTCTACATGACTGCTTGCGTCCATCCATCCGAAACAGCTTATCCCTTTCAGGGTCACCGTGGGGGTTGGGGCCAATCCCAGCTGACACTGGGCGACAGTGGGGTACACCCTGGATAAGTTGCCAGTTCATCACAGGGCTGACATATAGGGACAACAACGATTGACGCTCACAGTCACACCTATGGAGAATTTAGGGTAACCGGTTAACCCAACTTTTATTGCATGTCTTTGGATTGTGGGAGGCAGCTGGAGTACCCGGAGGAAACGCAGTGTTTTCAAGGATATTCAAATACAGCAATCGCAGCTATATGTGCTTGTAGCCTTGATGTTATGGTTATTTAAAGTGGTGATCTGGAAGATGTCCAGAAATGGCAATTACAGTGATTTTTGGACCTCACTGCTTCCCAGAGATCCAGTATTGCCTGTGTGACATCAGTCAATTGGAGGCTTCGCCACACATCCATAACACCAGCAAATGAAAACGATTTGCACCTTTTTCAACGTCCAACGTTATCCGTCTAGTCTTTGTTTCTTCGTCCATGACCGTTAGCAGTAACGTGAACCATTTAGTCCCAACACTAGCAGAGACAAGGAAATGCACAAATGTTATGTCGCATGCAAACCACCTACTCTCTCTGGCCGAACAACCACTGCCGGGTGAACACTTCACTAGCCAAATTCACACTTCCCTTTGAGTGCGGGAATCCCACGCCAATTCTCCGCATCATCCTGTGTGGGAAAATTCCAGATGTGGTGAGGACTGAAGTTTCACTACAGCTCTGACGCGCCTCTGGAGGTAGTATCAGAGGCGCAGCAGAGGCAAACTGGTGTCTGTGTGAATGGACAAGCCGGTGGCATGGAGCGGGGCGTGTCAGTCTGATCGTGTTCACAATGTGGTAACTAAACAGATCTTTCACTCAAAAAAAAAAATGGAGAAATGTCCCACAAAGCAATGTTACAGGACTACGGATGTCCTGATCAGTTTTTTTTTAACCCCGATCCAATCCGAGTCTTTTAATATTTAGTATCTGCCGATACCGAGTCCTGATCCGATACTTAGCCTTAGCTAATATTTTCTTGGATAATACAGCTGCATTAAGAAAAAAAGATCCTGCATTCCTTAATAGTTTTTTTTTTATTTTGTTGAAACAAAGTATATACTATCATATGGTTCTTCCTTATTCTGCATATGCTATTCCAACATTGGCCTCCACCTTCACTTTGGTGTTAGCAGGTGAGTGTGTGACGCTGCACTGTGACAGTAGACCCTCATGTACAGCCAGCTGAAGTGTGTGAGACGCAGCCCACACTTTGTTCCTCCATATCATCTGCTGCTTTTTTCATATTCCTTATGTTGTCATGTAAAATGACGTGGACACGTTGCTTGTCTATATCACATGTATTCAGCATCTCCTCGGTTGCCTGTTTTACACGCTCCGCTGTATGAGACCTACGAAACTAGTGAGCATACCAGCATGTTGTAACTCGAAAGTGGAGTAAATGTAATGTAATGCCGAGATGGTAGGGCACAGCGGGGATTCAAAAACTCCAGGTGACGAAGAAAACCTTGATCCTGATATTTCTCTGTCATTCTGAAAGTATCCGCGAGTGTTTGTTGCTTCAGTGTCTTTGCCTGTATTGCTTGAGTGAACTTGTTGTATTCTTTGAGTGTTTGTTTTTTATTTGCCTTATCAAATGTAGTATTAAGTGCAGCTCTTTTGTTACCATGTGTTTGTCTCCTTCCACCATTGTTTTCACTGATGGTGATTATGTAATTATGTCATTTAGAGCAAAAAAGGTAACTCACTTTCCAGGAGGTTTGGTGGGTCAGGATCTCGATCACATAACATTGTAAGTGTATCCATATGACTATAAAACAGTCAGCGGGTACATGTTTAGATTAACAGGAGGACACCGGACGGACACACAAACACTTCTCTCCGTAGTCCATTAGAGTGCAAATAAGCACATATGTCACGTCCAGTCTGCAGTCTGCTCATGGAACCAGAGCAGGTCGAGCCTGTCAAGACACCTCAGGCATTCCTTTGGGCATGAAGTGCTGCCTGGTGGCTACATGACAACTGGATGATGAACACACAGACATGGCTAGAGAATTGTCTGAATGAGGATTAGACCAGAATCAGATAAACATTGACGCGTCTTAATTAAAAGCAGATCAGCACAAATCCTCACTCAATGTCTCTGTTGGTATCAATGATGAACTTTTAATCGTGAAGAAAAACCCCAAACTTTGCTTTGTGTGGTTATCCGCATCTGACGTGAACTTTCGCAAGGACATCTCAGTGAATTCCTCTGCTGCAGTCTGGTTAGTGACCTTTGAAGTGGCAGTGAGGGGAAATAATGAAATCCACTACTGAACAGCAGCTGACAGACTGTATAGAAATGGAGTACAGCTATCTGAATTTATTTGACTGCCATGTGCTTAATGAAAAGCCTTTGTGCGAGCACCTTGGGGACAAGTGGCAGAGTGTGGATTCATTTGTAGCCACACCGTGATAAGTGCTTGAATCAGAAAGACATGTTGAATTAACTGAATATAGACGATGTGCAGTGATGTGTGCAATGAGGTAGTACAACTGTTAAGTCTGCACAGCACCTAGAAAAATACTTGGCAAGACAATTGCATCCTTCCAACATCTCATTACCATCTGTCAGTACAGGCAAGCCAATGCTTTAGCACACCAGCTTACAAGATTATCAACTACAACTGGTACAATCATGTCTACTTTTATCCTGCACCTTGTGATCGCCTGAACTCTGCTCTCATAAATAAACACTTCACACTCTCCTCCCCCCGTTTTAGATTAACTTTCTATTGGGCCCAACGGCACCCATCAATCAGTCTACCTTAACCAGCACAGCCTCCACATATAGGTAGTTTCCATAGTAACAAGCTCCTCACACCACCACTGTGTGATGTCACTGGAGTGTATAGTCACATACGTACCATGTGTTAATGCATAGATTTTCAAGTGATTAATATATCGTTGTAATTTTGCATCTAAACAGTAGAGCTTGTATATAACTGATAGCACAGTATGGACGGCTTTGACAAAAACAGATAGGTGGCCTTATAGAAGATCGGAAAACAAGAAGACACCTATACACCTTCCACAGAATTCCATTCAGAGGAAGATTATTTGTGTTGGACTAAAGTTAAAGATTTTTATTTTATTTTTTTAAAGATTTTACTCTTGACAGAGACCAATTGTGCCATGTGTTCGTCTTCTATAGAAAAGTACTTTTATTTGCTTCCATTTGGCAGGCCTTTGTGAGCATATTTACAGTGGATCCATTTCATCCAGATTAAACCCATCTAATTCCTTTTTTCTACTTCAGTGTTGTACCTCTTTTTCTGCACCTGCCTGTATCAACACAGAAAAATAAGTTCTATAAAAATTACCACTTCCAAGTGCAACACTTTCATTAGAAGTCAAAAGTAAAACATGACTGCTTGCGGTAACATGATTGATGTGATCATGATCACAGTGAGCCTCATTCCTCACCAACAGTGCTCTCCTGAGGGAGGTGATGACGTGATCATGCTACTCACTGACAACCAGCCAATCCCTGCTGTCACAAGCTGGTCTCCATGGCAAGGGTTGCCTGGGGTGACAAATGGTCTTGTCAGACAGTGGTGATGAGCACAGACAGGAAGTGCACAGTGTCCGTCAACTGGTAAAATTGACTAACAACACTGCTAAGTGGTTTCGGTTTTGATTAAAAAGCTGTTATAGACTTGCCTGCTTTAATTGAAAACATCTGGTTAAGAAACGATCTGACATATAGCTATTATACTTCATATAATTAGATAATTTATTATTCATATGAAGGAAACCATGAAAGACTTTTGAACTAAATCAGAATAAACAGGCTTGCTTAATAATCAATTGATGGCTAATTACCTTGAAGCAATTCTGTCACCAAGAGGCGAACAGCGGAGCTCTATGCTCCCTCTTCATCTTTACTCCATCCTAAAACCCACTATGTAGATGTCTATCTCTGCACTCTGCCTTTCCTCTAAAGCACTCAATTCTTTCTGTAATGGCCAGAGACTCCTTTCTGACAGATTTATAGCACAGTAAAGAGGAGATGAAGTGTGGGAAAATGTGGTTTAGGATGACTGAGCGCCTGATGCATCATCAGACTACAGAGGCCTGGCAGGCTGGCAGGCCCACACCTATCTAACACTTAATTGAGAACAAAGTGGAGGAAGGGGAGGTACATTCCGGGACATGGGCGCGTCAGTTAGTCTGTCCTCACTGAAGTGAGACGACCAGTATGCAACTGTTGATAGTTCCCCCCCAGTTTCCTCCAATCTTGCGCCCACAGCCCAATGACTTTGTGTGGTTATGTGTGCACAGTATATATATATATATATATCAGTGCACCATGAGACAATATGACCCAGTTATGTCCTACTTTAAAATAAGGGGTAAGATAGGCCATCGTTTTGGCACCTGTCCCAAATTCAATTTAACTCCACCTCCTTTCCTCCAGACCTACCCTCATTACAAGAAATGCACCCAGGTAACGGACAAGGGTGCAGACTCCGAGCCATGCTTATCGACTAGATTAGCATAAAAAGTGTTGGAGCTGTCTGACCCAGTTTTGAGATGACAGGTGTATGTGTCTTTCGTATGCGGCCCTAAAGGTGCAGACACATCTCTGCCTCCCTTCCACCAACAGGTCAGAAGGTGAAGGAGGAGGAGAAGGAGAAGAATATATTTATGGTAAGACAGAATTAGATCAATGATGCATGAGATAAAAAAGACATTTTGAGCAGAACAGTGAGGTCAGCAGCAGGACAGAAGCAATAGAGCAAACCGTCGCTCTATGCCTAATTGGAAACGCAGGTGTCCAAATTGAATCGTGCACTCAGAGCGGAAACCAATTGCTCAGTGAACTGGTGATTCCTGCCACTGACGTTATCTGACTTCCTATTACTTCGCACCGCCAAGCTACTGAGTACCAGACAGTAGCATGGACTGCTCTCAATTTGGTCCTCCTGCTGCTCGGGAAATAGAGGTTAACAGAAAATGATTATAAAGATGAGCACTGTAACACATTGTGTATATGTGTGTACACAAAACACACCAGCACCAATGACAACACACTGCTCTGTTGAGAGATGTCTTGGCTTTGGTTCAACCAGTTAAGAGCTTACTGAAATTAGAAATAGCATTTATTATGCATTATACATTATTACGCATCACTAAATTTACAAACCTTATGTCTTTCAATTTGAAAATGTTTATGTAAATTCACCGTTTCACCGCAGTTTTGATCTTGTTTCCCAAAATTAAATACATTTTCAATTACCTTTTCCTTCCTGATGGGATGGATAGTGAAAGGACACAAACAAACTGTCTGGCAAACTACTGTCAAATCTAAATGCACAATCCATGGAGAAATGCAAACTCCCTGTATTCACAAACTGTGCCTTCAAAAATAGGATAGGACTGTAAGGTTGTGATGTCATAACTATACAGTCAGCACCCTCAGCAATGCCACCAGCAAGGCTGTGGTTGCAAAAACAGCAGCAGAGCTGATGCAGAGACACTGGTCTTTGCCTCCTTAGGCAGACCAATGAGACCAGACTGGAATTTTCAGGAGGGGGGGGGGCTTAATGAGACAACAAGCACTAGAGCGGACCATTTCAGATAGACGGTCAATAGAGGTTCAGAACCAGATTATTATTTTTTTAACTTTGAAACAGGTCAAGTCGACAAGCAGTTGCGAGTGACCGCTAAGCGAGACTGCGATTGTTAGGGTAAACGAAGCCAGATAACGGAAACATATCCTGGGTTGGTTTTCTAGTACAGGCCTGCAGAGTCCAAGTCAAAGTGTTACATTTTAGCCACCAATACAGAGCAAATATGATCAACCATGTTTACCACAAGCCATCACAACACAGACTGGCTGACTTATTCCTAGGAAATTCTGCCACACAGTGCGCAGGATCAGTCTCAATTTATGCAAGGTCTAAGCTCAAGTCAAAGCTTGCATCTGTGCTGTGAATATTGGCAACAGCACTGGACTGCAGACAGGCAGAGAGAAGACATCCCATTTGCAAAGGGTAAGCCCTTGGCCAACAAGCTAGTGAGCAAGCTGCCTGGTCAACTATTAACCACCCACAAACAAGTCAGTTCAACCGTTTCCACAGCAACCTGCCACCACAATTGGGTGTGTAAACTTTGAAAGGAAGGATTAGTGTTGAAATGGATGTGGAGGACTAAAAAGGAAGAACAGACAAGAGAGCTGGAGGGAGGAGATGAAACACAATGAGAGCTGAAGTCAAGTAAGGTTCATTTACAAAAGGGGAGGGAAAGCATGTCAGTGGTGTGTGTGAAGTGCTTCCTCTACTCTGGTCTGTCTCGTTCAGGTGTAAATGAGTTTGAATCAGTAGACCCTTTCACACAGAGAAGCCGCATTATCGCAGCAGCAGTAGTTTGCCAATTCTCCGCTGTTGGTCATTCACACAGAGCGAAGCAGTGCTGGCATAAAGTCAAACGCTGTGTAATTCACACAGAAAGGCGGCGCTGCGGCTCCTAAGGAGGCATGGTGGTACACGTCATGATGATGACGTCTGTGTTTTCAAGGCATTTCACCGGCGTCCTCTTGTCAATATAAACCTGCGGACAGTTAATAAATCATATGGATGCTGGTATAATGTGTTATAATTGAGATCCTGACCCACCAACCATCCTGGAAAGTGACAAAGTTATGTTTTTCACAGTCACAAGCTGGTCTCCATGGCGAGGGTTGCCATTATTACATAATCAAATAATCGCCACAAGTAAGCCAGACGCTGTCTGACTCTGTCACTCACGGGGAGGGAGGCTCTGATACCTCGAGAGGCATATCAGTGCCGAAGCAAAATTTCACCCCTCGCCGCCTCCGAGACATTCACACAGAGGCAAAGGCAGAGAATTGCCGCAGGATCCCCGTATCCAAACGGCAGTGTGAATGGGGCTACTGTGTTGCCATTAAGCTGCCCTGGCCACTGTGGTGTCTTGAGGCGTGTTGGGGTGGAGATAGACCAAAAGCTTTCCAGGAATAGAAGGAGGAGGACAGCCGCATCTAGTCACCCCTCTGTTCATGATTTAGAAACGTTAGCAAGTCAGAGGTATGAAAGCTGATAAAAAAACACGACTCAGCAGGGTTGGTTTTCCACCGTCTCTGTATCTTAGGGTCAAAGGACTACAGTCCTCACTAAAATCTGGGAGACATACAGCCGGGAGAGAAAAGTATAAGGATACTTATCTCTTCACGCTTCCCAGGGAGTAAGTGATAAAGAATAAAGAGTCTAAGCAGGAGGGAGAAGGAGGGGAAAAAAACGAACGTGAATAGACTACAAGAACAGCGAAAGACCAAGAACCCAGAAAGTGAACAAAGAGCGAATCCTCTGAGTTGCTATAAGAGAATGCACAAAAGCAAGATCTGGGAATAGGGGAGCACTGCTATTTCTAAGCATATATATTGATGCTTCCATTCTTCTCTGTGACAACACAAAAATGCGACTTAAAGCAGTCATCATACACTGATCCCTCATGTGCAATCTGTCAAAACAGCTGGCATGTCTTCAAAACTCGATGTAGTAGGCAGACACGACTGTATGAGTAAAGAGACTATTATGTTGCTTCATTGATCATTCATGTCTGATGTCTATAATTATAGCAAATGGAAAAGTAACAACGAATGATAGATGTGGCTTCAGGTTCATAAGTTAGCATCATTAGCTATTACCATTGGTAAACTGTTTTCAGTCTCCCACCTTCATTAGATTAATGCTCCTGAGAATCACTATCAATGCAACATCTGCATAACAATTCCACAGGAAACAAACAGCTCTTGTAAACAGTTTAAGTGTAAGTCCAGAGGACCCGCTTTTCAATCTATATATTGTGAACAGTCCATCCTGTCTGTGAAGTTGTCAACCTTTCACAATATACAGATTGAAAAGCAGGTCCTTTGGACTTGCACTGAAAAATGTGTAAGGTCTAAAGCTGGACCTTACAAATGCTGACTAGACATGTTTCAGTCTTGATGAGCAATCCCGATTCATTTTTTCCCTAATAACCAATTCTGCGGGTGATTTTAACCTGTTCTTAAAAAAAAGACTGGCGTGGTGTAGAGGGGTTACAGGTTGGTGACCTGAAGATCGCATCACTGCTTTTTAGGCCAGTCAATCTAGCCAAAAAAAAACAAAAAATTGGCAAAAGAAATGTCTCATAGTTTTTATTGGTCCTAATACCCTCCTGAATCATATACTAAAAGTATACCGCCGTAGATGGAGTGGAACATATTTTTTCCGAGTATAAATGCCAAAGTTGTGCCCAACACCCAAAGTAAATTGAGTAGAATAGGGGAAAATTTTCAAATAATAGCTATCACTATGAAACTTCTCCAGTTGATTAGTGACATTATACCAAAGAATGTATTGCAAGTTTAAGATTTTACATCTATATATGCAAATTAGGCATTTCTTCATCAAATGTACCATAATTTGCATGTATTACAAAACACAAAATCTGAAAATTGGAGGAAGCCAGATTAAAAATGCATTGTTTCATTGTTTACACATTAGCAAAAAGACAAAATTAAAAGAAGAGACTTTAGCTATGTTTCTCCATCATCCCATACATTAGAAAATACTATGTAGAGTCATCAACAAATCTATTTTTCGCCATGTTTTTGGTATAAAAATGTAGGAAATACCAGGCTATTGAAAATACATCAACAGAACTCCTCTCTAATCAAATACCAAATATAGATAGGAAGAAATATGTAAAGAATAGTTTATGTAGGTGTTACTGAAGTGGAGATTTCTCCTCCACATTGTACGAAAAACAAATTTTGAGAAAACACCCTTTAAAGATCATAGCGAAAGGGAATGCATTTTTCGGAGGAAACCACTATCATAGTCTATTTACCAGCCCATAGAGCCCCATTGTGAAGCTGGAAATGTTGAGTACACCAAAGTTTTATGTTAGAAATGTACAGTATGGATCCTCAGCATTAGGATACTGCCAGATGCTAACTTGCATATGTTGGGCAATTTTGCAGATGATGTGGTCTTGATGGCACCATCGGCTTTAGATCTACAACACTCACTGGATCGGTTTGCAGCTGAGTGTGAAGCAGCAGGGATGAGGATCAGCACCTCTAAATCCGAGGCCATGGTTCCCAGTAGGAAACCGGTGGATTGCCTACTCCAGGTGGGGAATGAGTCCCTGCCCCAAGTGAAGGAGTTCAAGTACCTCAGGGTTCTGTTCACAAGTGAGGGGATGATGGGGCGTGAGATCGGGTGCAGTGTTGCATGCGCTTCACCGCATGGTTGTGACAAAAAGGGAGCTGAGCCGGAAGGCAAAGCTCTCTCGATCTACCTGTCAACACTCACCTATGGTCATGAGCGATGAGTCATGAACGAAAGACCGAGATCACGGGGTACAAGCAGCCGAAATGGTTTTTCAACTGTGAGGAGACCTTGGAGTAGATCCAGGACCAGGTGGAGGGATTACATCTCCTCTCTGGCCTGGGAGCGCCTGGGGATTCCCCAGTTAGAGTTAGCCGATGTGGCCAGGGAAAGGGAAGTCTGGGGCTCGCTGCTGAAGCTGCTGCCCCCGGGACCCGACTCCAGATAAGCGGTTGACAATGGATGGATTTAAAAAGTCTCAGGATATATGATCCAGATGACATAAAAACAAACGTAGTGGGCAGCAAGCTTGAACCTTGAATTTTAAATTCTATGTCCTGTACCGTAGGCAAATGAACGCGTTTCCGTTTTCTTCAAGATGTTTCACTTCTCATCCAAGAGGCCTCTTCAGTTTGTACTAACTGGAGGGGAGTTGCAGGGTTTTATGTAAGATGTAAGTGGATAACAGAGTCTTGACCTGAGGAGTTGGCCCTCCTGTGTGTGCCATTCATTTATGGAGCGGTTGTTTTGTCTCCCGAATGCACAAATCTGTGCATTCCTGGCTGCATGGAAGAGCATAAACTATATTACTCTGTTTATGCCTGGGTGTTTTGTCTTTAGGGTGGACACGTTTCTGTCTCAGTGTGTTGCTAGGCTTGAATAGCATTGGGATATGACGTTTCTTGACGACCCTCCTGAGTTTCTCTGATATTACGCGACAGAGAGGAGTAGATGGAAAAAAGCAACAACATTGTAATTCCTTATGTCTGCTCAGGATCGTATAGAGGTTTTGACAAAGGTCAATTTTTGATAGCCACAGGTTTTAAGCGCTCCCCGACGTGCTTCTGTTCCTTTTAGTTCCCCTCTGTCTTTTTGGGCACAGTCTCAGCCCAATGGTTTGCATACATCTTACATACAGTCCCACACAGAGTATGAAAGCCTGCAACTCCCCTCCATTTAGAAGGAACAGAAGAAGCCTGTTGGATAAGAGGTGAAACAGAAATATGTTCAGTTACCTACAATACAGCACTTAGAAATACCATGACCTGGATGACTGGGAACCTTCATCAACATCTTAAATTCTTCATTTTTCAAGTGCAAAATCTGCCAGTTACCCAATCACATAAGTAACATGTGACAGGTTGTTTACCAGTAAGACTGGATTTTGATCAATATTGATATACAAATATGAAGAATGTGCACCTTTCCAGCAGTATTTGCCATAGTATGACCATGGATGTTGTCAAAAATCGTTAATAGGCATTTTTCATTTCAGCTCTACTTTAAAGCAGAAGTGGGAATTGCTCATGATTAAAGTGCATGCAATGTATTATAAGATGGCTTAGTCCAGCTGGGTATGACGCAGCAGCTTGTAGCATTTCTAGTGGCGCTTGACAGCTGAGACACATCAAGCGTGTGCAGTGCTCGGGTGATGGATGACTGCCGTGTTGCTCGAATGCTGTTGCTCATAAGTGTGTGTCTGTCCACACATACAGCGTTGCTGCTGCAGTGTTGCTACTACCAGCCCTATATTTCTTTGTGCATTTGATAGTAATCAATAATGATGACAACATGATTTTACTTTAGTTTCATTAAAACTTAGAGAGAGGGACAGAAAGAAAAAGAGCACCGGGAAAATACTGCCCTTCAGCATGTGCCTAAAAATTGGCCAAGTTTGGCCTTTAACCAAACAACTACCATCACATTCAGTACAAAGGGGTGACATGGGCATCCAACTGGAGTTCTCTGTCCAACTACCTGTTGTAAGACCAAGTAAACCCAATATACTCTGACATTTTAGCATTCCTTTATTCAGCCAACTCATGAGGAAAATATGTGGCCCTTCTTGTTTCATATTTTGCTACATGTCCAGTGCAAAATAGTGGTCACACAGCAGCTCCCTACCATTTTGTATGAAATGTCACTGAATCCACACAACCAAACACCGACTTATCGATGAATCTAAATACAGCAGACGACTAAAGAGTTCCGTGCTGAATCTGTTACCATCTTCCCACCTAAGCTAAAGATTTTATGTTCTGTTATAATACAAGATATATTGTTCAATAAGAATTTTACCTACTGAAAGGACACTTGTTTAACAAATGCAGATGCCTCCTAAATACTGATGCTTCAAAGTATTTTTCACAGTAACAATATCTTGCATTTGGAGGATCACTATTGTTGCCTGTGGTATTAATGTAAGGCAGATTTTGTACCGTATCAAGTTTTCATAGGCATTAAGATGGGCCACTCTACATCATGTGCATTTTAGTTGTTTAACACAAATGCAGACATACACGCAGACACACACAGACTTAACCCAACATTTCTCACTATGCAAGGCCAGACACTGAGCTCAGAGGCACACTGGGACATCTTCCAGGAATGCTCCTCTACTGGCTGCTGCCCGCCAGCACACATACACACACACATGGCTTGCAGCCACGGACATGGTGTCCGTGCCTCACACTGTTGGCAACGCCTCCAGCCTGATTTGGGTCTTTGTGCAGCATTCAGGCTATAACGGGAGGGAGGACTAAGGGCTGTTACACAAGCTGAGAGTCAGACTGGATAGAGATGACTCTACTGGTTGGAACAATGACATTTAACAGAAAAGAGCAGCAGGGCACAAAGAAACATCAAGACAGACAAGCTCTCACATACACAATGGCGACTTGAAACAGATATTCCTATTAAACCAGTGAAAGTTTGAGGAAGCCTGTCTGACGTGCCGAAAAAAGCGACAGAGGGAATATGACTAGAAATAGTACAGAGAGAGCCTGTTTAAGCTGCTTGCTATTGGTAAACAAAGCAGCAGTCCCTCTCATTATGGGCTTTTTATAGATCAGTGCAGACAGAAATGTGCACTGGATATCCATCCTCTACACTGACAGAAAAAAAGAAACAGACAAATCTGCAAATAAAACCTTAAGTCTTGTTGTAAACCTTAAATCTTGCACATTTCTGGAGAGCCAAGGCCAGATTTGAAGTATCTGGATTTAGACACACCAGTGCTGAATGAGGATGTACTTTTCAAAACTTTAAATTCCCTTATTCACATATATATCATAAGACACCAGGGTTGGGAGTCAAGCTGTTAAAATGACTGAATCATCAGAAACAATTGCAATGTGTCATACAAAAACCACATACACGACTGGCCAAAACCCATAACTGATGGCTGGATGCAAGTCTTTCCTAGAATCATGTTTCCCCTTTCTTGTCCTACCTCTCTACCCTTTGGTCCTACCCGGGGCTTTGTCACATGACTTCCAAATCTCACCCCGGGCCTTCACAGCCTTGATGAGTAGGTCTAAATCTGTCCATGGGCTTCATACATAAAACAAAACATCTCTGCATGTTATTGCAGTGATGCAAATGCAAACAGCAGTAGTTGAAACGGGCACTACTCATCATGTTAGGAAGATTGAGTAAATGCACAGCTACAAGCTATTCATTGCACATGCATACAAATCAAACTGATTTAGGAGACTAGACTCAGCAGTGCAGAAAAATGTCTTAAAAAGCTGCATGTCGGGTCGTAACAATGAGGGAGCATGCTAATCTTAATAGGGATTAGGCTGAAATGCTAATACACAATACAAGTGATAGAAATAACAGCCCGTGTAAAAAAAGATGTGAGATTAACAGCTACAACTTTTTGATCCAAATAGTGAAAGTGCGGATTCAAAGTGGAAAAGCTTAGATGAACGATAATGAATGAAGGAACATTAACTGAGAGAATGATACTCCAGAAACTGACAAGACACGATCAGCTAGAGAGAAGACATATCACATGGCTACAGAAAACACTGGTGGTTGTACAGTGGTATTACAAAGCGATGCTTCTTTGAAATCATTAACAATCTCTGACTGAGTACAGACACTGGCATGCAGAGATCACACAAACGGCACACCAGCCAGATTTATATTTTGGCCTGCCATCAATTAATTAACAATAATTAGCGACAGCTGATATGACCTGCTGCTGCTGACAATTTAACTCATGAAAGTGACGGTCTTTGCCGTAAGAGTAAGATCCCCCTAGAGGAATGTTTTGTACGCTGCTCTTGCTTGATTTAGCAAATCTGTATTTTTTGTGGATTTTTTTTACCCGCATAGAATACGAAATGCTCGCAATGTCGAAGAGCAACGCTGCAATACTGGCAGGCTGAGGTGGACTAAGCACATTACAGTAAAGCCACGTTGCTTAAGCTGATATTAACACACAATATCAGTGGGTTTTCCTTTAGACATCCCTGATGACATGTTCACTTTTACCCCCTTTACTCAAAATTTTACCAAAAGGTCATATTGCCATCATTCTGCCTACCATCAAACAACAGTATGGATTGCAGAATCATGTAATGATGAAACATGAAAACTTTGGCATATATTTCAAAATCCCCTTAACGCAGCTTGTCAAATATTATACAGTCACTGACTGGCTAATCGTGTTGTGCGTGTGTGCTTCAATGATGTGCTACTTACGATCAAGTCCATTGACGTAGCGAATAGATACTTCACAGTGCCCCCACACAGCACTGACGATGGGATAGAGCCGTTTGCCTTTTAACCCTCTAAAAGCTACTCCCAGATACTGTCCGTCTACCATGAAGCTCAGTGTTCCTTCGTCCATATCTAGTATTACTGTCAGAGAGTCTGGGAGCACAAATGACTCATCTGGTTCCAGGAAACATGGGTATGTGGGTGCTGACGTGGAAGCGGGTCGATTCTTTCCATCATGGTAGAGCCTGTTCCGACCCAGGTCCCAGCCCCAGGACTCAGAGTCCGAGCCCACCAGGGCCGTGTAGCCCACTGAGTGTAAAGATGCTTCAGCGGTGGCCACGCCTACAACAGCATGGGTGCCTCTTTGTCTGGCTGGCCAGTGAACCCTCCAAACGTGGAGGCCCCTGGTGTAGCCTACCTTACCACGGATACAGTCAGTGCTCTGTGCCACTGGATGTCGATGAAACGTCAGCTTGTCATCCTCCTTAACAAAGACATTGAGCGACCGGTCATCTGGGTTCCAGGAGTGGCGGAGCTGGGTCTCGGGGCTGGCTGATGGCATGTCCAGCAGTAAATCCAGCCTGGGGGGCCGACAGAAATCTGGGCCCCTCAGTTCACGGCGTACTGGCCGATATGAGGGCTCTCCGCGTACATCCACTGATTTGATACTGCCAGAGATCTTCTGGCCCATGGCTGGGTGGGTCAAAGGGAGGAAGGGACAGAGGGGAGGGAAATGGATGGACCAAGGGTGGTAATGAGGGGGTTGTATTGCCTGACGTTACCTCATGGGCGCAATGGCAACACAGTGGGTCCTGGGTGGAAGGGTGCTGCTGGACACACTTGCTGTCTTTCACCAGGGAAACCCACACTCCTGGAACACAAAAAAAATTAAAGATTATGTGTCTAATTTATAGTTGAACTGTTGAACAATAAGTACTCAACTCAGTTGACTCGGCTGACAGAACACACAGATGGATTTACTTGTCATACAATACTTAAGTAGAAAAAGATAAACCGATACCAGTTAGAAATTGATGACAACAAAAATATGTTTTTTGAAAAATTCTGTCAAAATGTAACTGCAAATTCACAATGTTAATTTAACTATGGCGGCAGGGAGGATTATATTTCACATTTTCACAGCTGCAATGATTAGTTGATCTAAATAAAACCTTTGGGAAACCGATGATTATTTTCTCTAGGTGATTTATGAATTGAATGAGAAATAACTTTGATGATAAAAGTAGTCAGTAGCTGCAGTCCTTATTTGGTTTGCTGAATTTTATAGGCAAATACTTGCAGCCAGAGCTGTGGAAAAGAGAGTAAATGAATGGAAAGAAGAAATTAAGGATGAATTTCTTTACTTCAACCATTTCTTTCCCAAACTACTTCCCATCTTCAGTTGCCAGTCTGAAGTGTGGACAATCATTTGAGTTTCTCTATATGCAGAGGTATCATTTTTATTTAATTTTTGGCCACTCAACCTGCCAGCTATCTGAAAAGAATGCACTTAAAACCAAGAAAATGTGTGGGTTTCAACCTGCTTTGCATCACAACAATGTTGGTAGTACATGCATATGGATAATGTTAAACATCTTTCCATTTTGCCTGCACCCAGTCTGACAGATGACACAAAACACTTCATCTGGCCTGTGGTAGCAACTCTATATTTTTGTTCCACTTTTTGAATGCACTGGGGCTGTCAAAGTTGAGGGAATAATATGTTATACTTTCAGTATATTTTTTGAGCATGCAATAACTTTGAGGTCATTCTGGAGAATATTCTGGACAGTATTTGTCATTGTGTTGGATAGTAGTATTAGTAGTAGTAATACCCCAACATCGGCCTCACTGTCTGATTGAGTGAGGGGCGTACTAAACTCTGATCAAACTATCTAAAGTAGGCAGTGCTGATAAACTATAAATCAAGATTCTGTTTCTACACTGCCCGTTTTTATAGGCATTGTAGTAACTACTCACCTACTAATCACTTACACACCAATGTTGAACAAAGTGCTCAGGGCTGAAACTTGCCACAGAGTTCCTGTGAATATAGTAATGCAATGTACAATTCCTCTTCTTAGCCAATCCCTTCTTCACCAAAGTAAACAAATGTGATGCAATTCGCTTTTTATACATATATGCTGAGCAAGAAAACAGAGACAGACTAAAGCTACTTCCAGACGCATGTGCAGAGTTTCCCTGTCGTCCCGAGTCGAGGGAAGCTGTTCTATATGTGCTGTATGTCCTCGCTCTATCACTCTTTCCTATATGCACTCCCCCAAATGTTTTTCTCACTCCCCTTAGTTTCCCAGGAAAGGACTCCACATGGGTCTTTCAGGGAAAGTACAGAGCAGTCACTGGTACTGACCCACCAAGGGAGGCTTGAATAAGATGAACACACATGAAAACACACTCACGAACACACCCAGAAACAGATGAAGACATACCAAGGATTGAAAGATGATAAGATTTGTATGTTTTAACACTATCGGAATGCAACTTGTTCAGATTTCCAAGTAAAAGGCTTCTCATCACAAGGTCGCCGGAGAATTGAGATGAAGATGAAAATGATACCAACGACAACGTGCTAAATGGGCAACAGCTTAGAAAACACCACACAAGACTCATGGCTCAACATACACACTCGCTGGCATGCAAAGTCATTTGCAGAGCACTATCTCATGACCACAAGCCATAAAAACTGACAAGCTCTGCATTTCCATATTAATTAATTTATACAGCCAGACATGATCCATGAAGCAATTTCATTACAAATGAGAGGAATATTTATCTAACGGCAAAATTAATGAGGAAGTGGCTATCGTCCACTCAGTTGACACTTGTGATTGTGTATGTCATATACATGACAAACACAAGCCCTTACTATTCACACAAAATAAAAGAGGAACACGTTTGGCTGGCAATTTATCAAGTGTTAAACCTTCACTGGGAAAACACTGGCCCAAACAATAAGGAGACAAGCCAGAGTTAAATTATTCATAGGAATCAGATGGGCCACAGAGGGAACATGTGATAAGACAAAGAGTAAATGTGAAAAAAAAAATGTAAAAAACAATTAATCTCCAAGACATACATAAACATCAAAGTTTAAGTTGGTCATTGTATACCAGCTTTATGACCTATCATATGTAGTTGTTCAGCAGATGTACCTATATGATTTTGCAAATACATCTTAAATATGAATGTATATTATGCAAAAGTTTTATTTTTCCTCCACTCTAGAGACAGCGAGCATGTCGTCATTCTTTTTTTCTCTCACAGCACAAATGCTCTAACACAGTGTGCTGCCAGCTATTTCTGTAGAGTATCTAGAAGGACACGAGATTCAAAAGCCGCACACTCCAGCACTAGTCCTGCGTTTGGCTGGACAGCGGTTAACATGAGTCTAAAATGTTGAAGGCAAAGCTGGCAGCTGTGGGCCAGTTTGCAATGGTACTGCAGATGAGATCTGCAGGACAACATACAAGTGTCAAACTCCTGCTTCTCATGAATTAAAAGATCTTACAACAGCCAAAAAACCAAAGATGTTTAAAACCAGGAGAAGCTCAACTGGGCAACCACTCCCAGGTTAAGAAGAGTATTAAAAACCTGAAAAATATCCCTTTTAAGGTACATATAGAACAGATAAAAAAAGGGCGATTAATTATAAGTTCAACGTGGACAATCACGCAATGAAATATTTTAATTGATTGACAGCTCTTATTATTACATACTAGTACATTGCCCGTAGGAAGTATGTATTCCTATAGGAAAGTGGGAAAGCTTTTTCATAGATGGCCAAATGAGGCTGCGTTTGAAGGTGTGACATCAGGGATATTTAGGTTTGTTGTGAAATTCGATATTCCAGGGTATAATTGGCCGTTTTTGACTTTTTATTTTGCCTTTATATATTTCACCTTAAAAACTACTTACCTTGCCTTGCTTGGTGTCATTATTTTCAGCGCAACCTCACGTGTGCTCTGTACAGTTATTTTTTTATTTCTTTTAATCCAAGTAGGAAAAAGTTAGACCTTTTACTGCGAAAACCACAAATATGTTTAACAAACCATTTTTATTACATATAATGCAACTATACATTGTTGTTTGCTAAATTTGTGCGAAAGTGTTTGAAATGTACAAAGTTATATGTAACGTCACTGTCCCTCCCACAACTTCCCCCTGTTCCTCAGCAACCTCAGCTCTGCAGTGATTGGCTCTGGTGCGTACGTGGCTATGGTGGCTATGGTTGACAATGCTAGCTGAATTGGTAAATCATTTATGAAATAATTTATTAATGGTATCATTGTAGCCGAAACAAATCCGACGTTGCACACTCTTAAACCACGCAGCAGCCATGTTGAAAATCTCAGGTCAGTCTGATCCTGATCTGCAGAGATATTTGAGGCACACAGAGTTTTTTTTTGCTTTTATAGAGAGATACACAAAGTATTACACCTGTCATATTGGTGATAGTGGTGGGTACTGGGTAGCACTAGTTGTATACAATCATTTCACTGAGGAAATCAAATCCTAACTAACTACACAAAATTACATATTATACTTGAACAGAAATAATTGGACTTTAAGGAAAACAAATGGACTAATGCAAGCTCGACTGCCTAACTGCATATAAAGATAAAATAAAAAATACATTCTAGACTAAATCCTGGCTAAATAGGTAATTCATAATACCAATTTTGGAGAGCAAGACAGAGGCAGAGAAGTGATCCCATCCAAGTCGCTTAAAAAAACATCTGATGGCACCCACATGGAGCTGTTGACATCACAAAGGAACTTGAATGGTGGTCAACTTTATCCCGGTGCTTGACCAACAATACTGCCTGCCCCCTCCTGTGCACAAACTAAAATGTAACTAACTGAGCCCTTCATCTACAACACTAGCTGACAGGGGAAAAAAAATTTAAATCATGGTCATCTGAAAAAGAAAGGCTTTCTAATTTGATATTGTGAACATGCTGGCTTATAGCAAAATTAACTAAGATCATTCCAGCATTTTTCATGTGCTGCCCTGAGTTCAGAGAGTTCTCAAAATTGGCTGTGGATACAGTAGGGAGCATCTTCACATATTCAATGTATGAGCTGTATCACCAGGTTTATCAAACCAATTTACTGTGTATTCACTTTTCATTGAAGAAGAAGTCCTTGGTTAAAGGGAAAGAAGCAAGTTCCTGTAATAAACAGCAAAGGAAAACCTACAGTTATTTAATCATTTCCTGGAAAACTCAGCACATTGGTAAGCCTTGCTGCTGTCGTGAAACACCAGTTATGATGGTCTCATTATGAAAACAAAATGATACCCACAAAACATAGCAGTTGGAAGTGGAAGAGTCCAAGTGCGTGTGTGCTCCCATAGCCACAACACAGCAATCACTAGTTTTCATTTTAAGTTGGAACTGAGAATACTGCAAGGGACAGGGATGAGGAGTCAAGGTCATGATGTGGTTAAAAAGACAACATATTGCTGACTTCACACCAACAATGAGCAGGCCGAATACTGAGAGTTCAAAGTGAAAGGGAGCACTGAAGTAGCAGGCTTTTGAAAACGTTGGTAATCCATCAATATGAGCATCAATAAATCATTTGTTATGGAGATGTGGAAAAGGGAGCTTTAATGTTAAAAAAGGTTAGTGAAGGACAGGATGAAAGCTGGCTGTGAAGAAAGTCAGTCTTAGCATCTATGCGAAGGAGCCGACAGGCAGGGACAAGTACAGGAGGAGTATGAACAAGGACCGAGATGATGAGAGATACTCTGATAGGGTTGGTGAGTGATGGGTGATGGAGGGAACCCTGATGGCGGGCGAGAAGTGATGAGATGAGTCTAACCCGACCACTCTTCAGATAAGAAAGCTGAATTCAGTGCAAAGGATTATCCAGTACCAAATACAGTGGATGGAAACCAAGAGGCTCTCTGCCTCATCTCTACTTCTTGAAAAAATAAATAAATATCAGCCCATTGATGTGCTTCTGCTCTGAGCGTACAAGAGTCGGGATACAAGCAGGAGCTGGGACTGTTTAAGAAGCCACTGGACCAGAATCCATGGTGCAAAACTAGTTATCTCGAGCAAAGGGAGGCAGTGACATGAAGAAGGCCACTGGTAGTGTGACAAGCATTGTTGGCATATCAAACATGCGCAGCCACTCTTAACACAAGCAAGCCTCATCCAAACACACACACACACGGCTTTAGGGGAAACACAAGGGGAAACTGGTAATGCAGGGACTTTGAAGTATCAGCCACTCAGATGCACGCATGCTCTTATCAGCTTTGGAAAACCAGCTGAGGGCAACAAAGACCTGTGTGTTGGCACATATATACAAAACAGAGGTGCGGCTGAACCTTGTATTAACCAATGTTATTAGCTGAACTTTGCCAGACCATGTGGGGAGTACATCTCCATTTTACATGGCGTATCGGCTATCAGCTTTTTTCGTCTCCAAACTATTCAGGGCACATTTGGGCCGTCCCATCTCAGATCTTTCATCAATTCAACGCTGATCTAATTATGAGACAGGTCCACTGCTGGCTGGTTTACAGCCTTTGCAAACAAAGACTGCCTGCGTCAAACCTATCAATGTTCGAAGTTCAGGCAAAAGCATTTGTCTATTGTCTGGCTGCATTTTCAAAACATGAGCATCGCAGGTGAATGATGCAAGTTGATAGCATCATCACAGCAGAATGAATCAACAGGCTATCCCTCAGATTTTGATGGACTCATCTCACACAGTGGGGGCAGCATTACCTGCTGAACCAGAATGGAGATTTTTTGGGGGTTCAAAGCAGATCATGCTGGGCTACAGCTGAACACACCATTTTGTGTTTAATTGAGAAAGGGGAAACGGCATAAGATCCGTGTCTGGGATCTTGTGGGTGGCGACAAGGAGTGCAGGCAAGGCTGTGTGTCCAGTGTCTAGCTATTAGAATAGTGCAACGAAGGGAAATAATATGTAGGTCCAAAATATAAGTGATGTAAAATGTCAATTTCAAAGTGAAAATGCCAAAAACTCCATCTGATTGTCACGTACAAGATTCAAAACTGAAGCAGTTCTTGATCATGTACGGCCCCCTACCCTTTTCATTTTAACCCCAAAGGTATATCGATTCCAAATTTTGGTGATTAGTCTCCTTGATTAAACAATCAATATTGGCCATGAAAAAAAAAAAGTTGTGAATCAATGCAACTAGGAGAGGTCCTTGAGTGTATAGTCACAATGGTACACAAACACAAATTAGGTTGATGGGTCCAGTAGTATGCAAGATTTTTGTGGAGACACATACATACAAATAAAATATATTTCCTTCCAGCCTTATGTCTGACGGACATGATTATGAGTCAGGAGTGTAGCAAGACTGATACACGGCTCAGAAAGTCTCTAAATATGTGTCACACCCCCCCCCCCCAGTCACTCACGTGTGTGAAACGCTACACTCAGAGTCCCATGAGAGTGGCTACAGACATGCTGCGAAAGACAGGGAGGCCAGCTGGAACACAGCTCTTAATTTTTACAAGCACACCCAAACACAAGAAATGTAACTACTTATGGCGGATAATGCAGGTATTAAAGTAGCCAAGTCAAAAAGCCAAATGTATACTACTGAAAGCACATCATTAGAGAGACATCTCAAAATTGAAATAAATAGTTTGGTTTGAGGTTTTACTTCATTCATTCCTAGACTTTTCTGAGACATGCAGACACCACGAGAATGTTATGCCACACTGCCAAAAAGAAAAAGAAAAATGCTTTTGGACACTGTCAACACGGGATGAGCTCAGCAACATTCTTGCCAATAGAGAGACGGGAAACCAGAGAGTGTCACGACTGAAAGACGCACAAACAACAAGAGGTCAAGAGAGAGAAGTGGCCTGTGAGACGGAAAGACATCTTACCATGAAAGCATTTCTCGGAGCAGTCAGACGGCTCTCACACAGCAATGTGAACACGCAATCACAGAAGCCAAGTAGAAGAGTGTGAATACTTGCTCTTCAGTCTGTAGTCCAAAACAAGATGAGTACACAGTCAACGGCCAGATGAGTGTGGGACAAGGCAGAGGAAAACAAAACGAGTGTGTGTTTGTGTATATCGGTAAGTCGGTGAGTTCCTGCTTGTGACGAGAGGATGAGGGGAAAAACTGCTTGGCTCCAGTTCCCAGCCAAGACAGGAAAACAGCTGCTGAGAGGGAGGAGGGAAGAGAGGGAAAGAGAGACGGAGGGAGAAGGGGAGGGCTTAGTGTGAGCACGCTCGAAGTCTTTCCCAAGCAGTTAAAAACCACACATTCTCACAGATGCAGTGACTGTCCACATTTATTTCCACTGTCTTCTAGAGGTGCCCAACCAACAACACCTATCCCACACTGAAGAAGCTCATTTCCTCCTTGCTCTGCTGAACTCAACAAAGGACTTTGGGCAATTCAGGGTAAAGTGTTTAAGAAAGCAGAAGCCACTTGAACATCTGTCTTTTGTTGTATTAAAACACTTAAATTATTGGTAGTGTTGGCCAGAGTTCCCTGAATGAATTATTTCTCATTTCGGTCCCTAGAGCTGTTCTGCAGCCTTTAGATGTTTACTGTGACAACAAGCAGACGCTGCATGACAGCTCAGACGACTAATTTCTAAATTTACCAGGATCTCATGTTCCACCCTTTCTGCTTTTACTTTTGTTACATCTTTTTAAAAAAAGTTTGGAGTAATACAACCACAAATTCAGCTTATGTTAAAATATTATTTTAGTTTGCGGTCTAGTATAGATCTACTCCTCTTCATATCCATGTGTTTTGCATAGTAAGTTTTACATTAGTGCATCAACATAGATTTTCACATTATAGGATACAGAATGCAGTTTCTGGTTCAGACATAATCCATTTATTTTTTATCAGTTTTTGTCTTCAACTAAGTTTTAGGCAAATGTTTAAAAAAAAAGGACTGACCATTTGTTTCAGTCAGCTATTTTTGTTGTTAAAACCAAAAAAAAAAAACACATTTTAGAAAGACTAAGAACAATTAAAACTATAATTGAGCTGGTGAATCCGTGAGGTTGTGATGCAAAACTGAAAATATTGGAATGGATTTAGAGGGAGGAAACAAATACTGCCACTCCTGGACCCTTTTTTGGCATTTATGCCAATGTAGTGGTGTCACTGCAGTGAGGCTGGCCAGGACCATGTTTTGATGGACGTCAAACCATCAAAACATGGTCTCATCGCTAGTAAAAGTGGCCTGGGGGTGAAACCAAAAGGACAGGCTGTGTCAGGTAAAATTACACAGACTTTTGTGGTTCTAGTTTTGATTTGCGTTTTGTGTTTTTAAAAAATGTCTTTTGGTTAGACGTCATGCCAATTCATAACACCCTGCAGAAGAATGTCATGTGGCCTTTTGATACAGATGTGTGTGTACGATAAGCTCAGTTATGACAGTGTACCCACCCAGCTGTCTCTCTCTTCTTCTCTCCTCGGCTCTGACGCCATCCCCCACTCTCTACCTATGTATCCATGCTTCTCTCCCTCTCATCTTTCTCCCCTGGGAGACAAGAAAGCCCTCCTCTCACTTGTTACCCTATCTTAGCAAATGCACAACAGCATTCATCTCTGCATGCCTGCACTCTTCAGTCAAAGAGTTTATTATGCTGAATTCCACATTAACGCAATATGACTTGGCTCAAATGAACTCAAGACGGAAAGCCACACTGGAGCTTTCACTGTACAAAAAAAATGCACACTCATCACATTCATACAAGATTCAACAACACCCGTGCTGAAGGCTGCTGCTGCTTGCCGCAGGACTAGCTTGTTTTGACGTGGTCTGGTGTATTGATAGGAGTGCAGCAAGAAGCTGAATGACCTCAAATAGGTATCACAAAAAGTGGGCCACAACACCAATCAATGTAATGCAGAATTTGTGCAGTCATTTATGAGCACAAAACAACATGAGAAAAGGTGAAAAGGCAGGTAAATTGCCTCACTGACCGCAACAATGCAAACTTCAAGAGCATTTAGTTGCGGGGAAAATTGGCATTAGATGGTGATAGAAAAAGTGTTAACAGGAAAACAAATTAAGACAAGATAAAAAAAAAGAATAAAAGCAAAACAGTATACACACAAGCTGCATTAAGATTTCAAACCATTCCCCTCTCATCCATCATAAAGTAGAACGACTACGTTACAGTGGACAGATCGAAGAGTTAAGTCTGCCATGGAAGTGAGGCTTGTCAATAATAGACCCATTTGTCCAGATGACTTCCTGCTCCTTAGAAAAAGACACACCCAACAGCCGAGGAGGAGAAGCAGTTGGCCGTCTCCATGTCTCCGTTTACCCAGGAGATGAATCTGTTGGCAACCACATGTTGGAAGTGGAAGCCAAAGCTAACCATCTCTGTGAACACACTTCTTTCTTCTGTCCCCACACAGGACCGCAATCCAAACATCAGAGACATAAGAGCTAAACCTGCCTATATGGTAATGTCTACCAACTGTCGGAGAACAGACAGAAATCTTTTCATGGCAAAGTGTCATCTGTAAGTAAAAAACAGTAACTCTTTAAAACTTGCAACCCCAAAATGGGCAATAAAAGGAAAACGAATCAATTGTTACTCAACGTTACGCAAGTACGAGCTTAGTGATATTCACACATGGCTATATTTTCAATCTAAAACCGCAACACTAGGTTGGCTTTGTTGCTAGCCACTTTCACCAGAAGGAAAGGCCTTTCTGTGTGGAGTCTGTGGGACAAATCCTGAGTAGTCTGAGAAAATCTACACAAACACGTGGAGAGTGTGTAGTTAAATGGCAAGCAGGTGAGCTGAATTTGAAACTCTAAATTGCCTATAGGTGTCTGCTTGTCTCTGGGTTATTTTAATAAGAATGTGTCTCTTTCTAACCTAGCCCTCCCAGCGAAGATGTGAGACACAATTATAAGTACGCTGAGGGGAATCTCGCCACTCCGCAGCCATCTTGGCAATGCTATCAGGCAGTTATTTTGTCTATCTAAATGATTAGGGAGGGCCTTCATTTCTCTTTCAATGGTTATTGGACATAAAAACTGTATACAGAATGAAGAAAACTACTTGGGCCGATAAAGTATCTTCCATTTATTTCAAGACTCAATCCAGACTGATGAGACACCATCAGCCAACTGAACGAGCACTTGATCAAACAAGGTTTAATTTCTTTTAAAAATATTCTTTGATGTCCATTAGCATGTCCCTTACTGCCATCAAATCATGAAATGTGAATCTCAACGTTGTGCTTGTGTCAGTGAATCAACACATTTGGCTAGACATGTTTTCTGGTTCTGTTTTAAAGTAGATGACTGGCTTTTGGTGTAAAGATGCGGTAAATGTGTCAAATAACTGCCATCTCTGTAGATATGGTCTTTTCTATCCAAAATGCTTGTGTGTCTGTCTCCTCTCTTAAAAAGGTCTCCGACTATGTGTAGGCGAATAAGTGATTATTAATGAGATTATGATGGCCACGTAGGATGAGATTGATTGCTCATTTCACAGCTTCAACTGTGAACAACAGTGTCCACCAGTCACCTGTTGAACAGGCTTTGCTGAAAGCAAGAAAGATTATCATATGGTGATTTTAACAAAATTAGAGTTCCAATAATTAATTTACTAATCAATAAACTGATAGATAAAATGCAGCAGCAATAAATCAACCATTTTGTTAATGGATTGATTAAAGTTTGTTTTGTCTTCATTAATCTGGTGAAGCCAGACAAGTCTACTGTCTGAAGATAACTGGGGACTGAAAAACTGGCAAGAAGAGCTACTGGTAGCTTCAGCACTAACCCATCTGTCATGACATCATTAGCTTGCATTTAGACACATACACCCTGACCACACCAACAGTCGCTTCATACACTAATATGATTAAAAAAATAGGCTGCTCACATATTACAAGCAGAGCTGCACTAAGCTTGAGGAAATGCTATTCTGGTTATCGTGATAGCTAAAGGAACCACTGCATGCACTCCAGCCTATCAGTGTGGATAATAAGAGCCTGACAGGGTAGCAGGGGTCACTAAGTTCACCTGAACTGACTGTATCCTAATGGGAAATTCCAGTTGTATGGCTGCTATACTAGAGTAAGCACGTTGAGACAAGACCTGTTGTTACCGCATGGTGCTGTTGGCTGGAGCTCCTGAAACTAAAACACTCCAGCAGTCGACAAATTAAATCACAAACAATAGAAACGTATGGTGTAACACACCACAGTGAGTGACTCACTCTACTGAGTTCTACAAAATATATCAAAAACATCTGATGATGCCAATAAGTAATTGTCAACAGGGGTGTTTCATAAAGAGGGGTTTTCAGTTAAATTCCACTTAATTCTACAAATAGGGTTAATTTTCTGGAAACGCTGTTTCATAAAATGAGGTTTGAATGAGTCTAATCCAAGTTATTATGGGAACGAAGCCCTCCTGAATAACCTGGTCACACTAGTTTTAAATATTACCTTTCACATGCTAAACTAATTTTAGTTTTTACTAAGACAGTGCAACTGTGAATTCTTCAGTGTTCCTCCTTGACAGTTCAACTGTAGCGTATCTTTGTGTCAGGTGAAATCTGCGGGTACAACTAACTGCCATAAGTTCTCTTTAGCATTAAAACATATTTCCATTAGGTCAGCATTCAGCACAAGCAAACGTTCTATTGGGTTCCATAATAGGTGTAATGCTGTGAGGCTGCTCCTATGTATTTTCAGTTCAGGTTTGTGACAAGCCCATCTGGCTCCAGCATATACTTTTGTAGTTGTGGGATTCCTGTTACCTAGACTGTGGTGCTGCATGGTTTACATATTGCCATAGAAACCTTAGACACAAAGATTTGTTGTTGTCTGGTGCTTTGGGGTTGTGTGCATTATTTATAGTCTGGTCTTAAACCATTTGCCTATGACACGGAGCACCTGTATCATCCTGGTTGTATCTTTAAGAACAATTTGATGCAGATCCAAATACATTTATAATAAATTGGATCTAGCAGTTTGAATAAGTTTTAGTTTTTTGTACTGGACTGCTTGACTGTATTGAAGGGGGCAGCTGGGCCTTGGCAGAGGCATGCACTCTTCTTAGTGCCATTCTGGCTAGTTTCAGTACAGGCATGCTTCAGCAGCTGTATTTCTCATGTAACAACAAAGATATGGGTCAGCTAATTTTGATGCTGAGCGGGAAGGCCTCGGTAGGTAGAAACCTCAACCAAAACTCTCCAAGCCTGTAGTACAGGTCAGCTGCTTTTGGGGTTTGGACCTTCTGAAATATTTAGCAGCTGTCTCGGATCGGTTTCCCTATGCCGACAGGTAAGCCCAAACCGGTCTGATCAGGTTTCCACAGCTGGGCTATAGAATGTGAGGGAGATCATTGAAATCAGCCGGTCTGTCTTCACATCTCTAACTATCAACCACTTCCTGTCTCCAGCTTGATGGATACTATGCAATGAACTCAATGAACAAAAAGTCATTCTTCCATCACCACCAATATCATCTAACACAATGCACGCCTTTGACCAGCTCTGGGGGTTTGAATATACATGGAAAAGCAGTTCAAAGTACAATGAAGGCAGTGCTGCAGTATGTAATGGAGGTGCATGAGCAGTGGTTGTGGGATAAGAAACCCACCTCTTAATCCATTTGAGTGTCTGCGTCTTGAGGAAAGCGCATCTCTGCCCAGTCAAAAGGTAACAGGCCACACTATCGAGCGCTGGTTATATCCTGTGGAGAAAAGACGCAAAGGTTTGAGTTGGGTGACAGAGATGACAACATGTTTTCCCGTTGTATGACATTTAAAGATTCTTTTTTTAAAAACTACTTCATCTTCACCTTGTGGGTGATCCCTTCAAAGCAGCAAATAAATAGGTGCTCAGAATGTTAAAAACAATAGTTGGCAGAGCATCTTTACGAGCTCTAACACTGAATACTCAACATCACAATTAGAGGCAATGGTCTTACAATGTTTTGCATTGTACATGCTAAGTGCTACTACAGTGCCATATGTCCTCCTGGGAAAACCTTGAACTGGACCCATGCCAACACAGAACAGGCCAAATAATGATCTTAATATTCAACTTTGAGAGCAATACTCTGCAAACACTAAAAGAAGACAGTGGGTTGTGAGTGTCATTACTCCCTGTGGTCAAGCACTACTTTATGCCTCTAAAACTCCCATCTGTTGGGTATAACACTCAAAACGCTGACTGGTTTTCCTTACGTGTAGTTTTGGTGTAGTAATTCTGTCTGCTGAGTCTTCCAAGTGTTACCTAGCAAAACAGCAGCAATTCTTGAGTTTCTTTCTACTTAAGAATTAAACTCATTCTTAGCCCTTGACAACAACCCAATATCTAAAGCCTGTAAATGAAAGAAATGCATCTTATCAAGTCTTGTGGTTAATAAAAACCCAGTAAACATAGACTTCTCCCAATAACCCGATTTCCTGTGTGCATGTACAAGCAGTAAAGCAGACATCATCACTTATTAATATGAACTGCCAGTCTCAATTCCATCGATTCACACAATTCAGCAAGGCGTGTTATCTTGATAATTAAGCATTCAAATGAGCGACGGAGGGAACGTTTGGAAACGAAAGGAGCGCTGAATTGGTGCAGAGTGAGTTGGAGGGCACCAAAGTTGAGAAACTAATCTGCCATCTTTGGGGCCATGTGGATTCTCACACTGATTAAATGAACTGCAGAACATTAAGCGCCAGCAGCCCTTTGACGACATCAAGGTCCCCTAAGGTATGGAGGGCGTTACCTTGTAAATAAGACAATACAGTGCATCAATTAACCAACTAATGAAAACTTAACAGTAGAGCAATGAATGAAAACAAAAAGGCACTCACTTCATCATCACTTTATAGAAAATGTGTCGATATTCCAGAGTTCGCCCATGACAATTATACCATGGCAACAACTACAGTTCAGACAAGGTCAAAAGATAACAGGTTCACAAATGATCCACATATTGTGTGCGGTGGCTGCAGGGTACAGCTTTCCAAATGATCAGCACTAGAGAAAAACAAGCAAGCACATGCAGGCACACATGCACACATCTGACTAACTGATCCAGACCCTGATAGTGTGTGGTCTGATGAGACAGCAGGATGGCTTACACAGTAGTCTTCTATCCAATGCTTCTCACTCCTCACCACCTGTTCCATCACACTCACATACAGCTCCAGTAACAGCTAGTGAGTAGTTGTAGTAACGTTGGTGTGGAAACAGACGTCAAGGTGATCTTAATGACGTAGCTACACTAATTACCATACAGATAACCTCTGGGAAGCAGTCCTCACTATACAGGTCAACAAGGGTGCTCCAACTGATCAGCAAACATTCACTGTTTCTCTCTACATTTCTTCTGAATAGCTTGAGCAGTGGCCTCAATTAAGGCCGATCGGAAGAGCCAATCGGATATGGCTTAAGTCCAACAACACACTGCAGGGCTCAAGACTAATGGCCCATGTTGTCACCTTCTCCAGGAATTATGCATAGGAACAGACAATTGCTTGGCAAATGACAAAAATGAACCCGGCAATGACTACAACTAAGTGCTGTATCAGTGTTGGTTATAATCGTTGGCTACTCAGCATGAGACCTAAGAGCCTTGCAAATATGTTGGGCATATTAAACCAATGGGGTTATGCAAATCAGTTTTGAGACAGAAGGAAAGCTAGTGAGCTGTTAACAGCAGGTGAGCAAGAGACTATGGTGGTGTGTTTGGCTAAGGGAGCTTACAGGCAACAGAGCTAACAGCGGAGCGAAACACAGCAGGATAGATAGTTTTTGTTCAAAGGAATATAACGCGGGAAACTATAAGCTGCAGTTTAATGAGATGGCACAAGTTTATAGTAAATAAATGTTCTGATGTACTTTAGTCAAGATTAGTTTACCAAACTTTGATCAGAGATTAAAAATGTATTTCCTCAACATTTAACAGTGTTTTATCTACCACTAGTACCAATTATACATGGCGATAAAGTAAAGAAATGTCCTTTGGATCAATAATCCAGCTTCTTCTCTGGTCAAACACCACTAATGTATTTTTCAGCCTTTATTGGCCCAGGGTAGTACCAATGCCAATTTCCAGGAACACAGTGACTGTGTTAATTCCTCAAACCTCTTTATGCTCCTGTGCATTTGTAATCAGAAATGCTGAACTGAACATTAGGGCCCACTCTCTTTCCCCCTAGTCCCTCCCTGTCACCCTCTTGGTGACAAGTTACAGTAGCCCTTTTTACACAGCGACGCCGCATTATCTCCAGAGTGCTGGTTCGCCAATTCTCCGCCAATGGGGATTCACACAGAGTGAATCATCTCCACCTTAAAGACGAACCGCTGTGTTATACACACAGAACGCCAGCGCTAATGCGTAGTGATTGAGATCCTGACCCACTAAACATCCTGGAAAGTGACAAAGTTATGTTTTTCGCGCTGAGTTACATAATTACATAATCGCCATCAGTAAACAGGACCTGTCTGACTCACTCGCGGGAACGGAGGCTGTTTTCAGGGGGGAAGTTTACTGAAGTCTCAGTCCGGAGGGCTGACCGTCGCAGTGATTTATATTCATCCCAAACACTTGGTGAGTTAAAGTTTCGCTGTTTTTCAGACAGAAATGTGACGAAGAGTTGGTAGGATGGGCGGGAGGACGGACGCTGCTCTACATACAGCTGTGGTATTTTTTTTCTCATTCAAGTTGCCAAAAACATTTACAACATTACTTTTGTTTGGTCATGTAACTTTGCTTTGTGGGAAATTTCTCTTTGTTAAGTTGAGTCAGTTACCAGAGTGTACGATCGACACGCCCCCCGCTCCATGCCGCCAGCTTATCCGTTCACACTGGTTCAGTTCACCAATAATACAGCCCTGATACTACCTCCAGAGGCGGATCAGCTCCGGAGCAAAATTTCACCCCTCGTTGCATCTGAAACTTTGACACAGAGGAGGATGCAGAGAATTGACGCAGGATCCCCGCATGCAAATGGCAGTGTGAATGAAGCTAGTGAAACTCGGGCTTTGTGACATGAGTAAAACTTCGTAACTTTACAGATGTACAGAAATATTTGTCAACGAACCTTTTTCACAGACAAAAACTAAATAAAAACTAAATAAAAAGTCAGATATGATAACGAAGTCTGTGACAAAATATAACTGACACTTTAAACAAAAATGTTAGGGCGGGACGAATGGAGAAGAGATCCAGTCAGAACTACTCTTTTTGTGGGACAAGTTGGGAAGAAATCCAATCAGAGCAAATCTTTTGAGGATAGGTTGATCTATGCAGAAGCATCAGAGCCATTTTAAAAAGCTGCTGCAAATGCAGGCAACTAAACAAAACGCAGCAGCAGTTACACAGGAGAACACACAGTTACACAGCTTTTGCTGATTTCAGTTGACATAGCTCGATAGCAACACGCTAAGGTTTTGCAGTGCATCTCTACCGCTTTCCTAAGTTCTTCAAAGTACAAAACTCAATCGAAGGAACAGACCAAGGAGCAGGCCATAGCTAGGATTGGACGCACAGGTTTACCACTCACAACAATTGAAGACAAGGACTTTGTGCTAATGATTGAGATAGTACATAGGACAGTAACAGTTCCAAAGAAAATTAAAATGAGCAATTTGCAATTCTCAAAGATAAAACTATTGATTGTGTGTTTCAATCACTTTAATTTTCTTAATGTTTTTGATTTTGCACAGACAGTAAGTTCAGAGTTAGGTGGTTATCTATTTCAACAATATTGTACTTCACCTTAAAGAATGTCATGCATTGCATATCATTCGGGGAGAATGCATATATTTTTCAGGGAGCATGTATATTTTTCAGGGAGAGCAGGCCTTATGCTTATTTTATGTGAGATTATCTTTTGTGAAAAAGCCACGGTCATGTTTTTGACATTAAGAATAAAATAAAATACATGTTTTGCATTAAGTCTGTGTCTGTATTGCATATTTAAACCTTAATACCATTCCATAACAGACTGATCGATACTTCCAATGACCGGAAATTCTGGAGAAAGTCGACGAGGTCCACTGCAGATTTAGTCGACTAAAATCAGCTAATATTTGGTCTACTAAAACTAGACTAAGACTAAAAGATTTCAGATGACTAAAATATGACTAAAACTAAATACTGTGTTATTCAAAAGACTAAGACTAAATCAGAATTTGCTGTCAAAATTAACACTGATTACTTCTGTATGCATCCTGCTACATGTGTTAAATGCCACTCTTACAAACCATTAATGAGTGTGCATATTCACGGAGTAAGGAGAAAGTGTGCAGCTTAATTTCATGGATGGCTGGATAGTTGACATCAGAGGGGTCTTGTATGGTCTGCTTTGTGAGACTAGATATGACTTAAATGTCACACTTGTCAGCCTCCGGTAAAATCAGCTGTTCCAATGTTTAACGTTACCCCATGACTGCAAAGATTTAACCGAAGCCCATATTTTCTAACCTTTTGGCCATAGTAATGCGTGGAAGGTATTTCAAGGAGTGGAGAATTACTTTATGAAAAAAAGTATTTCTGACGTAACAGTCTATTAGTCTACACTGAAAAACGTGACATTAATTAAAGTCTGTCAAGCATGTATGGCTGCTGCATTTTTAATGTTATTGTACAGTAGTTACCCATCTGTCAGTCTGTTTATTTGAGATTAAGAGGATTTAGATGTTTTCAACAGAAGTGGCCCTTAAATGAAGATGAGTGACTCAGAGTAACCTCAATGTAAAATGGTGATGTACTTCCCCGCTTGGTCAGTGAAGGATCGAGGCCATCGGCAACTATCGAAGCCAAGTTCAGGCAATAACAACAGTTTGTAAAGGGTCCTATCGTTGCCGATTAATCAGTCGACCTCTACCCCGAACGGACAAACCAAACTTTTCACAACCACATTTATCTGTTTCTCTGTTTTATGTTTCAGGACAAAGGCAGTATCGCAGGCATGTAAACACTGATATTTTAATTAGTGCACACATATTTTTAAGCAGCTCTTCAACCTCCATTTTATAATCCATTGATAGTTTAAAAAAGGACAATCAGCGCACAGTAACTGAGGTCTAAATCCAATTTGGCTAACAAACACTGGGGAGTGCAATTTAACATACTCTACAAGAGGAAAGAGGAGGCCAGCTGAGCTGGCAGAACATGTCTCCCATCAGAGTTGGAAGGATTATAGAGAACCGCAGCTTTTAATGATTTGACATTTTTAATGATGGAGGGAAGAGGGAGTGAACCATTTATCAGTACGAGGCCTCTGTGACACTACAGCTTTCAATCGTTTCTGCTTCATCTACCTTCTCTGCTTCCAACGCTGTGTGGTTCAATCCAAAGACATTCAAAAGTGACCAATCACGTCTAGTGTCTGAATCAAAGTTGTAGATTGGCCCATGTTGAATAAACGGCCATTAGAGTGACAATTCAATTGTACAATTAAGATGGGTACGATGTGCAAATGCAGTGTGAAGATAAATAACCTCCAGGCCATGTACAGTATTGGGCTCATCAGAATGAGACAAGACAATACTTCAACACTAACTTTAAGAAAACTTCGATGACGAGATATATGACTGGAAAAATAGACTGATCAAAAAACGCAAAACAGTGCTCTTTGGGTCAGAGAGCTCCACGCTCTTTGGTGGAGCTCTGCTTTGAATGAAGTTCCATCATGACAAAAAACATTGACAGCGTCGCTTTTATAACTTGCGAGTGACAGCTACTTGTAAAACTTTGGCTATGTTTGCACCTGTGTGGGACTCAAAAAGTGGGTAAGTCTGCAATACAACATTCACCATTTCCCAGGCATTTGTCAGACTTGTCTGCTTGGTTGATTTTAGTAGAGATCTGGATTGTTCTGTAGGTGTCATTGCATAGTGCTTGTGATTGCCTCAGTGTACAGCACTTTCTTCTTAGACTTCTGCGATTTGTGTCCTGTCAGTCATTCCGTCTGCATTTATAGTCTCCAACAGGTACCCAAAATGCTGCCATACACAACACAAGTGACAGGGGCATCTTCGACACCAATTTTAAGTTCAAAGGAATACTGAACTTTTCTCTCCTCCCTCTAGAACCAGACACAACATTTCTTTTTATTCATTGTGTCAGTCCGTATCTATGGAGCCCCTCCAGGGCCCCACTTTAGGAAAAAACTGGATGTCGAAATGTGTGCCAAAGGATTTGTACACCATGCTCTCGGATTCACAAAATACGCACACGGATTTAGCCCTCTACTCATCGATCAGCTGGAGGCCCCATGGCTACAAGCAACCCATAACAGCTACTGTCAGTCCAATCTTTCTACATGGAGTTTGCCTGTGATAATCAATAAAGATGATGACAACAACTCTGAATGTATTTGAACAAAATGCTCTATTTAACTGGACGAGGAGGAGGGCTGCAGTGTGTCTGTGTGCTTTATGTGGTGCACGGATCTCAGTCCTCTGATCAGACTGGACAGGACATACTCACTATCATTGTGATTGATAGGGGGTGGGGGGTGGGCAAGTGAAATAATTCATCCTTAATGAGGGACATATTAATAACATAACACCTGTTTTTGATCCAATCACAAGATAAAACATGCAATCAGTGCATCCATATAAGCCATTTGTTTCAAAACAGCATCCCAGTGATCCTGGGCTGCAAATCACAAACATCAGTGTTTTTTCTCCTCATCAGAACTTTGGGACTGTGGCTATGAAAGGTTCCAATTTCCATTTGAAAACCAAATAGGAAGTGCATTTATTCTCTATAAAAATGGAAAAATAGAAATTCACACACCACTTTTCTCTCCTGCTCTAATAGCCCATTGTGACTTAAAAAACGCAGCAACCACCTCATTCTTCAGCAAACGTCTACTACACCCAATTAGCAAACATTTTAACAGTTGAAATGGCTACACTCAAAAATTAGTTGAGATTCTAGGCATGCAGGCCAGAGGACAGTTCCGATGACTTGGTGCTTAACTGGGAGGCATGTTAGCAGATCAAAAGTAACATGTCACTTTAGCGGCTAAATAAGCTCAATGCACCATTGGCGTGCATGTGGCCTCATCAACCCCTGAGAAAATTAGTCATTAGCTACAGTCAAACGTGGTGTGATTAAATTTGATAATCAACGGGTGCTGCGCTCAAGCACTTGACAAAGTTCTAATTAAAAATGCTAAACAAAATTTTGATGGGGGTGGGCAGTGGTGTGAAAAAGTGTCTGTTCCGTTTTTGTGTTGCTTTGATCTAACCTCTTCCCTTTCCGAGACTCTGTAAAACACTCAGCTTCAGAAACATATTAGTTTGTTCTAACCTCAGGAGAACTCCCAACATAGTAGTGTGTACGACTGGTTAAGTGTACCTTGGCACAGCAGTTTGTCTGCACAATTACGGAATTAATGGTGCAGTAAATCTGCTTGGCAAACATTTTAACAAATTAAGATATTTTTATACTTTTGTTGCATCTTTTACTTTGCAAGCACACCTCAAAGAATAGATGAACAGCATAATTAAAAATACAGAGAACCAGGGGAAGATTACAAGGGTTCTTCAGATGGCACCAACTGCTGTGAAGAAAAATGACATCTAACAGAGGGACCCAGCAGGCAAGAGAGCTGCTGAACATCAGTGGAGCAGTAGGATTCCAACAGAGCACATCTATGAGCACACAGGACAACTCAATAATTCATGTCAGTATTGTATGTCCAAACAACTCTGTTCATGGGATGCTGAAACCAAAAGGTGTGTGTATGTGCATAAGCATGTATAAATAACATCAGAAAAAGTTGGCAAAATGCTGCAACAAAGCACTTTATTTTAAAAAAAGGTTGGACGGATTGCCACGCATTTACAAGTGATCAAAACACATAACTACAGACCATAAAGATTTTTTTTTTCAGTATACTATTCAGTACATTTACCTTATACATAAAACACATACTGAAGAACACTTAACATTATCACCAAGAACTGCATTGTACTCATGACTTATGAAAACAGTCAGTTGCCCCAAAAGATTACTTTGTGGTTGCCAGCTGAGGGGATCTACTAGGGGTGGGAAAAATTTTAGATTCTTTGATGCATCGCGATTCTCTCTAGAATGATTATGTCTCCATGCAGATGAGTTAATCAGTTTGCCCACTGCAACATTCAGTTCGCCCGCTGCAGAGCACTACAGAAAGCGCTGCTGATTCTCTGCTGTACACGCATGTGCACCGAACACACATGTGCGAGTTGTTTATGTTTGAGCGGCGACAAAATGGCTGCAATGACTAGCACCAAGCCTGTAAGACCGGCACAACTTCTTTAAAAACTACTGTATGGCAGCATTTTTAGTTCCATGAAGTCGAGGGGAGAATTGAAAAGACCTACACAGTTTGTAAGGGGGGTGGACCTAAACTTAAATTCTTTGGCAACACAACTAATTTGAGAAACCACCTCGCGCTACCACCCAGAGTTGGGAGAGAAGCAGTGACCTGTTGCAGATGGCAGCCAGAGAACAACCGAGCAGGTGGTGGGAGAACTTCCACCGAACTCCGAGAGGGTGAAGCGGATTATCAAATCCATTGCAAGTTTTACTGCATTGGATTTAAGACCGTATTCAGTAGTGGAGACCGTGGGTTTTCGGACGATGGTGTTCGCTCCAGAGCCAATACACAAAATACCATCTCGGCATTACTTCACTGACGCAGCCATACCGACACTCTACAGTTAAACTAAAACAGAAGTTTTGGACACTTTGATGAAGGCGGGAAGGTAAGTAGCCATGTTTTAGTATGAGAGCTGATACATAGGTCCATAATGTGTTAAAAAGGAAACTGCATTGATTATTGCATTGAAAAGCTTTTTTATTTTTATAAAGGATACAGTATACTGTTTTTCTCTCAGGGATATGCTCATTGCCTGTAACAGGAGGATTATGTGTTCATAGAAATTTATATCTATTTGTGACAAAGAAAAGCGTTTTCTTTAATAAAATTTTAGGGAAGGTAATTAATCGAGCTCAGAATCAGAATCGAATCAAATTGTGAGGTGCCAAGAGATTCCCACTCCTCGGATCTACTGGAGCGATTCCAAAACTTTTGTCAAGGACAAATTATTTACACACCAAAACATGTAAATATAAAAGGCCCATGTTTAAAAATACCAAAATTCCCCTTTAACAAAAGCCTCTGCTTCAGCATGCTGACACGTGTGAATGTGCTGCTGTTGTTCAATTTCTGTTGTACCAAACCGACATCAAGCAGTCATGTACGACTGCAATTTCTGAACTAACACACACTACTGCCTGAGAGGTCAACTGAGTTGAAAGTATTCACAGTGTCATGTGTATTTGGAGTCTGCCCTCACAATGACCCAATGGTTTGGGCACACCGCTTTGCATGGTAGATTGCTATAGCAGGAAATAAGATGGGGACACTAAAAGAGGAGCAGGGATTGAGTTGGATGAGGAAAAAGCAGTGCGTGGGAGAATGTCTGGCCTAAACAGACTTGGATCTTTATCTGTGTATTTATATTGTCGGGAATAAAAGGGACAAAGGGCACTGCCCCATATATGAAGCAAGAAAAGAAAATAATGAATAAACAAAAAGATTAGCAACACAAAATGGCAGTACCTGGACAAAGTGGGTTGGAAATACTCTCTCGGTTATAGAAAATGATCAGCTGAGGATGTTTTCCAAATTCTCATCAAAATCAACAACCCCACGCTATTTTCATTGTCAGTACCATAATCATGTCTCATTTCTGCTGGTATGAGTTTCAGACAATGGATTCAGTAACAAGAGACTTCGTCAGCTTTAATGAATAAAATGGTTGATTTCTTTATGGCAATCACTACAGCCATCCATTGCTACTCTCCGTTGGAAACCCTTCTCTTCCTCCAGCTATTGATCACTCACACTGTTCTACCATCCTCCTTAATCTTTGTGTCTGCTATATGCCATTTGACTCTCACTCAACCTGCCTACCATCCAATACCAGTCTCAGTGCTGGATTACAATAGAACAACTGGTTCGCACAACATATTAGCAGGCTTAAGTGTTTATTGCTGTTCAGAATAGACACAGTTGAAGGCAGGGTGAAAGATGGGGAAAGATTTCATCATTTTTCAGACGTTCTGTCCTGGAAGGCATCTATACTGCTGCACTCGTTTGTATGCCAAAAACACGACAAACTGTAAACACTGTACATGTGTGAACACATCTGTGTATGCAAAACACCAAAGAGGATAAAAAAGGCCCTTGTTCGACTGCCATGGCATTAACATACCAAAGCAACTTTCAGGAAATAATGCAGACAGAGACCAATTGATCAGTCATCTCACATTTACTTTCTAAAGTTGCATGGAATGGCTACAGCTGATGGCCAGCTGATGCAGCAGTATGTCCCGTGCCCACCCCAGTTTCTACGACTGGCCAATAGAATCAGTGGAAAGATCCAACAAAGCTGTAAATCCCCACAGAAAATATATACATGATCACCAGTTAACTACATTTGAAAACTGACAACTTCTTTTTGCTACTACTGAAGTCAGAAATGTTTATATCATCCAATGCTAGGATGAGGAAATAGTGCATTTCCTGAATACATTTTGACCATAAACACTGTCAAGATTCAAGAGTAGTTTACATGCACAGGAGTTTGCAGCTCAATGCAGCACATAATGCAGAGCTTTGGTGTACCAGTATAGAAACATGTGGGTGTAAGCTTCTTCCAGGAGGAGCGCTTTACACCACATCCTTCTCAGATGTGATGATAAACAGCCCCAGTAACTCCTGTGGTACATCCCTCTCTCTACCTCTCCATAGGGACGCACATCCATCATCTGCCTGAAGAGCTGAGTGAGGATTCAATCTTCTGCACACATCACTCACCCAGCAGCGACAGGCAACACTGGCTCACATGTGCAGTAACCTATTCCATTAACATGCACGCCATGCCTAAACGGAGGGAAATCGTGAGTGGGATTTGCTTCAAAATGGGTGGGCATATTATAGAAACTATTTTGATAAAGAAAAACCGTATGCCCCATTTAATCAATACTGACAGTCTGACGCCAGTGGCAATACGCTACAATAAGAGGCTACAGGTGACAGAATGGGCAGTACATTTCACTATGCATTCCAGTAGAAGGAGACACAAAATGACCCACCTGAAACCCACTGGGACAACTGAGCCTTATGGGGAATGTCACTACTTTACACGCACTTTATGCTGCTCAATGCACCATTTCAGGACAGAGCAATGAAAACAATTTGTGGATAAAAAATAAATTTAAAAAAAGTTTCACTTAATTTCTCCACACAATGACAATAGTTAAAAATTTAACAATATTTATGAGGGGTACACCAAAGTGCAGCAGTGGCACCAACAAAAAAAAAAATATTCTCAGCCAATGACATTCTTCCAAAATCATTAGACTGGTCTTCAAGAGCAATTAAACATGAGTGGCAGTGATTTAAAAGAGCAATTCAATTTAGTGTGAGCCATTCAAGTGATTAGATTCTATTACACTGTGCAAACACAAGGGCACTGCTGGCCTTTTAAAACAATCTGCTGTCCCGTAAAGCCCAGGCGTGGCCATGCTCAGCCCTGGATTGCTCTTAATGGGATTTCACAACATTAACATTCTACTGAGTCAGCATCAGACACACTGGCTACAGCGCCCCTTTGCTGAAACAGCCCTGACTCCGAGTGTGTGTACGCGCAAATGGGAGAGTGAGCATCTCACGAGCTGGGTGCACAGTGTGGACCAGTATTAGACATGCTTTGACTCCCTCCGAGATATAACTATTGTGTGTAGATCCTCTGACAGACACTGTCTGGAGGAAAAACACCACTTGACATGATGCAGCTGACCGACTGTAATTCATGTGTAGCAGCTTGTGTTTGGATATAGAGGCTAGAGATGAGAAGCTTATTCGGCTCAAACAAGTGCCGGCTATAAAGTACTTTTTACAAGCATCTATATTCATGCATATAAAATGTGTAAATATCCGTACACATGAAAATCAACTGTGCAAACTCATCACGGAGCTCCACCTCCTCCCGAACACACTGCAGCTCTGCTGTGCCACACACACATGCACAGATACACTATCATCACATTCAGCCACTATGTTCAGTGTCAGCAGGAATTATCAGCTTGCGACTCTCCTGTTGTCTTTGCTTATACACCAGGTTACGTTCCCTTCCTGGTTTGAAAATAGCTTCAGTAGAGTTACTTGTGGAGACTTGGCACTTGGATGCAGTGCAGTCACAAGTTACAGTTCTTGCCTCATGCTGCTTCCTCCTCAGTTTGAAAAATGTCTCGACTCAACCAAGTGCTTTCAAGAACACATTATTTGATTTTAGGTTATTTGGTGGGCCTCGCACTTTTTTCTCACTATCGTTCATCATATGAGTCAAAGAATGTCGACATAGATCCATCCAACTCAAATGCAGGTGCTTTGAAAAGTGTCACATCAGTCTTAAAAAAGTAGCCAAGAGAACTTATTGGGCAATTGACAGATATTCCATTACCATACATTTCAATAGTGAGCAGTTTAGCCAGCATTTGTCATTTTCCCCCAAAAAATAATTTGCAGCTCAAGTACATTCCCTCATTATAATGGCACTCCCCAATGAAAGTGTCCTCCCTGCAAGACAATGTGTCCTGCTACACCACAAATACTACTCTGGCGATGGCCTGAGCAATATGACAAAGAGCTCAAGGCATCGACCAAATTTAACAGATCTAATACTGACAGTCTAACACCAACAGCAATGCATGGTGTGCGGATGGATGAAATTTCTTTACAAATGTAAAAACACTTGCATCACACCAGTATCAAAAAGTGGGTGTTAATAGCATCCAGGACTACTGCTCGTTTCTGAAATGCTTATCCACATTGAAATGCCAAAAAACAGAAACAAGTTCAATCTATTGTTCGCCAGCCACTTTTGGTCTACAAACAACAAACTGTATAAAAAAATTAATGAAAAATATGTGCTGCCTTAATAAGAAGATAGCATGTTTGCTAGTTGACACAGGAGGGACAACTAAGTAGCACAGAAATCATTACTCACCTCATTTGTCAACAGTCATTCACCAAATATCCTGACAGTGTTGTTGCGAGCATCACCACAGTGCATGGCTACTCTGTCAGGCTTCTGCAGCCAATTAGCCAGTGGTGGTTATCTCCAAGTAAATGTGCCAGTTTGCTACACAGAGTAAAAGTCACTTGTGTCCTTCTCTTCGGCAATCTACACTCATTCTTCTTTTTCATATGTTTAGTAACCCTTAATCAAAGACTAATCTGTTATTATTAGGAGAAATCTGATTTGCTGTGATTAAGCATCAGAGCCTATATGGAAAAGGAAATAGGCTTCCACATTCACAAACTAGGGCAAAGGAAAAACAAACAAAATCTTTGTTGAGTATGACTTACTGTGTGCATTACAGCTGGACCCGTACTGGATTTTTCAGCCAGCACTGATATGGATATGGTTTCTGTATTGACACGTCAGTCAATTGTCACACAATGTCCAATATTAGCAGTCAAATAGCTATAATAAAGAAAAGTCTTACGCAAATTTTACCACAAACATACGTAGGATGCATACACAGAAACATCGGTGACTAGGTGGCAATCAACGCATTGGTCCAACCTTTTGCTTGAAAGTGGCCGTGAGAGACCAATGCCCTTTAAGATGCTTCCTGGGAGATTCTTGATGAATTAAACATGACAGAACTGCTAACCTCTGAATACCACAGACATGGGCACGTTTATGCCACCCACCTACACGGTAACAGGGAGGTCAATTGATGTCACAGCGGCCACAGGGTCAAACCCCAGATGGTGAGAAAGAAAGGTGCAGGGGTCATTCCTCTATGTCAGGATTATATGAGCTAGCTTTTCACAGTATAGAGATGTTTACCAACATCCAAACCATTTGTCATTCTGACTATGATGGAGCTGTCCTGTGGAAACTGTCCATGTGTTAAAAAATAGATTTTAGCTTTTGTTTACTGCGCCAACCACAACTGAAAACGAGACCAACAACCACAACAGTGAGCCTCGCTACCACATCAGCCAGTTATGTTCTCCATCTCACCATCTGCTGTGGTCCACCCACACAAATCTCTCATAACACTTGGTCTGGACAGTAGCCTGCAAATGCCCAGGAGGGCAAAGCAGATGGTGTGGTTGCAGGCCAAGCATTTAGCCTCTGAATAGCAAGCAAATTTAAAAATCGAACGGGCACTGGAGGAAGTCAAACAGTCTACCTTCCACTTGTTTGCTTACATGGAGTAAAGCGAGTCTATTCCAAAAGCAAAGCCTGCGGTCCGCTCTCGCTTAGTTTGAAAACTTCACAACATATGAGCAACTTCAGATGCTGCCAACAGAAACCATGCCAGACATAAGGATAAATTAATTTGAGGGAAACTGGTTTGATTTGTGCATACAGAACTATTCCTCCAGGCAGCAGAGTGGTGTGTGCAGCAGAACACACTGCCTCGTGTGAACACTTCTGTGTTGCAGGAAGAAAAACAGCAAGCCAAAATCTCTATTCAAATTCCGGCAGTTCACTAACCTGTGCTTCCATAAACGATGAATCATTGATGCACAATCGATGCAACTTGCACTTAATGTGTCACCTGAGTTTTCTTGGTGTTTTGGCACATGGGTGATTACCTAAAACGCAATTTAGGTAGGTACATACAAGCTGTGTTTGTTTTTGATTGACTCATACCTCCTTGCTGCAGCACCAGTCCTGGCTGTTAGGTTAGTGCGTGAGAAAACAACTCAATGACGGTTGGATGTAAATGAAATGAGCGACAAGTTACCGAAACTTGTGCTCAAACTGAATAGTTGTAAATTGTCTTTCGTTTCATTCCTCTTGGTGCATTTTCCTTGTTGTCAAGCAGCGAAGAAAGCACTAAAATCAAACAATTAAATGGAGTTTGGAGGAAAAAAAACAGCTCCCTTCTCCCGACAGGGTGCGGAGGGGACGTATCGGCGCTATCGCTGCCGCAGAAAAACACAAGAGGAAAGTTTGCGACAGGAGTTGTCGACTCCTCGCGGTGCTCCGGCAGTGAATTTCGGCGCCTGCTAAAACCTCACCGAAGAGAAAAAACATGAAAACTTACCGTGGGATAACAGCCACCTTCCAACCAGCGTATCCGAGGCAAAAAGCGAGAAAGGAGAACCGACAGAAAGCTTTTCGCGACGCCAAGTTTCCTCTTCCCTTAGCGAAACCAACCAACCTCACTCAAGACGCGTTGTGACATTTAATGAGTAGGGGGAAGTGTTAAAATAAAGCAAAAACAAAAAAGAAGCAGCCTCTGCTCGGTCGGTGCGTGTCTCTGTTGACGAGCTGGAGGGACGTTAACACGCAACGGGCGGCTTTCTTTGTTCCTCCTGCCTGCAGCCTGCTCCGTGGATATTATCACAGCTCGTGTGTCCCTCACAGCCGCTGATTGGCTGGAGGCTCGGGATCAAGGAAAGGTGACCGGTGTCAAGTTAGCACGCCTCACACCACGTATTCCGAGAACACAACATCGACGAAGACACACACACGCACATCCCCGGTTGTTATCGTGTTCCGTGCTTTCGCATGTGTGGCGCATGTGTGGTGTCGCGTCGCAATTTATTTGTTTACACCCGTTGGGTGTGTTTGTTGCTGAAAGCTGTTTTTCCTAAACGTGACCAACACCATGCTTTTATTTTTGTAAGTATAATTACCGGACTTCCTGTATTCTTGCAGCTGGTGCGAAACTTGACGCAGGGTGGAGACCACTTCATGCCTTACATAGTTTTATTCTGAGCGTCTGTCTGCAACTTTATTCGATTAGTTGAATTTATTATTTTTGTATTAAAAATGCATTGCTTCTCATTTCTACACACACGCGCTTGATTCTATATTTCACGTCAGGTAAAAGTATGAGGCCTATAACCATCTTGGACATATGTAATCCCCACATGAAGCCCACTTCTACTTCCCTGTGTGCTTGATTAATGTGCATGCTGTATTTTGAATGCTTTCAAATGATTCATGTTCAGTGTAAAAGGACCTCTAAGCAGTCATTAAGCAGGAGCAGATTTACGGATTAAACCCAAACTAATGGGTTAGCAGGCTTATGTCTTGTATCTAATGACCCTTGGCACAAAAAACGTCTACACCGGCTCACGACTATGAGATTTATACTAACCCTTACCCTATGCTCGTTCACACCCAAGTGTGGTTAGCGCCGAGAGGTTTCACCGTAACAAACTGTGACCATACCCGATATGATGTAAACAGTTGTGCAACTGTTCTGAATATTAATTCCCTTTCCTCTATCCCAGTCCAATTAAGAGACGCGTCTATGTGTACCTCACCTATAACAGTATACAGCTGATATAAACAGGAGCAGGCAGGCTAAGTCGATAATAAATCCCAGGATGAAATTAGGCTCAGTGTGAAAACTAGACCAGTGGCTCCCTGAGCAGCTGTCCTTGAATCAATTCCAAAGAGAAGTGGAGGTTTGAAGTTGATGGGTTTAACACAGCAGGGACCACTTGCCTCTTGATGTAAAACACAATTGCTTTCCTCCGATCCGCTTTAGGGAATAGTTCAGCATTTTGATAAACACGCTTATTGATTCTTGCCCAAAGTTAAAGGGAACCTCCACCAATTGTACTCATTACAGGTCCTGGGGCGTCCTACTGCATATGCAACAAAAACAGAAAGTAGTGTAAAGCCGTTTATGGAAGCTATATGTAATCGGATAAATTGCTTCCCAGTGATGTCACTCAGTGGCAGTCTTGCATTGTGGGTAATCCAGGTACAGGGGTTGTGCATGCAGCTCCTTCTGGAGCCACAAAAGACCTTATACAGTTTTTTACTTTAATGTGTAAAACTGGTGGTGAAGCTGCAGTTTAGCTTAGTTTATCACAGCACGAGAGCTGGAATCATCTATCTATCACGTATCTGTAAAGTAACTAGTAACTAAAGTTATTAAATAAATGTAGTCGGTAAAAAGAGCAATATTTCCCTCCAAAATGTAGCAGAGTGTCATTATAGACAGAATGCAACATGTCTGGTACTCATAAAATCAGAGAGTTATAGTGTCTCTGGTTAATCTCAGCGAAACACAGACGGTTTCATCTGAACATGAGTCAGAGCGCCTATGCTGCGTGTGTGCGAGCACGCATGCAGTGCATCTGCTGTTGTGTAAGAGCAAGTTTTGTGAATATCTATTGTTGGTGAACGAGTCTGTGAGACTGCGAGTCAGGATGCATGCGTCAGCCCGTCCGCCTGCTTTTCAGCGCTGACTTCAATGAAGTCCCCGGCAGCTCGCGCAGAATCCTCCCCCAGTCCTCCGACAGACACTTGTTCTCACTCTCTTGCCTTTTCATTACGTCGTCTGCCTCACTTCCCCTCGCATCTACCCTACTTTAACAAATCCATTCCTCACGTGTCACCCCTCAGTCCTGTGGGTCACCCTGTCTCCAGACAGACTGTGGAGCCGGTCATGACTGGATGGTGTGCTCAGTCAAACAATGTCACTGAATCACCACGAGCATCGCCGCCTCTCAGAAAATATAGGGGAGTACTTTGTCTCAACTTGGCTGAACTTTGTTTCACTTTGGAGCCCATATGTAGGTGATTTGTGTTTGTGTGCATGTGCCACAGAGAGATGTCCCTGAATTCACCCGAGCCAGTGTGCTTCTCACAGCCGAACGCAGTGGGGGGAGGGCTCAAACAAAGCCAAAGTTAAGTGTGCTCATTGTGTTCTGTGAACACATCCCACTTGAAATCTTTACTCCAAACTTTTGGTCCTTTTGGTGTCTGATTGTTGGAAAGCAACGATGCACGGTGTAGAAAGTATGGACCATTTTTCTTTTTAAATTAAAGTAGTTGCAGTTCTGGTGGTCATTGCGGAAAAACACAGTATGAGCACCACTGCTTACTATAATAAAGGTGCTGATTTGGGTAGTGCAGACATTTGTTTAGGTGGAAATAAAAAATAAAAAAAAAATCAGAATTAAAAAAAACATTTTTTTCTTTTTGAATCACAGGGGGGCGCCGCCGGGGGGGGGAAGGTTAGGACGATTCCAAGGGCCCGGCACTGACAGGGGGCCCTTTGAGACATGGGCAACCTATATAATGGCTCAACTAGATTTTTTTTCATGGGGCCAAAAATCCCTGGCGGCTCCCCTGATCACAGGTATTAGCAGGACGCATAATGACAAGGTAATGTATTATTTTGTGAATGTGTGAGATTATGGTGAAACCAAGCTAACCTTTTTTTATTACTGCTACCGTTAATAATTAAAGTCCAGTGGCGTGCACAGACTTTTTGAAGGGCAGGGGCGAAAAATACAGCGTGTTCTCGCCACTGAAGAGGGCACTTTAGCGCACGCTTTTTGCCACCCAAGAGGGCGGTTTATCATGTTTTAACCAGCCGAGGGAGCAGTTTAGTGAGTTTTGCCAACCAAGAGGGCACTTTAGCGTGCTTTTTTCAACAATTGAGCCCCCCCCATGCACACTACTGTCTAATGACAATTGCACCAGGATCAGCTATACGTTGTTTTTTTGCTAATTAGCTAAACTAAGATGCTGAACATCAGTTTGTTAGCATTGTCATTACTAGAATGTTGATGTTAACTGGTCCAAAACACTGCTGTGCCTTTATGATGCATTCATGCAAAAATATGTGTTCACCCTTGTCTGTTTTAGGTGGGTTGGTTGGTTGGTTGGTTGGTTGGTTGGTGTGTTTGTCAGCAGGATTGCACAAAAACTACTGAACAGATTTCCACACAATTTGGATGGAGGCTGGGTCATGGCCCATTAACTTTCGGTGAGGACAGGCCCTTTTTTGGGGACATATTGGGTATTTCTCAGGGATTTGGATTTTAATGAAAAATATCAGGCACATTTAAATGGCTGTTATCTACGAGTGAGCACAAAAGGCGACTTTGTGCCTTGGTGGAGGCTTGCTCTGTTCTCAGAGCCGTTCTAGTTGTTTCACTGCCAGCAGTGATGGTGTTGCAGCCATGTTGCGAGCAGTCTTGACATCATAGTTCCTTTCACAGAGTGAGAAATATCAAACCTGTCAGAAATCTCCTGATATTTCCAACTCGGGATTACAATTACATCTTTGGGGGCTGGTGTGTATGGTGTTTCCCACTCAGCTGCTCAAATATATCTTAAGTACACAGAGTCTCACAGGGCCACTGAAGCGTGGCTGGAGACTGGTGAACGAGAACGAGAGTAGATCAAGATAAAGCTTCTAAATCAACAAAGAGGGAAAAAACAATCTGACAACAACAACTAAGACCTTAAAAGGTGTATAGCTGGGTGACTTTACAATATCCCTCTGACCACAGAACAATCATGGTGAATAAGAGTTAAGTGCTTGGAGACGAAACACGCAGATTCCTCTTAATCCACGCACTTAATGTGGTGTGCATAATGCCTTGCTCATGTCTGCTATGCTCTGTCGTTGTTTTTTTCCACTTGGACAGTGTGGGCCGCGGCGGATATCTGAAAGCAAGAACAGACAGAGAGAGAGAGAGGGTTGTTTGTCTGAGTCTGGAGCAGCTGCTCACGAATCCAAGCAACCAAGTATTTCACCCTCGGCTGTGGCTGCATCAGGCCGACAGACGCTCTGACTCCAGTTGAAGTTCATGTGTTCAGCCAGTCAGTAGCTCACCTGGAGGAGACGGTCTCCCAGCCGAATGCCTCCAATTACTGGTCGGGGTTAGAATGAGGGAGTACAGGAGATGATGTGGACGAACGGAGTCTCTAAAGTACAGATTTCATATGTTGATCTACATTAAATGTAGCCTAGATTGAACCATAATAAAGTTATGTCATTGTTGGGGAAAATGATTCAAGCAAAGAACGATTTTCTGATTCAGCATAAAAGCATCAGTGTTAAGCATGATCGCAGCTCAAGGGGCCATTGACTGATTTTTCAGATAAGAATCATTTCTTTCTCTGATTCAGAACGCTGCTGCTCGAGTCCTACCGAGAACCAAAGAAGGTCGTCAAGTACAGGTCTGCTGTCAGTCCCTAGAGTCAGAATTAAACATGGAGGAGCAGCGTTCAGTTATAATGAGCCACATATGTAGAACAAACTCCCTGAAAACTGCAGGTCTGCTCCAAAACTCACCCCTTTTAAATCAAGACTGAGGACCTTTCTGTTTAACACTGCTTTTCACTGGAGCAATTTTAAGGCTTTAAACTGCACTGTGACTTTTCTTTTCTAGTCTTGTCTCTTTGAAACCTTTTCTATTTCAGCCTACTTTCCCATGTCTTAACTTGTTTTAATGTTTTGTTTCTTTCCACTTGTTTTTAATGTATTTTAAATGCAAATTTCAATGTTATTTTTAGGCCCCGTAAAGCCTGTTGAGTTGACTTTTAACTCCGGCGCTCATGCAAACACCCATTTGCTGCTGCGTCAGGCACGCAGTTCGCTGCCAGAATAGACCTGAAAGCGATCTGTGGACAGACGGACTGACATTCAGGAAATACATCTTGCTCAGTTCGGAACACTCAGGGGCATTGTTGCTTCTGTCGTAATTGGTCAACCTCTTATGGTGGCTAATGTGAGCTGGAATGACCCAACTTTTTTTTTTCATCACCAAGTCAGTTTACTGACTCTTTTCCGTGTTTGCTGCTCATAGATTAGGTTGTAGCATTTAGAAACATCCCTTAATTTCTTTAGGCGCCAGTGGTCATTGCTTGTAGCCAAAGCTCTGGCCTCAAAGTCCCAGTGAAGCCGCAGCGCCGTTAGCTTTCGTAATGTGACTTTTTTTTCACAGTGAAACAGAATGGGCTATATATGTAAGCAATCAAGTGAAAGATTTGATTGGACTTACTTGTGGCTTAGCAGATACGGAGATGTGCTGTTGACGGGCATCCACACCTTCCTCAGTGTGCCACAGTGCAAGTGAGAGAAGAATAAATCAGAGCACGGCCAAAACTTTTGGGAGATGTAGGAAGTAGTTTTTGCAGGATGAGACCCAAAAAAAACATACCGACCATGATTTCGCTCTGCTAGCGATGACCAACGAGCTAACTTGTTGGTCGCAATTCTGGTTTTATTTGGTGGAGCTAGCTAATTGCCGCAAATCACCTTTTATCGGATCCATTTATGGTTTTTGGCCCAGAGCTGAGGGTGGTGAATCAAACAGGTTTATATTTATTTCATATTTCATGGTCTCAAAACGGCGATGATGCCACCTCCAATGTAGCATCCAATGTTTTTGTAGCTTGACCCAGAGGGACTGAAAATCAGAATTCCTCCACCTATATTCCTTCAGTTTTGTCTCTTGTAAATCCCCAAGAAAATGCAATGGTAAACAGTTAGGATGCCGTCTCATGCTGCCTCCGTCTGCCGGACCTCAGAAATGAGAAATCACTTCAGTGGAAGTGGAGATTGGAAAGTGTGACGCCGAAGTGATGGGCTACACAAAAGCCGCCAAGGCGAGAGGATGAAAAGCTTTGAAGCATACGTAAAGACTGAAAACGACTTTAATCTGTACGCACAATCCCAACACGGGATTACCTTTTCTTTTTCATGAAGCCCGACAACAGAAAACAGCACAGCGCAGAGCCAACACAACTGTCAAAATGGAAACTGAAAATGGGAAACCACATTTTTCTTTCTCTTTTCTCTGCCTGCCTTTCTCTTCCATTCCAGTTCAGAGGTAAAAACAAGGTGCCAGTCATAACACTCTACTGGCCCCAGCAGGTTTCTGGCTGTCGTTTCACGTTGTGTCCCCGCTGCTCAATTTAAAAGTGAGGCACAACCGGCACCCTGAGGCCCTTTGTATTATTCCAGGGACGCCGGCGGATCGTGCAACATGTTTTGGGAAAACACTCCTCCCTTTCAGTTTGACACAAAGTAAATACGTGCAGTGTCTGACTCAGGCTGGTCCTGCTGGAGCTAATGTGATGGCGTGGTGCTGTTTGTTCGGGCCGGGGAATGAGCTGTGAATTAGGTAAGTGTGTTCCTCGGCGCAGGCCGTGCCATCATTCGTCCGGCTTGTATCTGTCATTCATTCCTTGTTTTCTCTGCCACTTTGTGCATTACTCGGCAAAATGTACATTCAGCCGTCTGCCCCACTTCGTGTCACAACTGCTGTCTGAGGTACAGGATGCAGTTACACAATCGGTGGTGGGTCCTCACTCTTCCAACGGCAGGCTGTCATCTTTCAGCATGTGCTCCATTGAGCTGATGGTGTGCTGGGAGAAGTCAGCGGTAGCTCAACACCACCACCTGGTGGCTGGAAATCTACTCTTAAACCGCATTGTGCAATTGTACAGTTTCCTCGATTGCTCAAGACTAAAATAATGTCAGTTCGCCTTGAGACTTATACAGATCAGAGTGTCCTCTCCAGCTGACTGAGTGAATTCATGCCATGCAAACACCAGCTTCAACAGTTTATTTGCGGTTTTCACTCGCTAGTGTTCACCCATCTGGTTTGTCCCCAGCTCACAGTGCCTCATGTGCACCTTTGAGTGTAAAAGCACATCTCAGATTCACATATATTTGGAAACAGTTTAGAAATTAAAACAGTGTACACAAAAGTCCAGCGGCACGGTGCAACTCTCTGCCTCAGCTTCTCCCAGCCAGCGTATGAGGTTGGTTGTCCTCCCGTTCATAAATCCACCTCTCCGTCTGACCCTTGCATCAGACACAGTAGGGCCCATTAGCCCCATGTCACACACGTTGTTAACCCAGGCTTAACCCGAGGCCGGGGTAATGAGATTCCCACTGCATGTCAACTAGCGCCGGGTTAAATGTCTGTTGGAAGAGGCAGCTAATGTTCACATTCCAGACTGACGTGCGACGACTGTGACTGGGCTGACGTCACAGTTCACCCAGGGCTATGCCAGTGGGAAAGCTTCTTCTTTCTGCGCCTGGGCCGAAGGAAGGTTCTGAGAATGCTTTAAGCCCCGGTCAGTGGTGCAGCGTCAAAAGCTTTAGTGTGCACTTCAGTTGTCTTTCTTTGTGTGTGTGTGTGTGTGTGCCCTCGTGGTATATTGTGCTTTTTTTTACACAACATTAATGGGGAAATTGAGTTAAATTTGGCTATCAATAATATTGAATGATTATCAGGGATCATTATTAATCATGATATAAAATAATATCCAATTTACATTAGATGGCCTCGGTAGCACCACTCCTGAGGAAGGGAGATGATAGCCAAGTCAATAATTCAGTCTCATAAAAGGCAGTAAACTGTTAATTTGTAACTCTGATTAATAATTAACTTAATCACTAAAACCAAAATAACCACAACAGCTTGTAAGGGTCGAAGGATTTAGAAGTCCCCAACAGAGTAGAGGTCGGCAACATTCACTCTTGTACAATACTAAAATGATAGCATGTAGGTTCAAAAGTCTTTTATTTAACACACATAATGAAAACACACTAACTAACCTATAATGTATACAAGTGTGTATGTGTGTGTCTGGAAGAACCAAGCAAAATGGTTGGACTCAGGTCCAAGATGGTGGATCACCACTTGTTTCTTTGATAGGAAAGAACAGAGAAGCAATGGTGACGCTCACACCATGTGCCCACTAGGTGTGATTAGTCCAGGCTGAAGGAAGGTGTTTGTGTGTGTGTGTTTGACATGGTGCCAGGATAAGAGAGATGGTTAGTTGCATACAAACACCCTCAGTCTAGCCCTCCTCACACAGAGACGCCGCATCATTGCCGCAGCAGCTGTTCGCCAATTCTCCGCCTCTGTTTGAGACCAGAACAGCGCTTTAGGGGAAGTCAATATTGAAAGTATGAAACATGACTCCAAACATGTAGCTTGTCTTGTTAACAAACTGCCCTTTGTTTGCTCAATTTAAAAGGTGACAGCCAGTTTTATGTTTAAAGTTGGCTAGTGCTGTCTGTTTATGCAGGTTTAAATGTACTATATGTAAGGATTTGCCACCTGTTGATTCATACAAATAGGGGACAGCACAGCATCAACACCAACTGCTGTTTATCGTAGGTTGCTGTTAGCAAGTTAGCTTGGTTAGCCGTGCAGCCAGCAGTCCGCACTGCAAGGGGGAATGTTGGTCCTCACGTTGATAACACATGAGCTATGGACCAGGTCAGATGGGGCTAGCTGGTTAGCATGCTAAACGGGCATTACAAAACAATGCATAGACGTCATAACATGAGAACTGTTATGCCTTCAGATTGTGTTGATAATTTGGGGTAGTTTGTAGTTTTGGGGAAGACATTTTATTTTTCAGAAGAGAAAGAATCTAAAATAGCTCATTTGTTTTTTATGCCTAAACAAGCTAAATACACAAACTAACTTTGTTTCATGACAGAATTAACTGAATAAACAAACTGAGCTTGAAGGAGGACACAATTATAAACTGTTTTACTTTGTTTTTATGTGGCGGACCCTGCCACCTTTCTAGCTTCAAACAGTGTTCTGGGGACCTGTTTTTCCTCTGAGGACAGCTTAAGAACAATAAGAAATGCATAGAATGTGAGATAAGATGCTTATGACACATATGAGTTTCGGTGTTGTGAGAATGAGGATCGTGCCGGAGCATACATCAACACGGACAGACTCAAGATTTCCTGACACCAAACTATACTTGCACTCTTTCCATTTTATTGGCGTTTTGTTTTACAAAAACAGGTATGAGAGAATGCATAGACGGAGCCACACTCAAAGCGGACTCATCAGTGACAACATGGAAAAAAACAAAAGGGGTGTCAGGAGAAAGGCAACAATTTATTTAAAAAGATAAAAACAACACTGTTTGCAGCTATTCCTCTGAATGCATACATACATACATACATACATGCTCCTATGGTCACTTACGCACAGGACATGACTGAATGACATGCGAGTGTCATTAAGCAAGCACACGCAATAAAACACACACACACACACTCACGCACACTTGCTAGCACACAATGCAAACGCGTGGGTGCAAAAGAAGAACCATGAAAGGTAGGAAATAATGCATCATATGATACAAGAGAAGAGATGCGTAAAACCATACAGTTAAAGGATCATTTCACCAAGATCTTTTTTTTTTTTTTTTTTTTTTTTTTTTTT
>CAEMYA010000253.1:214935-225828 GCA_903131615.1 Diplodus sargus | reverse complement strand
TTTTTTACCAACCATTCCCCTGCCTATACCACAGGATTTAACTCACCATATCCCAACCTCATGTGAAACGATCATCTCCCACCAAGACAGCAGAAAGGACAGAATAAAGCTGAGGTCTTGTTAATTCAAAAATCCCTCGATTTAAATACAGAAATGACACCAAGTTTTGAGGCTTGGTTTGGACATGTATGGAGTTTTAGTGGTGGAGATCAGACATTTGTTGTTAGCCGTGGTAGAAGCCAGCCCTAACCTCTGCTGTAGGTATCATGTACCAATGCGCAGATGAGATTAATGCCTGCGCAGTCGACACCTAATCGCCTGTCAGGTCAGCTCAGTCAGGGTTCATACTGCAGAATATGCGGAGCATCAAGTACAAATGCTGACCTTGACTGGGTTGTTGAAAGGTCTGAGTCATAGCGTGCTAAAAGCAGCACAACACTAAGCCCACATTGTAATGGTTCGGAATCTTAAACTGAATCAGAGTGACATGGCGCTCTCATGTCATGATAACCTGCGCTTGACATACAAAGGGTCAGAGAATAATGAAATAGAATTATCATGACCTGAACCTGTCAGGATGGGTTTGGATAATAATGTAAAAATGAAAACATTTAGTATAAAAATAATTGATTAGTGGTAACTGAGAATATGTGATGGACCTGCTGTCTGTGTTGGGGATATGTCCTGATCACAGAGGCTAATTGTTATTTACAATGAATATTTGATATCAGCATAAACAGGCAAGCTGTAACCATGGTAATTACTGCGTGACATGGTCACACAAACTCAGTGCTTCAGCTCAGATGAACTGTCTTGTTCTAGTGGGGCTCGGACGTAAAAATGAGAACGCCTGAGGACTTCGTGTTGGGCTTGATTATTTCTCTCTTGCACTCGGTCTCAATCAGACAGCAAAATACGTCCTGAGCTGTACTTTAGCCTGCCCAGGCTTGTGAAAGCTGGAAAAACCAGTGTTTTCTAATGAGTTCTGCCGTTGTTTTTTTAACCAGGTGGCTGAAGGCATTGACTGTATAGGTGGGACATCACAACCTTCCAGAAGTCCTGATGACGTGTTTTAAGGCACAGTCTCTGAATATGTGCCGTCTGCATTTCACTGTGGATTCATTTTTATACTTTCACAGTTCATCTATTTACTATCAAAAATACATTGAAATATAATTTAACACGTTGGATTTTTAATCAAGTCGCTGTCGCTGTGGAGCAGTATATCGAGGCAAAATGTGAGGGAGACAGGTAAAGTTAGTTTCTTTAAACACAGGGTCTTCACACAGGTGGTAGTCGCTTAGTCTGTCAGACGTCGTATGTCAACCTGTTACCTCACATATATAGTTACCTGCCATTCCAGCCGACACCATGTGTACCTGCGTGGAGTCGGGTTCCAACACACCATTTAGTCTCTCTTTGGCAGTGGAGTAAGCAGCAAAGTAGATTGCTCTGTTGGAAGTAACAGACAAAAGGGTCACTGTATATTACACCAGCATAAGGCAAAACAAGTTATATATGCCATGTTTTTGTGTTTTAGTGTAAAGGTAATTAGTCTCTGCTAAATATCTGCCAGTGGTTGAGATGTAGCTTATTAATTACACAACAGCAACAAGTAAAACTGTCCCCATGTCAGGTTCAGCTTAATGAGCTTTAAAAATTCATTAAGTGTAAAGCCGAGAGCAGAACCAACAGTCTCAGTGAAACAGCCTAGTTAGACAAACGGGCTATTTAGAGCAAAAAGCACATGTTTTCACTAATTAAAAAAGGTCATAATGATCATGTTCTCACTCGTGTCTAAATACAACAACGTTTTCTGCTCTAAAAGCACAATGTGCAATCTGGTCATTTGTCAAATGTGCTTAGTCACACTGTTAATGATACTTGAAGCTCATCAGTCACATTACGAGACAGTGTCTTTGTGCGCATTCATCTTTAAATCTGCGTCACAGCTCGGCATTACCATTCATTTATGTAAGATCCTGACAAAACACTCTGAACATGCTTAGCACCTGCACCTGCTTTCTACAGGATTAGAAGCTACCCTCTGCCATTAGCCCCCACTTTGCCTCCATCATTACCACGGAGGAGTAATTAACGATAATGACTGTTATATGTTATTACCCAACTGCAGCCAGCAACAACATTTCCAAGACAAAGAACAAATGTTTGCAAAATGCTGCAGCTGTTGCCGAGTTTCAGTGCAAAAACTGCAGAGAAGGTCATATAGATGAATGTGACCAGGTAACCCTAATGCTGCTTCGTAAAAGACGAGTGAACCTTTATGTGTGCGATATGGCCTTACAATATTATTGCAATAATTTTAGGCCACTGAAATCTTCTCAAAAGGACCTTGTGAATGCTAAAACTGGTGGACAGAATCAAATATCACAATACTTTTTTCATTGTGACAATGTTGTTGGGATAATAAATTGTAACACAATGAGATTTTTGGTAATAAAGTAATATAACGATAAAGCATCAGAACAGTACAACAGTTTGGTAAGTTGAGAAAATCACGAATCATTGTCATCCTTTAAAACCAGGAATAGACAACACTTAACACATATCACAATATAATGACATCTTAAATCTAAAAGACTTATTTTTATATTGCAATATTATCATAATACTGATGTATTGCTTTGTATAACCATATATCCCTCATCCACAAAACGTAGCATTAGCACAGGTGTAAATGATAACACAAATACTGGCTCCCTTAAGTGTCCCACATTAAACCACATCAGCCAAAGAGCATGCACAATACTAAGACCCTGAAACGGCTCACCTGAACAAAAAGCAGCAAACCTTTAGTTTCTGATTACTCTGCGCTTTTCCTGCTCCGACATGTTAAACTATCTGCTGTGGAAAAGGTCTATTCACAGAAGCCTACGGTTGATTTGTTTGTCTACTCAGTGGTGGGTGGGGGAGTTCAGTGTCACATAAAAAAACTGCTGTCAGTGCATACCTTATGTTGACTTTCCTGCTAAACATTGCATATCAAATGTCAACACGCTCATATTTAATAGTTAACATGCATCCTGAGACTGTAACTTAAGGCACGTTAACATAATGTTAGCACTGAGCTCTACATAAAGCTCTGAGGGACATGAAACCAAAACTGCCAATGTAAAGAGTCTGAAAGTAACAACATGACCCAACAACCTAGTACCAGGGCTTTTACAATGACTGTAGACTTTCCCTCTTGTTTTTGGCATTTTTTAATGTGGAATTACAATTGCACTCAGTGGAGCGTATACCTCCGCTAAGGCCCAACAGTTCTGTGTTTTTGGGTAATCCCGTTGACAAACCAACCAACAAATGGACAGTGGTGAGACTGCAACCTCTTTAAGCTATGAATCATTAATAGAAAATAATAATGATGTCATAAGAATCAAAATGATATTCAGAAAAGTGTTTTATCAACTGACTAATTGGTTGATCTATAAAATGTAAAACAAAATACTGGAAAAAAGACTTCCTGAAGCTAATCATAACTTCTTTTTTTCAATCCCAAATATTGTTAAATATAAGACCCATATTTATATTCACAATGAAATATGGTAAAAACAAATACAATTATAATAAATCAAAAATAAAGGAATTATGTCCTTTTGCTTAAACATGACAAATATAATATGAAATAATCGATTATAAAAAAATACTGCCTAATTTACTAATTGGTTGTTCAACTTACCGTTTTCTGGTCTAAACAGTAGATGAAAAACTTTGTCATTACTGTAGTCAAATGCAGAGGGATAGTGACACTCGAGACACTATTTGGCAGATAAACAATTCCATTAAAAATTCAATTAGTCAGAGAGATCCTGTAACTGAGATCTAAAAGCTTCATAGTCTTTCAAGTCATGTTCAAAGGAAGTAAACACTGGTTGACGATGATGACAATAAGAAGTGACATCTTACCTGGAAGGTGCCACACCCACCAAATTTGGCCCCAATCCCCTGAAGAGAGAGCGAGGTCCTTCTTTCTCCAATATCAATCTGAATATGAAACATGCAGAAAAAAGGTACATTATGATTCTAAAATCACATGCATGCTTTAGGATATTACTTTTTAACAGTGATTACACATTTAGTCTACAATAATTTCTGTATGTCTATGTCTAAATTCCAAAGACATGACTAAATTTTTTAATTTTTTTACTCCTTTTGCTTAAATCCACAAGTTTGGTTATGTATTTTAGACACTAAGCTCCAAAACAAGATACTAACTAATCTACTAACTCTATTGCCTTGAAGTTTGTTCAGGATATTTTTAAGTTTTCGACGTTTGAATCCCCTCTCCTTTGGTGCTCATGTGCCTAGACAAGGACGCGTATGCACACATGCGTGCAGGTGAAAGGATACACAAAAGGTTTCACACCATTCTGCTTGACTATGACAAAAACTAAATTATTTTATTTATTCTTTCTTTTTCAATATTTAGATCACAATTTAACACAAACAGTTCCTTTAACTTTTAATATAATAATAGGGAAAAGTTTTCCAGTTTAACCAGTTGCAGCTTATCAAGCTCTATCTCTTTGTCTGCAAAAATATGTGAGTTGCTTTCAGATTTGACCTTCAGCCAGTACACCATAACATACATGCATGCATTTTCTCATTGATTGGGCTTTCTGAACAACTCACTCAGCAGAAGTGCTTCAGTGTTCTTCGCTATGTGTCAAGTCTAAAAACTGGTGCATATTTGGCTTAGTGTGCAAAGGCTTGCCAGATTAAACTGTCATGAAGCCTCACAGACCACACCCTATCCAACAAGGCTATGCCAACAAAGTATGTGTATCTATTAATTGAAACACAGCTCCCTACTTTTCTGCTCAGAAAAAAAAATAAAAATTATACTGCCAGTTTACAGAACATGATTTCTGCTGTCACAATGATTGGCACTTCATTTAAATGTGGCTTAATTCAGTGAATTAAAGTTGCATGGTGCCATGAAACACACCTTTTCCCACAGGCTTTGAGCAGCCAGGACATGCCTTCTTTAGAAGAGTCCAGGCCATTCTCCTCCTTATTGAGCGGATCTAATTTCCTTCAGATATCTACCCAAATCAAAGGGGTACTCGACTTCGTGGACATAAAATATGAAAAGAGTCCAGAGCAATCCAAAAAGCATAAAAATCCCACACGACAAAGAAGTAATAATAGTTGGATTTGTAATCAAATTTCCTGCTTGGCTAAAGCAACCCATGTGTTCTCTGTGTTTAGTTTTCCCAAAGGTTGAGGAGTTGGGTTTCAGGGAGTGGTTTGCCTTGCCAGGGGGACATCAGCCAGACCAAACAACAACAGCAACAACATGGTGCCTTCAGAGGAAGATAGCATGAGTCTGCAGGCAAACGAGAGCAGGCAGGAGGAACTGTTTACTACCAACATGAACAGCTCCACTCATTTTGGTTAAACCTCAAACAATCTCCATAATCATCGGTTCTGGGTGAGGTGCAAGTTTAGTCAACAATGTGTAAAATCGACCCAAAATATATACCAGATGTGGCGGATCCTGGTTCTGAATTGAGGTCACTTCTAAATTATAAACAACACAAGGTATTTTTATAGTCACCACTTATATCAGTTCTTTATCAGTTCCACCAGATGACATTATGGTTATTATGAATATGGTTTTGGTGTAATTTATGGTTATGAGTGTTGCTTCGCCTTCATCATCTAGTAATCTATGATAAAAAGACAATAAAGTTTGTTTTTTTTCTTTCTACCCAACTTCACAATATCGCCATGCAGAAGGACAAACCCATTTACTCATGGACGGGAGGATCATGCTTGTGACAGTGTGGTCTGTAGACATAATGGCATCCTTCTCAGCTGAGCTGTGACCTCTCGTCCTTGAGTAAATGCACGTTTTCTTCTGCACAATGATGTGGAAAAAAAATAGTTCCTACATGGAACTGCACACAACTAAGTTAGTGGTTTATCCTGAGTAACCAGGTCATGATTTCTCAAGTGTTTCCAATGTATTTTGTGGTGCCCTATGGTTCCATTATATTCAAGAGAAGACGAGCTTCTCAATGGCTGATATTGCCCAAAATCGGCAACCAGCACCAACCTACGTAGATGGATAAATAGCACTACAGGTAAGTATTTCAGGGTGAACTGTTACTTTACGCTAACTGTATGAAATGTAACTGTTCAGTCCAATATGTGTAGTAAAACTGAGCAAAATGTGGTAAACTTCCTGGCTGAGAAGGCAGCCCCTACTCAGTCTACCGCCGGTACCAGCCAAGCAGTGAAAAATGGGGCATATGAATGAGTGACAGTGACTGAATTCTATGTTCTACCCTATTTCTCAACTTCACTTTATTCATTTTGTTAAGGTTTCCAGGAAGATATTAATCGAGGGATTTTTACATAAATGTTTTTACCTATTCCTCCTATGTAATATAAACAAACAGATATTGGTGGTAATATACACTAACAGACTGATTTGGAGTATTGACATCATAATGATACCCATCACTAGATGTAAGACATGTTGGTCTGACAGTGAGACATGTTGCAGAGTACCCACTTGAGGAAGTGCAGGGGGCCAGGCGGGGACACGCGCGCCACACTGGCTCCGTTGACAGTACTAAGCTGGACCTCAGACACATAGAGGGTGAGGGTGGACGACTGCAGACGGGTCTTCACTACTTCCAGTGGACAAGTCAATATGGCGCCGACTGTACCCCCACATCTGGCAGAAAAAAGAGATGGAAAAGGTGGATGTGACATAGCAAACAGTAACCAGTCTCAGCTTACAGGCCAAGAGTGAAACCAAACAACAGTTAGGATGGTAGTAGGTGTGCAATGTGTTAATGTTCTTGCATTCATAAATTAGCAAGTGACGTGGTTGAGGGAATTCTGGCGATTCCTGGCATGTAGACAAGAAACGGCACAGTGTGGGAGCAGAGAGTCAGTCAGGAATGCTTTGTGTTTCTTTGGGAATAACAGCAAGCTTCTGTTCAGTATCACACTATATTCCAAACTCACAGATGTATATATTTTTTACATAAGAATGAACCAAAGAGGAATCACAAACATGGCTAAAACTTTTCAAGATTGGGAGGAGGGCCTTTTACGCAGAACCATTCAGCTGATACAGAAATAAACATTTGCAGAAATGAATACCATTACAACTCTTCCTGGAACACCTTTAAGTGTTAAAAATAAAAATAATCTATGTGTTCTACCATGTTAACATGTTTAAAGGTGATTGCTTTTTATTTGAAGCTGTTTAAGTTGAAACTTGCTCTTCTTCCCTGGAAGAAGAGATCTTGTAAGTCGATGAGATCTTCCTGGCTAAAAAAACTGTAATAAATTAAATCAAATTATGTTTCTCATTTTGCTTCCCGGCTTATCGAAATCCACATTTTGACTAAAGGTGAATTCTAAAACAAATCACTGAAATTTTTCACATCTACAAATTCACAAAACTACAAGGCAAGATCTTCAAAACAAGCATAACCTGACGCCCTGTGCAAACAATCCGCTACAGTCAGGTTTAGGGCATCAGTTTATTACATGCTCGGGTATTTCTGAACACAAAAACAACATCTACACAGAACCTGACCTAGCTACATTGGGCAGGGCAGGGCTGGACTAGAAGATATCAAAAGCAAGAGCGACTGCGGTTATCTTTAGTTTGGGTTAATATTCAATCAGCACCAAATCAGAAATGGAGCTTTCTGCCAACAGGGGCTGAATGGTGCAAGACTGCTACTGCACAAACCAACAAAACAAAAAAGCAAAACATTGGCAGACGAACAGCATGGATGTATGAGTCATGTTGGATCCGACTTGGAATGAGAGTCACCGCCGTCCTGAAAAGCTGAAGGGCTCATTCACACTCACAGGAAATGATCATAGCTAACTCTGCCTCACCTGGCTGGACAGTCTGCTGTAGGAGAGAGAAGATGATTCTGCAAAATGTTATCTTTTTATGGGTCAGTCAGAACACAGCTGTGGTGTTTCACCTAAATCTGAGGCTGCTCAGTTAAACACGAATAGATGTATCGCAACTTTTCTACAACAGGTTCAGATTGCAAATTAAGATTTGTGCAAAATGAATCCAGCTGTGGCAGGCGAAGACTAGACTGCAGTCCTCTGTGACACTCTGTGTCCATCTTGCATCAGTCACATCCGAGCACACGAACCTGTTTGTTTGTGGTTTCTTGACGCTATTTATTGAACGTCCTTTAGAGCCAGTCGGTCCGCGTTTGTTTTGGTGCCATAGCGGCCGATACGACATCGAAAGTAGGCTCTCCTTTAGACTTCAAGCTTCTTGAAACGACGACAGATGTGGCTAATGTTTAACTGTATGTTCTCGCACGACATGTCACAACTGCTAAGAGTCGCTCGCGATGATCGGAGAACACGCTTCACGAGCCAGCCATTTCATTCATACATTGAAATGTCATTGCAACTTGTGACATTGAGCGCAGCTCCGACGGGTGCACACGCATGGACAAGATCGGTTAGCTGTCATCTGACACGCCGATGCTACCGCCGACCTTCATGTTCATCTTATACCTTGGACAAAACCCCGACATCATGAACGCACAAATACAAACACCCAACTCTGTGTAGCCAAAACTGGCTAGCAACGGCAGTTAGCCCAGAGCTCGGAGCTAGCTAGCTCGGCTATTGCATGTAAGTGACATGAGAAAATACTCACCCTCCAGCAAACAGATGAACTAAGGTATCTCTTTGACTCATTATGTATCATATTCGGGAACCGTCCAAGGGGCACCACAGGGGGACAATGGGAGCGGGCGTAAAGAAAAGGGGGGGGAAACGACCCCAACCTAGCGAGCAAAAGGTACTCAATACGTCTGTGTTGTGGTGGAGGTCAGCTGCGTGGAAAAAAAAAACGAGGGTATGTAACAGCTAACTTAGCTAGCTCCCGTTAGCTGCCTAGGCTAGCGGGTTTCCGGTGGTAAAGGTCGATGTCAGAGCGACAGGTCTGCGTCTCCTTCTTTTGAGGCCGGGCAATGCTCCACCATAGTGTGGGTGTCTTTAATATCGGTTGGTAATTCCAGTCCTGCAGGAATAATAGCGACCGTGGACACAACACGGCCTCATTCACGTTGACGTGCCTTGGCTCTCTGATATCCCTGCGGGTCAGGTCGCAATGTTTATCGTCGAATGGGAAGCCGCAAAACAGAGGCGGCGATTGGCTGCGGTGTCCCGTAAGCCCGCCCTGTCACTACTCTTTCACGTGATATCCCTTTTATTTTGAAGGGCAGAGATCATCGGTGAGACTGGGCCCTCGGTGTAATCTGATGTGATGAGGAGGAGGAGGATGGAAACATCACTCTGTCCTGTGTTTGGGCAGGCCACAGTAGACGGCTAGTTCAAATTAATCACACAGTAGGCTGAACAGAGTGCAGTGACTATACACTGAATGCTGTAAAACCTAAAAAACTACACAGTCATCTTGTTGAACACTCAAGTAGGGTTTACTCTCATAAATTGACTGGGAGCATTTTTTTTAAAAAATTTTTGCAACACGACTATTCATTCACATCTACAGTGGAGTGAACAGAGAAAGTATGTAGGTTATAACCTGAGAGCTAATCTTCTTTTGTCTTCAGAAATACCATTGCCCGGGCAGGGACTTGACTTAAAGCCTGACTGTCTACCTACTCCATTATACAGGCTTTAAAAACCTGTAATTCTCTGTAAGAGGATGCACTGTCTGCAAGGCTACATTCTTCATTACATTACAGATCGTACATGTACTTGAGGAATCATCTCGCCTTATTCAGCATTCCTATTAGGCAGTTTTACGCTTTATTATTGTTCCCTAAGAAAAAAAAAACAGTTGTGCCTGCCGTTACCCTGTAGGACCAGGATGCTACTGCACAGCTAATACGTTTGTAACCAAAGTGAGAGGATGAGTTTCCACGTTCGACATAACGCCGTTAGATGCCTTCTGCAGTCTCATGTAGCCACTTGTAAGCATTAAGACATTTTTCTAAGATGTGTAAACGCTTTATAATTCAAGCGTGGGGTATTAACTGACACATTTTATGCCATGGAACAAAACCTGAAAATCTTTCAAGCTTGCGGTAGCCACAGACTTTCAGGCACCTTACCAAAAATCTATTCAAAAAACCAACTGCTTCAAGAGAGGTGGAAGTGCAAAGTATTTATTTCCGGGTTTAAGGATTCATTCCTGTGTCCCTCACAGGCTTCAGTGCAGACTGCAGCTATGGTGAGCCTGGGATAGCCCAATGAAGGCATACTTGCCGAATCTCCTGATTTGTGCGATTTAGGTACGTTTACAGTAGAGGGTGAACTACTCTACTGTGTATTCGGGTAATTCAAAGTAAAAGTAAAATTATTTGACTTAAAAATACTGTCGCATTTGACTATATATTTGTTATTTTTATTCTCTAAATGTCACCAGAACGCAGGCAAAACACTCTGAATCTGAATCGATCTCAAATCTGTCAGGGGTCTGGAGCCCCACTTCGGTTTTGAAATCCTCCCTTTGTTTGAGGTCTAAAGGTTGGCAAGAATGATTGGAAGGAAAACCATCTTCTACAAAAGGATATCACTGCACATTTTTCATGACATTACAGTGTAGGTTAACTAGGCCATTAAAATATATTGTTTTAAGATAGGCCAAGTGCCAAAACATCTATAAGCAGTTTTGTTTTCCATAGCCTGTAGGTCACCTGATCATACATTATAGCAGGTGTTCATTTATTCCTTACAGGAGCAGTCTGCATTCCTATACGGTGGATGTTGGCTTAATCATTATGCCCTAAGCAACGTTGTGCTATTACCCAGTAGGTAATACCAGTTCATGTATCCTGCTGGCCTATTTGCACTTATTCCTAAAACATTTCTGTGAATTTGATTGTTTAGGTG
>CAEMYA010000253.1:199910-213298 GCA_903131615.1 Diplodus sargus | reverse complement strand
ATGAACAGAACTTTCATACGTTACCTTTTCTTTTAACCCGATTTATGCCTGAGTCACAATAGATTTTAAACGGCAATGGTGGTTATCAAGAGCCGCTGGCAAAGTCGTCAGTTTGTGACACTGTGCATGTGTTTGTGTATGTGTGTGTGTGTTAGCAGGAACTAACACGGAAGCGATTTTTAGTATTTTTGGGGTGTTTATGTTTCTGTGTGTAAGTGGACCGATTTTGACCCTTAGTGGGGAGAACTACACACGGTGCTTTTAAATGTAGGCATTTTGATTAACACCAACACTGTGCTTATGCGTAAAGCCAATGGGATTTGTGTCACTTCTACCAAAATCTCTTACCGGTTCCCCCAAAATCTGTCTGTGCACCAGACACTTGTGAGACTTACATAATAGTTTGCAAGCCCATGAAAATCAAAGCAAACCGAGAGCAGATTTTCCAATTCTGATAAGTGAGTTTATTTTTATGAGTGAAACAGCAGCATGAACTCTGGGTATGAGCTGTGGGTGTCTGTTTGTGAAGGAGCTGTATTTTTGGGCTGCTCGTGCGGTGTTTGTCTTGGCTGTCGAGGCGAAAGGGCCGACATCTTGGTGTCTCGCGTAGGTCTGTCTGGAAATAGTCAAATAAAATGTTAGTCTGAACTTTGAGAGCAAACATTCTGTCCAGGCCTTTTGGTTGGCCTCTAAGCACAAACAGCGGGTTAGAGGGGAGAGGGGCAAAATCCAGCAGCCAGTGCAAGTTTTGGAGAGCGTGGACATACTGTACTTATCAGGATTGGTTTGTCTGTTTTGGGAATTGGGAATGCTTAACGTCAGCAAGGCTATGTCACGGTTGAAAGTAGGAATAACACATTCTTCCTCCGACAAATGAAAACCCAACTTTATACACTTAGGGGTTTGGCTGCTCCAGTCTTAATAGTCTGTTATGACCAGAATGTTATGTGGGCTAATATTAGCCAATGTCAGCAAGCTTTAGCTGACTGTTACAGAATAAAAGACATTACTGATACACCCCGCTGACTGCATGAATCCCATCTACATGAGCTGTTGTTAGAGTAGATTTTACCATTTAGCCTTTTTACATAACAGTCACTTGGAGCCTCAGTGGTTGTAGTTATGTGGTCTTACGCTACGTTTTTCTCCCCCACCATTTTCATTAGTTTCTTAAATATAATATGGCACCTCATCATCTTTTTTTTTCTTTGACTTAGAGGAAGAGTTCACCCCAAAATCAAAAATAAATATGTTTATTTGGAACTGCAGTGTTTGTCTGTCTGGATCGTTTTGGTGGGCGTTGCCAAGTTTGAGAGATGCCAGCCGTAAAGATGTCTGCACTTCGAATCTCTAGAGTATAGTGGGACTGGATGGCACTCGGCTTGTGGAGCTCAAGACGCCCAAAAAAGAAGACATTTCAAAAACTCAACAGCAAGGTCTCTTGCCAAAAATCTTGACCGCTTTACTCAGGAGAATCCACAGACCTTGTTGTGAGCAGCATCATGCAGGAGCTGTTTTCTTTCCATATCCGTGATCAGAAGATTAGTTAGCAATGAAAAGCTCCTGATCAATAAAAGAACTGTTGTGTTGGATTCAAAATAAGAAAAAGAAGTGAGGTGTCAGCTGTCAAAAGACTTGACACGAATATACTGTAAACACAACTGACGAGGCGGCTGTCCCTTTGAGTCGAACACAGCGGTTCCTGTCTCTTCTATATTAGGGGGAAACAGAGATTGTGTAGCTGTGAGTCGACCATATTAGGGTGCTCCCTTATAAAGGAAATTGATTTGGGGAAGCCCTCTCTGTGAAGTAATCCCTGGCAGGTTCTATGTGTCACAGTCCCCATATTAGGAGACTAGTTTATATACCTTATGTTAATGAAACACTGGTTAGTAGATTAGGTATGTGAATGTATAATAATTGTATAAATATATTATTTGTTTTGTCAATTTACCATTATTCTGTCATTATAACTAAGATGACTGAATGAATACATGTGTCCCAATGAACAACAACAAAAAATGCTGGGGAAAGAAAAAAATCAAGAAGCATCTGGAACATGTGGCTGGGGCAACACTGCATCAATGATCAACCATTGTTTGTTTTAATCTTTTAGGCTACCGAACCAGGACTTTCATGAGAAAAACAATGTCCTGTCCCATTATACTAAGCGCTTATATCCAGTGACTGAGTGTTTCTCCAGGTTTATTTCCAAGCATGCATGTAAGATGTTTTATATGACTATTCTATTTGTTCACAAGTGAGATGTATTAAAAAAACACAGGTTAATCATTAACCGTTATCAGGGCACTGGGTTTATGTGTGTGACATGTGCTTTGAACATGTGTGCCAGCGCATCCAGGAACTATTTTCATTCACTTAGTTCTCTCCTCACATTGAACTTTGGCTTCTTCAGGGGTGCAGCATACTCTCTCTAATTTTACTAGCAGCACATGACATTGCTGATACTTTCATTAACTGGGAGCCATGCTGAGATTACATCAAGTTTGCAAGACATAACATTGCTACGACTTTTGTTTGAAGTTAGCACCTACGACTGACAAACAGACCTGGTATTTGTATTTACGACAGTGGTGTTGCGCTAACCCTAACCCTGTGGTGGGCACCAAATCACACAAGATGCCTGCGTCTACATACTATACCTTTCAAGTATCCAGAACAGAATCAAACTACTGACAAGTAATGGACACTGTCATTCTTCCCAGTGTACTGAAACAGTAGTATTAGCACATTTTAAAGAAAATAGCAAAAGTTGAATTGTACCATGCTTTGCCGGAGCTCAGACTGTGCAGTCCCATTACTGACGGCTGTATGTTTAGCAAGTACTTCATAGGGTGCGACCACTAGGTTACACCTTCTGAAAACATCCGGTACTACTTGCATGAGACATCAAGTACCTTGGCCCTTGCAAATCATAATGGCAAATGGAACACTTCACCAGCCAAAAGGAAAACACAACAACAAATTGGATAGCACAATGAGAAGCGGGAAAACACATCACCTCCTCACAAAACATAATGGCCATTAACAAAACCCAACAACAAATCAGGAAACACCACGGCAAACTGGACATCAAATTAGCAAAACAGCTGATCATATCAACACAAGAGAAAAGAACAACAAATCAGAAATCACAACCACAAAGCAGAAAACACAACGAACGAACAAGGTTCCGTTGGAAAAGGTTGGTACGTTATATTGACAAGGATTGTTGGTGATTGGGCAGACGCACTGTCAGTCTTTTTAACAGTTAGGAAAGAGGAGATTCGTGCTTGTCCACTGCTTTGATCTACGCTTGACTCAAACTGGTAACACAGTGTAGTTCCGGCAGTGTCTAATTCCTCGCTGTTCTGATACGATGGTTTATGAGCTGTAGTTTCCCCAGTAAACACAACGACCTCTTTGGCCTCCTTCCTGGTCCTCTCTGGGTTGCTCATCCTCCGAAGCTGTACTTTGTTGCAGGCGTGAGAGAAAAGAAGTATGTACAAGCTGTTTTCACTTTAATTTAATGTTTTTATTGGGCCATATATTTATTTTCTCTTTAACACAGAGTTATCAGATGAAGCCTTCCACATGGCAACACAGGGGCGTACACACCCACACAGACAGACATGCCATTCCCAATCACAGACATCATCCTTGTCATCCCTGTCCCATGACTTCTAATGATGCAGAGTAGAGTGGGAAGGAAAACGGTCAAGCTAAGTGGTTGCACGTTCAGCAGCTCGGCTCATATGACTGCCATTCCTTCAGATATTACTGCAGCAGAGGAGCAGGGAAGCAATAGACAATGATCCACTGAAACCCTGGGAGCTTCCCCCGGGATGCCTGATTCAATCATCGATAATCACACACTTAGCTACATCTGTTCCAGGACCCTTCTACACATGCAAAAGCCACATTGGGTCACTGCTGTGAGTAGTTTCGGCTCCTACAAGATGGAAGTTGTAGTTGAATCAGTTTATAGAGCACAGTTAAAAGTTGTCATCGCTTTCTTGGTGAAACGTAGATGATAACATCACTTCCACTCTCATGCATGCCCATCCGATGTTGAAGCTGGAGCCAGCTGCTAGTTAGCTTAGCTTACTGGAAACAAGTAGTGGGAAACATCAGCAAACTTCAGCCTGGGTCTGTCCAAAGGTAAAAGGAGTATTATTGAGTTTGGGGTAATGCCTGGCGAGGTGTGCATTATCAAGATGACATGGAGGCCAGGAATAATGGGCACCTAGAAGAGCATTATCCCACTATCACGGTCCCTTGCCATAAAAGACAATAAGACTTTTCACAAGCAATAACTCTGGTTCCCAGAGGGTTTGACTCATACCTGGAAAAATCATGACAATTCCATTAGGTTCCTTTGAAATGGAAACAACGTTCACTGCTCCAACAAATAGGATGGACCTTAGATAAACTAGTCCACTCAGCTCATAGAACCCTACGCATTAGCTTTACGCCAGAAAGCTACGTTATGCTAGCGAGCTTCAAAGTCAATAACCCTGCATACGTTTGAAAAACAATGAATGTAACCCGACAGTATGTGAACCCACAAGACTAGCTAGCTAGTCACGTCATCGTTCCAAAAATCCACATCAGTGTTCACATGAACAGACAACAGTCCCTGTGTGCTGTTGGCCACAGCCAGCAGTAGCCAGTTGAATGATGACTGGGATGTGAAATGACAGTTTGTGCTCAGAGGGACACTGAAGGCTACTTCCTGCAGCTTGTGAGTTACAGGCGCCATCCTGTGGGGTTGAGAGGATGATGCACTGAGGGACTACACTCATAAAGTCTTCAGATCAGATACAGGCTAAAGTGCATTCTTGAAGACGTTTCGTTGGAACTGCTTGAATAGGCCTAGTCACATGGGTGTGCCTACATCAGGAGTCAGTCGACACCCTGCCGCCAACCAGAATCAAGTATTCACCCAGACCGTGGCATAAAGTTTATATCTCATTAATTAATTTATCCAGACGAAACCAAAGTATAAAGATGACAAGTTGTAGTTTGAGCCAGTCTAGCTGTTTCCCCTCCTTCTCAGTCTATGCTTGGCTAAGCTAACCATCTGCTTTTTATCTCTTTGCAAGAATGTGAACAATTTTATCTTCAGAAATGTCAAACTGTTCAAAGCAGCTGTAATCAATATCTTTAACCTATCAAAGGACAATATGAAAAACAATGTGACAATGTTAAAAGGCGTCACTCTTTATGAGCAACCGTCCCCTCAGCTTTGTGAAGCTTTATAGTGAGTTTTAACTCGTTGTTTATCTGTCTAGCTTCAGCTTAACTGCATTGGTTCAATCTCACCGCTCCCATAGTGTAGTTTATATTTTTCTGCAGCAAGCAGCTGAGGGTAGCAGCTAGCTGGTGACAGTAATGGAACCGGATATTTCCCCTAGGTGTTGGTGGAGACCAAAAACAGAGCTAATATTGGATGGACCGAAAAAACGACTCAAAAAGAAATGATTCTTAGTTCATCTCATCCTAAATCCTGATCATTTTCTGCTCACAACTCGTTTCTGCCTCAGCGGCGGAAGAAAAAAAAAACATCCATCATTGCAGGTTTCCTAAAGAATCCCTGCCTGACAGAATATAGAGCAGAAAATGGAAGCCGACAAGTGAAAGTGCTTGGGTGAGTTTGTCCGCATGATCCATCAGTCAGTTTTTTTGGCTGGCGGCCCAACTTTCTACCTGCTGTTCTGCATCAATAACGTGTCGCCGACAAACTGTGCTGATAAGGAGCTTTTGGTAGACCAGGAGCCGATTTTCAGTAAATCGATGGAACTGCGTAAAGTGCTGAATTAAGTTGCTTTTTCAGAGCAACCTTTCACAATTCTGTGAGATGATGAGAGAAAGAGATTCTGAGCCAAGAATTTATTCAGGAAATCTCCATCACTGTAGTAAACTGGAGACAAATGAAAACTAACACATTTGGTAATGAACTGACGGGTTTGTACATCTTAAAAGACAATGGCTGAAAAATGCTGGAATGAAGAATGCATTGTGACACACTGTGTTGTTCTGTTGGTAACCGAGCACCATTGTAAGCTTGTATTTCCCTCAGTCTTAAAGTCACAACTCTGTGACAGTGCCCCCGCTGCAGAATATTTGCTAACCACATGAGCAGACAGTGGCGCTGGCACTGATCAGTATCAGTCAGGCTGCAGCGCGACAGGACTGTCGGCAGCAGGCCGGAGAGGACCAGGCTGGCAACTTTGTAACATTAATCTCATTTTCAAGACCCTATACAATCTAGGTAAAAATGCAGACATTGAACGTGTGTGTATTTTTTTTAATGAAATAATTCCCAGTTATCCTGACAAGCAATTTAAAGCTTCCTATATGATTTGAACATATTTGACTCCTCCCAGTATTCATATTAAAAAAGACACTGTGGCGCACAGTAATGTACCAAGTGAAAACAATTATGACGTCACCCATGGGTTTGCAGATTACCGTTTTGAAGCCTCAGATTTGTATTACAGCTGTCTCCATCTTGGGTTTTGGAGCCATAATTGACAGAATAAAATCCAATTTTACATGTCGTCCAAACCATGTCATTACAACTTCACATGATGCAGTGGGGCCCAAAAAGACCTTTTCAAATTTTTTCCTCCCTTAATGGTCATGAGTGCATTTATGAAGCAATAGCTCTCACTAAATTCCTTTCTTGTATTTATGGCTCATACTGAATTCTCTCTCCTAATCAACTTCAAATCTTTAAAACTTTATCCGTGTTTAAAATAATAATTATAATGATAATAATAATAATAATAATCTTAATAAGAAAATCTTATGTCCATGTACTATGTGTTATCTGTTCTGCTATTTATGGATGCCGTATTAATCTTTATTCATTTTGTGTTTTTAGTCTGAGCTTGTGACCAACATCATCACTCTTACTTTTTAACAATAATGAATTAACTGATTTATACTGTCAGACTTCCATGCATGCATTCATTTCTAGTTCACAATGTCATAAGAAAGTCCCAGAGAGAAACTCAGCTCTCCCGGGCATTTATTGAGATTTGAGATATCCAGGTTGTTTATTGGGGTTAGTTCTGACAGCAGCAAAGCGCAGAGCCAATATATTTCCAAAGTAGCACTAAAAAAAGTTTTTAGTGGCTAAAGTTTTTATGTGAATATCTTTTCCTTCAAACCTGCACAAGGTCATGTCAGTGATGTCAGTAGGAGAATTTCTATATTGGTGTGATTACAAGTCCGAAGTCCATTTCCCAGCAGAATTAGACTCAGAATTAAAAGTCAGCGTTAACTTTGTCCGTGTAGCTCAAATTTGACAAATTGACGAGTCTGGCCACATTTGTGTCAGCTGTTCACTCTGCCAAGAGTTGTTACATTACAGGAGATTGCTCCTCACAGCAGTAGTAAATAAAACGAAGGCAGTGGTGCATGCTGGACAGCTGGAAGCTGACAGAGTAAGTTAAATTAATAGAATGAATAGAAGTCTAAAGTAGATAGATAGATAGATAGATAGATAGATAGATAGATAGATAGATAGATAGATAGATAGATAGATAGATAGATAGACATTTCATTTTTTTAAGCCAACACACACAACAGTAACACTCAGCAGGCCTTGAACGCCGGCATCATGTGCATTGCTGCTGCTGGTCCGGTAGATGGGGCAGTGAGCCTGAGGTTCTGGCTGACTGTCCACGAAGCAGCCAGCAGACCCGCTCTCACAGACGTCAAGTTAGAGAGAGAAAGCTAAAGCAGTACCGGAAGACAATACAGATTGCTTTCAAAATAAAGCCGTGTTGTTGACTCTGTTGTACCTTTGTTCTCAAAACCAAGCCTGACATGTCTTCTGCTGCAGCTATTACATTCCTCACAGCAGTTTATAATAGCTGCCACTGAGAACCACATCCAGCTGCCCCCCAGTGATGTATTGAGTAAGCCATGACAGCGATATACTGTAGGCTATGATGGCTACATGGTTTGACTGATTTTCAAAAATGATTTGTATTTACCTTCAGCTAAATTTAATTCATGAATTACTATTACCCAGACGCGCTGCTTTATTGTTGTGTATTTTTCGTAAAATTTTTTAACAGGCAGTTATTAGAGAGAAAATAAATATGTGTTTTTTTTCCTAAGGAGCTGTGGAGCACATTACTTACGCATATCGTGCAAGTATCACGTGAAGTAGATACATAAGATGCAACATGTCCAGTACGATTCGTTGTGATGCAATGATTCAGTGGAAGGGATTTATACCCAGTTGTTCAGTGTCTGGGATAGTTGCTTTGTCGTTGCAATGCATTGTTAAAATCGATATTAAAACTTAAATTTGCAATGTAAAGGGCCATCTATGTAAAAAATAAATAAAATAAATAATAATAATATATGACAAACAGTGTGTTCCGTCTGTAATACACAGGACGTGGCAGGGTATTAGTGCAGCAGCTTTATTTTGAAAGTCCTCACAGGAAGTACCGCTGCATATTATGTGGGGCTTGGCGGCTGTAGTCGCCGCTGTGTCGGCAGTCTGTAGTGACCGAAGCGCTGGATTCAAGTGTTTTAACTCGGTCCTCTGCGGCTCTGAGACACTCAGTTCCTGCAGGTAAGAAACATGTCGGAAATGCAGTATTTGTTGAGCGTGTGCGAGCGGTCAGAGGTATGCGTCTCCTTCCTTTTCGGTCGTCTTCTGCAGTGACTTCGATTGAAGTGGCATCTTAATTTCTTGACTCGGCTGCCCGCTCGGTGAATAGCACCACAAAGCTATACATCAGCACGGTAACACGTCTCCAGTCCCGCACCTGGAAGCAACAAGTAGCGAGAAATAAAGTTTGGGGAAGTCCACGATAACATATGTGACGATATCACTTGGTTCCTGTGCAGTGTTCTCCGTGTGACAGTCGTTCGGATAGTTTAGCTGCAATACTAGTGACTGTAAGTAGCTAGCTAACTAACGGTTAGCCAACTAGCGGCGGTTAACTAGCTAGTCGAGTCCTAACCAGACACTGCTGTCAGCGGAGTTGTCACCTCAAGAAATGGCCATGACCTGGCGAATTACTTTATTCTGCTAATTTACGAACGCATGAACTTGAGTGTTAGAAATGTTAAAAACCCACTCTTGAATTGGACAATCTGTAGAATTAACGTTACACCTCGTTAGATGTAAATAAATAGACCCGTCAGTGCTCCTTCAAACAAGTGTGACAGATGTGAGTACAAGTTCATATTTCATGTCAGTGGGCGTGCTTTTTTTTCGTTTCATGTATTCGTGAAAGGTGTAATGTAATATTTGACAGGTGTAAAGGCTAACTGTCAGAATTTTGAGTGGAGTTTGGCGCGACGCGTCGTGAGGCTACAGGTTCGTGTGCGCAGGCGGTGAAATGGGTCAGGATGGGCACAGTCGCTGGTCCAGTTCTGCCCGAAGCATCGTTTCACTGTACCTTGGTTAGACGTAGGCTTAAACATTCCAGACTGGGAGTATTTTCAGACCGTCTAATGGCAGGGTTTATTGTGTAGGGCTACATTTACTGCCGTTTTAGTTTGATCCTCCCCCATGTCTCTGCTTGGTTTCCACCCCCCTCTGCCCCTGCACAGACTATTCATGGACATGTATAACTGCTGGGTTTATGGAGTAAAGTAGCACAGACTGTAACATAGCTTTTCATGAGTGTGACACAGAAAGCCTAAGAAAGAACATGGAAGTTGTCAAGTTGTCAGTTTTTTTTTTTATTTTTTTAAAAGTTTTTTTAAAGTATTTATTATGTGCTTGGATAGTTGGTCAAATAGAAGATGTGACTCTTGTCATTGGTGAATGATGCCACTCGCTTGTCTTCCTTATCACCACTTTGTGCAGATGAATCTGTTGTGGAAGCAACCTAGCAAACATAAGAACAGTTCTACAGATTGTAACCTCCATGTATAAGCAACACGGCAGCACAAGTTTAAGGTATACAGCAAGCTCATAAGGAAAAGGAATGACTTATTGATTGTTACCTACTTCACAATTTACTCTTAAAATACGCAATGGGACAGGACAAGTAATGTTAGTGCTACATAAGTGATAAAGGGAGACCAGATGTAATGATGGCTGGAAATATTAGACTGGCCGAGGGAGGTCTTCTCAAGCTGAAGGCATGCTGTCATTTCCAGAATCCAGACAAATGGATTCTGTAAATCTGTCTATAATCTGCTGCACTATTTATTCTGAGCTTGCACTATTTATTCTGAGCTTGCACTGTTTATTCTGAGCTTGCACTTTACTGCTTCTTTTTGCACTTCTGTATAGATGATAACTGCACTTCGTTGTCTCTGTACTTATACTGTGCACAATGACAATACAGTTGAATATTATCCAGGATCTAATCTAAAAAAAATAAAAATGGCTACACTGAATTAACAAACGGTTCCTTTTTCCATATGTTGTCTAGTCTCAAATATTAAACACTTCCTCTCTGTTTGCTTGAATGTGAGGCAGTTCTGTCAGTACTATTATGCTCTGTGGCACCAAAGAAAACCAGTATCTTTGGATGCATAGAAGCCTCCCCTAAGCATACCGGCTCGACATCTCTTCAAACAACTTCACCTCGGTCAAATGACTGCAGTAGTCACCGGTGTGTATGAGCGCCTTCTCCAACAGACAGTGGTTGAGCACCTCACCCCACTAGAAACGCGTATTTTTGCCCCTTTTCCTGCGTGATGCTATGAAGTATATTGACGTCAAGGACGTTAGAGTGTATTACTTTTTCCATCCGTTTCCATTCCACACAGCACTTAAGCATCATTCAACTGACGCCGAGTTTGAAAGAGAGTAAAAGATATTCAAAGAAGTAACCACCATATCCTCCATTGGCTTCCATATTCCATGACATCCAATGTGACACAAGCAGGGAAACTCATCTACTGGGAATGGAAAGGGTGTAATTTGCCTATGTTTAGTGGGTTTAAGATGACATCCCTGCAAACCCCTATGATATAACATTTTACATCAAAATTAGCTTGTGTATGCAGGTTTTTTAAACATGGGTAAACCTGGCTACAAATATTGACTCATTCCCCATTGCCAGGAGGTGAGCTTGCCTTTCCGGTTTCAGGTGTCATGTTTATTTCAGAGCTGTTAACGCAAATTTCTAAAGAGTAAGACATCTTGCTTTTTTTCATCGCTCTTGAGATTAGCACATTCCCAGTACCGATCAAACAGCTGACAGCGAGGTTCTTTTTAAATGTCTCATACTTCAGTCTGTCTTTCAAACTCAGCGCTGACTGAACAATGGTTAAGTGCTGCTTGAACAAAGACAGATGGAAAAGCATTAATATTAATGAGCCAGCTTCCTTAACTTGAGCACATGTTACAGCAATGCGCCTCTCAGGGGGTGAAAATTAGTTGATGTATTGTTTACCCGCATGTTTTGTTGCCATCACAGCCGATTGGAGCTGGAGCTGATGAATACCCTTGACTACTGCAGAGTCATTTGACGCGAGAGTGAATGCCAAATTGATTATACAAATTCATGTTGAGGACAAAAGCCAGATGTTTGCTGGTGATATTGGGTTTTTTTGTCCAGTGTGACAAGAGTATTAGAGAGCGAGGGCTGCATCTACTGATTACTTGCACACTTAATATTTTCTTCAATTATTATCTGAGGGAATAAGGACAGCCGCACATGATAAGCTGCTTCTTACTAATTAAACAACCTTAAGACAATCATTTTAGTAAGTCTTATAAAATTGAGAAAAACAAGTGGATTCTAAAATTGTTACACATTAAATACAATCTCATAAGCTCCCTCACTCTGTTGCATCCAGCCTGCAGGGATGGACAGTGATCTGGATGGCTGACGGAAAAGGACGCGGACCAATCGCATGATAAGATGCTGGCTCGTAACCGCTTCCTCCTCCTGGTGGTGGTGGGCGGAGCTGCTCTGGCCATTATCAGTCTGAGCCTCCAGTTCTGTAAGTACACAGTTTCTGTTTGTGCTCAGCTAATTAGCCATGTTTGTAAGTATAGGTCAAGTTTTTACATGTTGAATAATCAGAACCATGTTGCAGTGATAATTTGAATAATTGTGCAGCCTTATATTCAACAGAAAAATCCCCAGTTGTTTTGTTTCCATGTGTGTTTGTGTTCATACATGCATATCCTCTCTTTTGCTTTCCCAGTCAAGAGACCCCATTCATACCAAAACAAAGCAGAATCCCCTATAGACTTCCTATAAATATCCAGCACGAACAGTGGGCCTCGGGATACTCTGAAGCCTCCACAGAGTGTGTGGCAACACATTCACATCTGCTGTGGAATGCCTAGGTGTACACAAATGTGTCTTTTCCCCATCAAGTCATTGTTCAGCATCTCCTGTAGGTATTGTCCAGACAGTGTATCCCTGCCAGCCACAGTGAATGCAAGGAAACCACTGCTCAGTAAATGGAGACAGTCTCTCCTGTTCTGGATGTGATTCGCAAACCTCACAGGCATGATTGGAAAAACAGTGGGTGATGGAGAAGGCGAGGCGTGCAGTAAAAATGGAAATTTGTAATTGAATGTAAAATGTGCAAATTTAAGCTATTTTGAGAAAGTCCTATGAAACCCCAATGCAGGGGAAGTGTTTATGGTGATAGTGTGTGTCTGGACAAGCAAATAGGATTATAAATCATGCTTTCACACACATAATATCAGGAAAAAAAATCAGTGCAACAGAGCTGGTGTTTTAGAATGCATGTTTACCAAATGTCCCTGAGCTGTCCTTCATCAGCTCTTTTTGGGATTCTGGCACCTCAAACTCAAATGTGTACACCTCTGATTCTGAAAGCTTTCACCTTTTCTTCCTCTGTCTCTGTTGCTTTAATGCCATGCAAGATCAGAGGTGAACATAACGATAGCAGAAGCGAGTGAGCTGTTACTCATACTTGTTGAGTGTTTCCAGAATACACACTCACCTCCCCAACCATCACCCCCTCCCTCCCTCCCCCACCACTAAATTATACTTGTGTGATCATTTAAGAGGAGGTTGCTGTGTAAGTTATTATTAATGCCTCACTATCAAACCCACTCTCAACCCCTGCCCTGTAATCTTTGTAAAACACCCTGTGGCAGCGAAAGAGTCTATAATAAGATTTAACCAGGTATTTGCATATATGCCTGTCTTGAAGAGTTGGTACTGTAATAGATAATTGATTTTGTGTTGTTTTTATTTTTAAGTAAGGGACTTCTTGTGGAAAGGTTCTCTTTTAAAACTGCCCTCACTTAATTTTTTCAGTGGTACTTTTGGAGAAAAGCTGCTGTCATCATTTATTCATCGAACATACTGTAGAGAAGGATCTGTGCTATTATCCACGAGGAGCATGGGATGAAAGCGTGTGGGATTTCTCCTCATGTTTAATAGATGTCAGCTTCTGTT
>CAEMYA010000253.1:177609-199800 GCA_903131615.1 Diplodus sargus | reverse complement strand
GCATTTCATTCTGCAGTTTGAGTCTCCACAATGTCCTCTATCTAACCCCCCATTTGCCGTTAAGAAAGCCCATTCATGTATTTATTATTGTTTGTTGACCATTACCACAAGAGACTGAGTGATGGATGATGATCGATGATGGAGTCAGTGCATCGCTCTGGCTCCAGGCTACCTCAAATTAAGACCTGGATGTCTGCAACATGGCGCCAAATAGTGCGATTGTTTCACTGATTGACACATGGGTGCTTACCAGAGGAAAGTGACCACAGAGCTTAGAGGCACCTGAGAGAGGACAGCTGCAGTAGAGGGAATCAAAGTGACTGAAGCACAGAGAAAGGGAACTATTTTTAAATGTAAGCAATAGTGAAGGGAAAGGTGAAGCAGAGCTTGACAGGATTTAAGTGCTTCAGGAGTGCTGGTAGACTCACAGTGAGAGGGGAGTGTCATGGGAGGATATAAAAGGAGAAACAGAAAGGTCGGTAGTCTGTGAGGAGAAAGTTTTAAGCACAGCAATAAAAAGAGCTTGAATGAAATAAATGAGATGAGGCATGTTTGAGGGAGAAGAGGGACAGAATTTTATAGTTAAGACCACAAATATACTTCAAACAAAATGTTGTTCACCAAATTTGTGTAACTTTTCTAAAACCTGCAAGTGTTGTTTAGTGTTTAATAGGCAGAGCTCGCAAATTCTCATTTCTACATTCCTCACATTCTTACTTTCTAGTGTGTCTGCACTCACTGCTGAATCAGACTGATTGTCCGAGCAAGGCTGTGCTATCAGAGAAGAGACAGGAATGCTGCTGAAATCGGAATACGTTTCTGAACAAAAGGCCAGTCTTCATTTTGCCATGAGATTAGTTAACGCAAGTTTGGCAGGCTAACTCTGAACTAAGACCCATGTTTCCATGATAATGATCAGTGACACCTGCTGACCAGTGGCCATGAGGACATCGTCAGTCTGTAAAGTATCCTTAGCCTGACTGACAAGTAAGCATACTGAGTCCTGCATCTCAGCTCTGACACATGTCATTGTGTTGAGATTTTATGTGACTGATTATTTTTAAAATATAATGTCAGTTTTTTTTTTTAAGTAACCTTAACCCCAAGAAGTCTTAATTTAGCCAGAATTCACAGCAAATTAGTATTACTTAAATTAGTCACGAACATCTGCAGCGACTAAATCTGGCTCAAGTTTTTTGTGAGCTACTTGAAAGACCTTGCTCAAAATTATTTAAAATGTGGCCAGAATGTCAGTTTAAAACATTCAAAAATACATAACCACCTTATGTCAGAGATGTTAATGTATTTAACATCTCTGAACAGAGATAGAGTAATGCAGTATCGCATGGAAATTAGCAACACTGTCCCTTTCTTTACTGTAATATGCACCAGTGCTCATTGCAGGGGTGTTTCAGGGTAATGTGACTGGTAGTTTTCCTGGTAAACAAGCCGTCCTCTTAGGCAGTCCCCTCCTGAGTGGTTTGCTGCTGCTCTTCTTGTCCTATGATCCTCGTAGCTGCCTGTCACAGCCAGAGTGTTTCAGGGCTAGAAAGAACCTCCACACAGAGGTGATAGATTACCTATGAGGTAACTAGGGATGGGAATTGAAAATTAGCTCCCGTGTTCCTGTTGAGAAATGTGTCCAAATTGTTCAGGCCAGAAACGCATCATCTGGGCATTGTAAAGCAGTTATGTCCAACTGTTGTGTTTTATCTTCCTAAAAACTTGCAACAAAATGGAGGCATAGCAGAGATGAAGAAACTCTGGCTTCATTTCATGAAGAAAGATAAAAACAGTGCTAGTTTTATGCATGTAAAATGAGAATTTCATGTAAGGGTGTAAACACTAGCAATATGCTTAAAAATCTTTCTACAATTTGTGTGGTGCGAAAGCTGAAGCCATGCATTTGACACCCTACAAATGACTGCAAATCCTTCCCAAGTGAGCAGCATGTCCATTATGTAGGTTAAATATCCTGTATTATATTAATATTTTCACCTTGCAGGCTAAGCAGAATGCGTCTTTGACCAACAAAACCTAAATGAAGAGAAATGTTGTAGAAATTTTGCCTCATTTCATTGCCTGTCGTTCATAAGGAATGCTGATACTGCCAAACAGGCCAAGCAATGAAAAACGCTTGAAGAAAAGAAAGAGGCAGAGGGAGTGTGAGTGTGGACACTAAGTAAGCTAAACAATGACAATGTCTACCCCAGCTTTAATTCCCATTCCAAGAGGTAACCTTTCTAATCACTGAGCCGCTTTTCCACTTTGAAAAACAATTAGACTAAGATTGAATGTCATATTGCTCTTGGTTTACGAAGATGCTCCATATTAACATTTGGATTAGCCAGGGGGCAGTCAGGGGTCTCAACAGTACCTCCCTAGCTTTTCTGTAATGCCAAGCAGTTGTTCTTAATTAAATCTACCAAGCAGGATGTCAATCTTTGCTGATTATGCTTTGTATCCCTGCAGATTGTTCATTAAGCCACATTACTCTGCTTCGTCTAGTTGTCAGACAGTAAGGTTTTTATTAGATCCCTGTGAGAAAGAGTGATCACTAATCACTTATTGTGATTTTATTGCCGTGCAGGTGACAGAGTGATGTGTATAATCTGTCATTTGTAAATTAGAAGGTTCATTATGATGGACAGCTGCAGGCTGCCATGGCCATCCACCCACACAGTACTTGGTCTATGTCAATATTTGTTGCACCTTTCCGCACTGGTCTTTGGTTACTCCAGCACAGAACACTTTGGAGCCAGGTAAATGTGCACACACCTTCTTAATTTCAGGCCAAACCACATTTCATGAGTAGCTGTTCACCCGCTAATCAGTGTGGTGCGATAGCTGACCCAAACTTGTTTGGTGTGCATTTTTGTGGTAGAATACCCCTCTTTACTTGCATTCAGGTAGGGGTCAAGCTGCGTCTGTGAGTGCGTAATGAAGCGTTCACCAACACGCAGAGGTGGAAGATTTAACAGGCAGTACTATATTTAGCTCTAGATGTGAGTAATGGTGTGTGTGTGTGTGTGTGTGTGTGTCTGTGTGTGTAGGGTGTGTTTAGAAGTAGGATGTTCGTTCAAGAGAACTGTAACAACATTTATCAGTGTCTGACCGAGTTGTCATCATTGTTGACAGCCCTCTCAGACAGTCTCCTTTTGTGTTTGTACGATCTAATGTAGGTGGATGGAAAGTTGGAAACACATTAATGTGGGTGCATGAATTTCCCGTGAGTGTGTTTGCGTGCTACAGGGTGCTGTGTGTGCCAGCGCTGTGTCTGCACTTGGTGGAGTTCGGCAGCAAGATACAAAAGCCCCATTGTGTAGGTGACTGTGAATGCGCTGGCCTCCAGAAGTTTGGTTAGTTCAGGCAGCCGTGCGTGTGTGTTGATGGGTAGCCGGGGGCGGGGGGTGGCAAAGTATGGGGCACAGAGCGTAGAGGGGGACAGGTTGTGGCAATGAATGAGCTCCAGTGTGTGTGTGGCTGAACCTCAAGCTGCTGAACAGTCGTCAAAATGGTCTCCGCTGTGGCTGCACACCTTCTCTTCTTCATCGTCAGTGGTGAGTTTATGCAGAAATCTTCATTAAAAAGAGTTTAGATTTCCTATATGCCCACCCTATTACCCATTGTCTAGAAATAGTGAAGATTTTCACATGGATACTACTACTTTCTTAACATAAAGTTATCTTGCTGCAATGTTCTAGATGCAGTTCCAAGTGCCAAACATAAGTAAACTTCAACAGTATTTGGCTGTGCCTTGGCTTTGTTGGACTGTCATTGTGTTTGTTCTGACTTGAGACTTTACTTTTTTTTCCAGTTTTGTGTTCAATGTTCTACTGTATTCACTTCTCATACAACAGAATTAGAATAAAAAACAATGCATAGCCATTTTGACAGCCGTCTGTCAAGTGTTCAGATGAAGTGCTAATATAATGTCTCTGTGAGTGGATGTGAGATATAGCTCAAAGAATGAAAAGTCTGTGTCCTGTACTTGGAGGGTGCCTGACACTGAACATTTTGTCTCATCTCATTTTATTCTCTTGGTAAAGCTTGTGGAAATTCCCTTCATAATATGTTGATGTTTAGTAGAAGCATCCGTGATGCTTCATAGTTGTTGACTGTAATTTTATGCCCTGACATTTTCAGGGTTACAACTAAAAAGTATTTTTAGCATTTATTTAATCTGTTGATTTAAAATATATATATATGGTTAATTGCACTGTACATGGAAATGTCAGTAAATAGTGACAAATACACATCTTCAAATGGATGTTTTTCCAACAAACAATCCAAAACCAGAAGATTCAAATGTATAACATGTAAACCTTAGAAAAGCAGCAAATCCTCACACTGAAAATGCTGGAACCATCGAGATTTAGCATTACATTTAATTCCATTTAAATCATTGAGGAGAGAAAAGCAGCAAAACCTCACTTTTAAGAAGCCAGAACCAGTCAAGATTTGGCATTTTTACTTGATAACTGGCTCAAATGTGTATTAAAAAAATAATCATGAGTGGACATAAGCAGTAATGTTTTGTCTGCAACACTGTAAACTTTATGAGCCCAGCTGCGGAGAACAGGAGTGGAAACTGAATGAATGACTGTGTGATTGCTAGAAGAGTACTGTGTAACTCTTGACACACTGCATACTATGGATACACCTAAAATTGTGTAGATAATTTAAGCCTGAGAGTTGTTACACCAAGTAGGAACCATTATCTCTTTGTGCTTTAGAATCTGGCAGGCAGAGCCTCTTTTCTTTCTCTGCAGCAAGATGTAATATTTGCACAGTTGACTTGCAAGCTTGGATTTCTGATGTGTGTGTTTGTCTGTGCGTGTGTGAGTGTGACATAAGCAGGATTTGGATATCAGTCTTGCCGAAAAGGCTATATGGGTTCAACTTCTTTCTCCTCAGAGTTGGATCTTAGTGAATGGGCCTTCGAGTTCCCACAGCATCTCTGCTCTTATTGGATCATTCCTCCCAGGGGTCACAGGTCACTGGTGTCCGGGCAACGCACTGGTAGCAGTGAGGGGTTTTGGGTTACAGAGCTGTTGACGTGGAGATGAACTACAGTTAAATTGGTTTGTTAATTTTTACGAATTCTGTCACACTGCTCCGTCAGGTGGCTTTTATTCCTTCACTTGTTCCAATTTAAGAGTGAGTGCTGGTTGCAGATCCTTTACATCATCAGTTACCAAAATGACTCTCCCCTCTGTACAGTACCGCTCTATGGTTGGCAGTGTTTATTGGTCATTTCATGGCTTTGGTTCTGACAGAAACATCTCACCAAATATTTCATCTATTGTCATGGAATTTTACACAGACATTCATGGTCAGATAATTACTCCTCTGACTTTTCCTGTATCGCCACCATAAAGTGAAATTTTTGTCTTTTCGAGAAATATTTCAACAACTCTAAGAATTTCCATGGGTTTTGGGATATGCATGGTCAGCTGATATATTTACTCAGTCATGTCTCAGTGACTGTTGGATGGGATGCCAGAGCATTTGGTGAAGACAATCACTATTCATGTACTCTCAGGATTAATTAAAATACATTCTGTGATCCATATATTTTTCATCCGGCACCATCATCAGGTCAAATACAAAATACCTGTGATTAATGCTTATTTGCAATTGCCGTTGAAGACAAATCAGCTGTTAGCAAACAGGAAGGCCATTTTGAACTAGAAAGCCACGTGTGAAGTTCACTATGGCTGTATGTGTTGCGTACTTGCCTCCTCATTCTTCTCATCTTTATTCCTGGTGGAAAAGAAAGCAACTAGATCAGGGGTGCCACAGGTCAACAATCTACTCGTAGTCTTGATTTTTCAAATTTTGAGAGCCATAATTGCAGAGGGTTATGGGTGTGCATGTGCGTTTTTGGAGTCTGACGTGAGAGGCATGCATTGGCCTTCGTCTTGTTTTCTTCTGCTGTTTATCCCCTTTTCACTGTCTTCATGCTTCTCAAGTCATCCTTTTAATTCACTTTTTAATTTTCTCCAGTGAACCTGATCCCCACCACTCCCATAGTGGAGGAGCGACCCTTCCAGGCTGCAGATAGAGGTGCTGGGTCGGCTCTGGGGAAGAGCAGAAAGAGAGTGTTCCCAGTGCCTCACACCGAGGAGCCCAACCCCATATCTGAGGCCTATGGCTACTGCAACACTCCCAACCGTACTGAACAGGCATGGGAGGGTGAGACCTGCATACTGACAAATAAAATCTATCGAATCTAACTTAACACTACAAGCATGTGGATTTAGTATGTAATTTTGAGTTTGGTTACATCTGTTATTTGTGTTCCTAAAAACTTGTTAAGAACTCATGAGACCAGTGATAGCTGATGAACTTGATGAAGTATGTAAATTATTTCCAGTTATGCTGCAGCAAGTATAACAGCATCACAGTTTCAGAGTATTAAAAACAACTCTCGATCAGCTGCTAGAATCACCCAGTTTAATGGACAGTGTATAAATACTTAACATAGTAATAATGTCAGATCTAGTGTGTCAGGACTAGGGGGATGTGTTAATTGTGCGATAGTCAGTTCCACTAGATTGCATCATCCATAATGCTGCAGTGCTCTCTCACTCTACAGCACAGCACAGCAGCATGGAGCCTTGTGTTTTTTCCCTCCTCTGAAAAGTCAGAACATCCCCAGGCGATCATTCAAATATCCTTCATTGCCTAAGACAATTAATACCAGCCACTACTAATTAGATTTTAGAAAAATCAATTTCTTCTTCTAAGATTGAGATTGTAAGTATTATTATTTTAATTGAATACATGTATTTTTTAGGTGGTTTTATTTTAGTGTCCTGGTCTTTCCTATTTTCTTAATTTACTGTTAAGGGCACACACGCATATATACACACACACACACACGCACACACACACACACACAGACACACACACAGCCAATGAACCCATGTGTCTGATGTTTCTCATGCTGCTGCTTGGTTGGCGTGGCCGCTAAACTTATTAAATTTACATTTGCTTATGTGTGTCTTAACTCCTCGACCGTTTTGTCGATCTCCAGAGTTGAGCACTTTTACTTCAATCTTATTGATTTAGTTTTTTGCAGAGTAAAGCATTCAGTATATTTGGCAAGTCGTTTTTATGGCAACTTAGGGCCGCCGCAAATAAGCTGCATAGAAATTGCTGACATACTGTCAATGAAATGTTTGCAGCTTGTTAGCAACATTTCACTCTTTGCCCATTAAGCAGATACAGAGAAACATTAGCAATTATAAGAAATCATGTTTTTCTCTACCTGATGAATCTTAAGTGAAATATTCACTCCCTTTGGCAGTAAAGTTGCAACTACAAGCAAAACGTTGCTGAACAATCTAACTACCTTTTGTTATCAATTATCTAAATAAGAATGCAAATGGTTATTACAAGTAATGGTAAAGCTATCACTGATGCCATAATAGCAGTTCTCAAGTCTGCTTGTTACATTGAATTATTGTGGATCCTAATTTCTCCTTTTGACAGGTCACAGTCCTGCTGACTACAAGCTGCTGTCTGTCCAGGTGATGATTCGCCATGGTGACCGCTACCCACTTTATTCCATCCCCAAGACCAAACGGCCCGCCATTGACTGCACCTTGTCCACCAGCAGGTACATGCTTTCTACAGAAAATATAGTAGATATATCAACTGTAGCATTTTCTCGTCGTAGCCAAATTTTGGCCATAGCTAAAAACAACATTGTTTATCCCATTAGTGTCCTGTCATATTTGTAGTTTCCTTCAACTATTTTGAAGAAGGGGAGGATGTTGAAAGGAATTTTTCTTTGCTCTTTGGGTCATTGTCAATCCTAAACTAGGTTGTTTAAGAAAATTATCTGAAGAAAGTGTAGTAGAATGAAAAAAATTCTCAAAAAAACTGACAATTATTTGTGTGATCTGGAATCAAGCAATGTTGATGTCAAAATGGTATCAGGCTAGAGAGCGTGAACACATGTGAAATGAAGAAAACTTCTCCTCCACTTAAAGGGGCACTATGTAGTTTTGGAGAAAAAATTCAAACTCAGAATTTTAAACATTTACATTATTAAGGGTTTTTGTAAAACAAACTCATAAATATATTTGTTTTCCATAACTGACTAAACAAGCTGTTCTGAGAGGAAAATAAGGTCCTCAGAACACTAGTAAGGTGGCAGGGTCCACTACAAAAAACAAACAAAAACGGTAAAGCGGATTGAAATTATTTTGTCCTTAAGGTTGGCTTGTTTATTCAGACATGAACCTATAGAGATTTTGTTTATTTAGTTTGTTTAGGCATAATAAAAATCAGTCAGTAAAGATCTTTCTCTTCTGATTAGTTTTTTCCCCACAACTACATAGTGTATCTTTTTAAGCAACACAAATGTTGCACAAAAACATAAACGAAACAAAAGGCAATAATAGAGAGCATCTCCTAATAAGTAAATGCATATCAGTCATTGCAAAACAACTGCTAAACTGTAGAAATGGCAAATTGCTACAGTCCTCATCAAGCAAGGCTGCTGGATGGACACGCAAGACAATGAATGGAATATGGAGGTGAAGACAAAAAAATGTGATATTGTTATGTTTAATTGCTTTATATTGCAACATGTTCATGCTGTGTTTTCTTATCCTGCTTCAATCGTTCAAGTGTTAATACTATGAAAACAACAAACAGAAAAAAATGAAAAGCTTCATCAATGCATTCTTTCACTTTTCGTTGGCTTCTAGACTCTGAAGACAAAGGCTTCATGCTCACAGTTTCAGTTAATACAGGTCAGACTAAAGAGTGCAAAATGCAACCAGGATTTTACTGGCCTCCCAAGCAGCAGCCCAGCTACCTCTGCCTAATGCCACAAACAAGAGGACCTGCTGGAAAATGAGAGAGACCAATTACTGCAACAACTTCTCATGTCCTCTCACAAAAACTGCTGGCTTAATAGCAGCCGTCAGAAAATGAGCCCAGAGTTTTTAATTAGGAAGTAGTTGTAAAATACTTTTTTTTGGTGGTATTTGTGAGGCTTTCAGAGACCTCTATCTATATTGATTTAGTTACCGTTTGATATATCAAAATCTGTTTTTGCATTTTACTCAAGCATATTGAAAAAGATGCGCTTTCACAGTTCCCATGGTTTCTCAGTGTTACTGGATGTGTCAGCGGTAGCGGGTGAATTTCATTTGCTACATCTGTTCTGCTGCGCTTTGGTGCAAATTAATACACACATATAGAGACAAACACATTTACATTTGTGTGCATGGTCTGTTGAGGCTGGGTTGTTGACAGTCTTATCTCGCTTGATTTGAGCAAACATGCTCACTGAACAGCTGCGGTTAGACACAACAATTGTCACTGCAGAAACTCCCCACTGTAATATGGATGGAAAACACACACACACACACACACACACACACACACACACAAATTAATATTGGTAGCCTCTTGAATTCATTAAGCTCATCTGTATATCTTCCTCCCTGTCTTTGTTAGCACTCTGGCTGTGCTCACACTTCTACTCTTTCAAGATGGTTAGATGAGTCTTCCTGACAGGAATTTATAATAAGTCAGCATGTGTCTGTACTGTAAACAGCCTCAATTTATGCAACATTTTCATGTAGATACACACGTGCTACGAGCAGAATGAGCCATTTCGTATCCAAACATTAACTTTGGTCTGATGGTACTGATGTGTGCACACAAATCCTCATGAATGACTTATTCAGACCATATGGCCAACAATTTCCCTGTGACCAATCCCCCTGTTTTGGCTCTGTACCTGAGTTCAGATTTCGCCAATGACTTCATTTCGCACAAAGCTTTCACTTCGGCCACATCGGCTTTGCACATCTGGATGGAGTGTCCAAGCTGTAATCTTTTGAGCTGGCACGGTGTACACACAGTTGCATTTCAGATTGGCAGGATGCAGTTAGACTGCTATGCACATCTAATATTAGATATTTTCAGTACCCTTGATCTGTGAAATGGGGCTGAAAGTAAGCCATCCAGCACACAAGCCTCTTATGATGGAGGTTGTCTTCCATTCAGTAATTAACAGGAAATAATGTGATTCTTGCCTTCATCTACTTAAAAAGCATTGATGTGCCTATGAGCAAGCGCCTGCTCCCTTTGCCTCGAGAACTGTTCTGTGGCCAGTAGTTGTATCCTCTGGCTACAGTACTGAGCTCCTCTTTGAGGATATCAAAGTATGTTAGTGAACTGAAGCTTGTTTTGGCATTATGAATATGATTGTATTGTAGGCCAAATCTAGCACAAAAGGACACAATGACATTTAATGTTTGCAAGAGCACAAGACCTAATCCTAGCTCCATTACCGTTGTAATGGGATTAGATCGTTTTTTTCATCGTTTTATTTTTACAGCATGACTCGAGGGATGGAAATACCAGTCTCTGTGATTTGCCATGATAGTTGGTACAATGATGAGTGTTAGGGGAATTGACAGACAATACGATGGCGGAGGATTTGTTGTCATATCGAAAAGCAACAGCTGCAAAACCCAATATTCACTTGTTAATGTTAATTTGGAAAAAATGTGTTGGTGACCTCACTTGTACAACTTTTTACATGAAAATTAGTGTGTATGTGGAGGAATTTTATACGCTGATAAACCTGCTTAATAATCAGCAATTAAATCCTTCCACATAGCCAGGAGACGAACTTGCCTTTTTTCTGTGTCCTGTTAGTCACTGTGAAAGCAGCAAATCATATACCTCATCAGAGTACATCCAGAAGACATTAAACCTGTTAAGTATTGCTCAATTCTGTTCAGAATTAAACAAATAGATTTTGTGATAATGGAAGTTGCTGAGGAAGGAGACATCTCGTTTCTGTCTGCTCTCTGATGATGAGAGCATGCTCAGTAGTACTGATCAGGCAGCTGACTAGGCTCAGACAACACGAGGACAGGATGACAGCAGTTACTTTTTTAATATCTTAGGCCAGCAGCCTTAACTTCATAGCACACATCATAGCATCGCACCTGACAAGGAGAGTAGATTAGCTCGTTCACCCAGGTGCGTGTCTTAGTGGGTTTTTTCAAGAAGTTGGAGGTGTATAGTCTGTCGTATGCAGCTCTGTATCTAACAGCTCACTCTTGTTCCATTTCTCTCACACACTGAATAAAACTGCTTGGCATATTTCAAACGGATCTGCTCTGAACAAATGCCAAAAACAATTACTCTGTTGGCGTTTTGTTTTTTGATGACCGGTAGCGCTAAATTGCCAACTTACTGAACAAAGCGTTTCCTGTGGCTTACCTAGATCAAAATAAAAGTCAATTTAAATGTTCAGTTGCCAAATTAATGTAAAGTAAATTAATGCAGTGCACTACAGAATAGCGAGCATCTGGTTTTACCTAGTCAGGTGTACTCGGTCAAACAAGTTTAAGTCCAGTTTGATATCCAAAATCTAAGACAATGTATAGTCTCATACACCATAATCATATAGTATTAATATATTGCCCAGCCCGAACTACACTTCTGTTTTATACATTAATTTGAGCAGTGATATAGTCTCATCATCATTCAGCTATATACACAAATTGAAAATGTGTGTCAAAGCAGTTGGATGGAAAGGCGCTCACTGTGAACATGTTGGCATGCAGCTCAAAACACTTTCTGTGCTTAAGTAGCCTAACAGTGCCGCTAACATGGCTATTGACTAATAATGTACACAGACACGAGCAGAACAATCTGGTAGATGTCGAGAGTGAAAGCGTGTCGTTGGGCTGTGGACAAAACAGGACGTCACCTTCGGCTTTGGGAAACACAATCAACATTTTTTCAATATTTTATAGACGAATCCAGAAAATAATCAAGATTTTATTGGACAATGAAAATAATCATTATTTGCAGACCTACCATTAAAAGCTATTTCTCATTTCTTTGCCCTCATAATGATTGTAGATTGCTCTGTGTTGTATTTAGACGAGGGTTTAATTACAGGGATCTGAACTAGCATATGCTCAGGGCTGAATCCTTGCAGAGTGCTTAGTAGCGTGTGTGTGCGCGTGCATCTGTAGTGTGTGTGTGTGTGTGTGTGTGCGTGTGTGCGCTGGCACCAGCCTGCCGACCCACTGTCTCTGTCTGCGGTTAACTGAGCTCTCTCCAGCAGGGAACATCCCCTCTCTCCTTCCTTCTTCTTTCACCACTACAGTCTTTGTCAAGGTTTCTTCTTTCTGCACCAATCGTCCTTTTTACTTTAAATTCTGTCTAGCATTCACCCCAGTTTAGATCACACTATTTAATTTCCTTTACTGTTTATTCCTCATACCCCTGTTTTCCTCATCTCTCCATCCCTTCCTCCCTCATCACTAATCTGTCCTATCCAGTGATAATAATCCCTGCTTAATGTAATTGGGCTCTGTAATCTTTGGTTAGCAACAATCAGTCTAATAGACGGCCTGGCTGGCTCTTTGTCCACACTTGTGTCCCCCATGTCCTGACATCAAGTCTCCCAGTGTAGCCAATTAAATCTAGATTGTCCCATACTCAGCAAACTGATCTGCTGATGACAGAGCAGAGAGGAGCACTGATGGCGCAATATCTCACTCATTTCACTGTTCATGTGGCTCGTGGTGCATATATTACTGTGTAAGTGAATATTGAATGCGGATAGCGGCAGGTGCTGGTGCAACGTGACAACAAAAGAAAACAGTTTTCTTAAAAATAGCAAATGTGGCCTAGTGCTTTCATCTGAAATCAGAGTGGTTCTTTGAAGCTTTTATTTTGACAGAAAAGGGAGTTTGTACCTTTGTAGCCCCATCCTTTGTGGCTGTAGATGCCAGATTAACTTTACAGCACTGGGTCAGTCATCGCAATCAAAAGCGTGATTTAAGAGTAATGGCAGAAGGTCGTTTTTTAATGTCACGATCCTGAACCAGTCCATGATCACTATGGAAACTGTGTGTGTGTGTGTGTGTGTGTGGGTGTGTGTGTGTTTGTGTGCACTCTTTTAATCTGAGCGAGCTGAGCTACAGCTCCCACAGATTTGTTATATTCAACTGTAATCTTCAATCATCTCTAATCTATTAGATCACTGGCTGCTCCTCTTGCTGCCCTCGCCCTTGTGTCTGTCGATGTGTGTGTGTATGTGTGTGTGTCTGTGCTTGCATATCTGTATATGCATGAGTGTGTGTCCCAAGGCAACACATTCTTTCATCTTTTTATATCACCATCTCCAGTATACCCTCCCACACATATTGAACAGTGCTGTAGTCCTGCAGTGTTGTGTTAGAGAGACACCTGGTGGTGGACGGTGGTAGGAAGTGACCTGGTCATGCTGTTACACATTGAACATGTAAATCTCCTTACATTAATTATTAGGTTCTCTGTATACAGACAATACAATAATGCTGTTAGCCCTCTGTTATAGGAACATTGAGTTTAGCATCATTAGTTGAATGTAAATAAATCAAACTCTATTAATACAATTGTGCTTCTGTAATTTTGGCTCACTTGAATGTCCAGGAGATGAAGCAGACCCAGAGATTGATGGCTTACGTCGAGACAGTTTATAAACACAGGAAGTGTGCAGACAGACTTGCAGTTATTTTGCTCGAAGCAAAATAACTGTCTGCACAGAGTGTTGCCATGATAAACCTAACCAGTCTTCCCAAATGCCCAAATTATATCTACAGCTTCAGGAAGCAGTGCTTCCATACATGCGTACATTAAGGTCTGTACAAGATACGTATGACCTCCTACTGTATGTAGACAGAATGACTAAAGAGAATCATATTTTTCCCCAACAGTGCCTTAAGCTGTACAATGAAATACTGTGAAAGAAACTGGGTTTCTCCTCAATTGAACCATGTTGCATGCCAAAACTTGAGACACATTTTTCCGCTTGACTCAGCACAGGCTGTTCTGTTTAAGAAATAGATAAAACTAGTTTAGTAGTTTCTCATCATCACCCCTCTAACCTGTGCCACAGATACTAGGACTTTCTGTGCAGTGAAACAAGATGTTTAGTTGATAATGATATTACACAGAAAAAAAAGAAAATCTTCACATTTGACAGAGCTTGGGCCAGAGAATGTTTGGCATTGTGCTTGAGAATTGATTCAGAAGATTGTTGGATTATTGAACTTCTTCAAATTTCTATCAATCCATTTATCAGTTGATGGAATTTTAAGTTCCTCCAACGTTGCATGTTTTGAGTAGTAAAAGTTCCATGACGATTGTAAAATGAAGTATTGTGGTTTAATTGATGCATTTATAATAGTAATTAACAATTATTTTTAAGGTTTTTATGTTAATGTTTATTTTCTCCCACCAGTGGTGCAAAACTCACCATTTGCAATAATATCAGAGAAAAATGGAAACATTTAAGGAAAAGACTGTTAAATGATTCATCTCTTGAAATTGTTGTCAAATCATTTCCAAGCTAGAATGAGCAATACCAGGACCCCAAAAACTGAAATACTTGAATAAAAGTTTTTGCAAATTTTTGCAGCCGTGCGTTCTTTCTGTGACATTTCATCTCGTTTGTATGTCAGAATGAAAAAGAACACACTGTTATTCTATAAGGTGTTGTGTAATTGAAATCAGCCCAGTGAAAATCAGATATGATTAACTAAAAAATAACTACAACTATGAAACTGTTTGAAAGCCATAAAACCTTTTAAATATATATTGTGCTTCATTTTATCCAGCATGTCTCTCAAAATAATGTGGCCACACATTGATACCAATAACCAATAATTACCTGCTTCTCATTACCAATACCGATAACCAATAATAATTTCACATTTTCCCCTGTATTATGGCAGACTTTGATATCAGCAAATATCACGTTGTTGTCCAAAGAATCAATTTAATATCTTATTTTGATTAAACTTGCTGTTTACACCCCTAGCTTAGGCACCCCTGAGGAAAAAGGGCCAAGATGTAGGTAGCGAAGATGAATGATTTAGTATTCGATATATACAACCACTATTGTTGAAATTAAAACAACAAATACAAAGAACGCTTCTGATTAAAGGTTCTGACTTCAAATCCCATTACAAAAATAAAGGCTGTTACAGAACTGAAAGGCAAGGCTATGGCTGCTATCTGCAAATAAAACATTGACAAAGAGGCACATAGTTGGCATTCACATTATCACAAATCAACAAACCAAATACATTTCCTATTTCAGCCCACAACTATACTACTTTGAGGACGTTCAGAAGTGTCTCTAAATTTTCACTTCTGATTCAGTTTCTCACCAACCACATGAGCAGCAGCAAAAAACAAACGCTCACTGTTGACACTAGTGCAAGGGGTTGACAGGTAACCATACCGTACTTGCAAATTGGGCCAGAGTTTGAAACTTCTCCATTACTCGATCGGGCTCCCAGTCTTGGGAATCAGGGACTCTTCACAGGCATAGCTGCATTAGGTAATGAGCTGACAACCGTGTGCCATTTTTATGGGACTATTTATTGGCAATCATTTCATCATCCAGTCAATAAATAATTATATAAATTTCCCATAATCAGGTCAATAATGTATCAGTCCGATATATATTGTGTATCCATACAGGGAGCTCCCTACTGACATTGCATGGAATTGTGTAACTTCAGCATCTGTGTCTTTGTTATCTGTTGAGGTTTATTGTTTTTGCGTGTACCATGACTGCTTACCAATTATTACAAATAAAACTCTTGTCCAAGTGGAAACATTGTGTTGGCACTGCTGACTCTTTGTCAGCCTCTTTTATAGTTTTCCAACAAAATACCATAATAGCACAGCTGAACATCCTTCCACTCTGTCTATGATTTTAGAATCCTAATATTTACCGTAGTTTATCATTCTTTACCACCCTCAGGAAGCCTTCCCACCCCTTGCTTAACGCCTTCATCAGTCATATGGGCCTGGGAGGACATGGCCATTGGGAGTCACCACTGAGCTCTGTTCCCCGCCTGCCCAACCACAGTGCCTGTGAAATGGGAGAACTCACGCAGACAGGTAAGCAAGGCAGCTCTGTCCACCACAACCAGACAGTTTTCTTCTCTTCTAACCAAAGCTGAACTTGTCAATGCTCCACTTCAAATGATCCTTTCGGTTCAGTTTGCCTCCAAACAGCTAACTTTGCTCAATTCTACGGATTGATCATTCTTTTTATCGAATTGATCTACAAATTAAATGTCATATTCTATTCAGCAGAGTATTTTGTCCTTATTGACAGTCTTTTGTCAACAATATCAAACTTCATCTTGTTTCCATTCTTTTACAGGTGTGGTTCAACACCTGCGCAACGGGCAGCTCCTCCATCAAGCCTACAAGCGTCACAATCTCCTCCCTTCTAACTGGTTGCCCCGCCAGGTGTGGGTTGAAACCACAGGTAAGAGCCGCACTCTCCAGAGCGGATTAGCGTTCCTCTACGGCTTCTTACTGGGCTTTGATTGGACGAAACTGACCGTGCGGCACCAGTGGAGCACTTTGTTCTGCGGCTCGGCATGTGACTGCCCCGCCAGGAACAGATACCTGGAGGAAGAGCAGAGGAGGCAGTATCGGCTCAGAGTGAGCGATACCGAACTTGAGAGGACTTATGTGGATATGGCGCGGACGTTGGGATTGCTCACCCGCCAACTCCGAGCTGCAAACCCTATAGACTCCTTGTTGTGCCATTTGTGCCACGGCATCTCTTTCCCATGTGTTCCTATGGGAGAAGGTGGTACCAAGGCATGTCTGACAATGGCACAGTTTGCTGTGATTCGTCGACAGCAGCTAGATGATGAGGTTGATCGGAGAAGAGTGGGGCTGTACCGTAAATATGCCATCCTGGCCATGTACCCCTACCTCAACCGAACCGCCACCAAGATGGAGCGTGTGGCCAGGGATAATGAGGCTGGCCGACAGCCGCGTGCAGGAGGCGAGGAGGTCTTCACCCTCTCTTCAGCACACGATGTCACCATGGCCCCGTTACTGAGCGCCCTGGGACTGGAGGAAGCACGTTTTCCACGGTTTGCAGCAAGAGTAGTGTTTGAACTGTGGAAGAGTCCACCAGTGATACAAGGGCAGCCGAAGAAGAGAGCCAGCAAAGGGGAGAAGTCAAAAGTGAAAGACGGGGAACTGTTCATCAGGGTGCTGTACAACGGTGAGGATGTGACATTTCACACCACCTTCTGTCGCTCCCACGACCGCCGTGCCAGTCAGCCACTCTGCCCTCTGAAGAACTTCCTGTCTTTTGTCAGGAGAGACATGTTCAGCCTTGTCAATGCTACTTCCTACCAGGAGGCCTGCTTCAGGCGCCCTGGTTGACAGATGGACAGATGGAGAGGAGGGTGACTGAGTACGGATGCAGAGCTGGCAGATGGTTGTACTTCCCTTGACTTTTAGTTGTTTTCCACTTTTGAAGATGGTGCACTTTTTACGCTTCTCATAGTGTCTTAAAATTCCACATACTTCTAAATGTCTCCTTGACATTTCTGAGCACAAAGTGAGTTCAGAACTCACACTGCTGTACAATACACGTTAGTCAGAGGTCTCAAGTTTCTAACCTTTCTACAGAGTTTGAAGTTCCTTTTTGAATATTGTACGTTTTCTATAGCAAATCTGAAGGAGATAATTCAAGGGAAGTTGTATGGCACTTAGCCACTTTATTCCTACATTCCATAATACCATGGAATTGTGAAATTCCAGTATTCCCAAATGTTTGCAAGAAAAGGGAATATCGAAGCTGGAAAATTTATGCTGGATTAAACATTCCTGGAACATATTTTGTGTAGTAAATCTTTTCAATGAAAATTACACTTTGGGCTAGTTTGGCCCACATTACTCTGTATGATTCATTAGTCACTAAACATTCTTATGGGTTTTAATGTCTAGTCATTTCAGTTGGCTGTCTGTTTAATGGTATTTCTATCCTGATGATTTAGTAAAATTGTCTCTGGTACTTTGAAAGTGGTACATGTTTTTTTTTGTTGCATTAATTTACAACTACAGTACATCTGTATTTATATTCATTGGTAATAAAAACCAATCACATTCCACTTATAATTTGTGTTTCTTGGTAACTGAATTAAATAAAGGTTCTGTATGAGCAGATGTGTTGATATCATTTTTGACTAGTTTGTTGAAAAGTGGATTCCAGGTGATGTTTTGGTTTAAAGCATATAACCATAGGAAAAGTTGTGGTCAGAAGTTTACATTAACTTGTAAAGAACATCCATTTCATGGCGGTCTTGAGTTTTGGCAATTTCTACAACTCACATTTTTCTTTGATGCTTCTTTGTCAGAAAAAAAAAACAAAAAACATTGATGAAGTTCAGTTCTTTAATTTGTTAAGGGTCTTCTAAAAAAGTGACCATATCTGCCGGGTAATAAAAATACTTACAGGAAGCTGAACGATCAATTTTGGTGTTGTTGTGTTGTCTTTATTTGTAAGTATGAAGTGCCCTTGTGTCACTGTAATGATCAGGAAGAGACCCGTACTATCACCTGTTGCTGAGAGAATATTGGCTCTAAATTCTAAATTCTTAAAACCTTATTAGTCAGAAGGCAAGTGGTTGCTTGGTGTTCCAACAGGACAATACATCAGTTGTAAAGAATTGGCCAAATCAGGTTAGAATTAAGGCTCGTGGAACAGCCATCCCAAATTCCGGACTTGAGGCCCACTGAGAACACGATAACCCACTGGGTTAAAAAATGGCCAAGGGGCATTTGGTTTTAGAATGATGATGTCACATGTTCAGAAGACCCAAATTAAAATAATTGAACTAATCTTCATGACTGTTTTATGTGCCCAATTATTACATCACAGTAAAATAAGAGCTGTAGAAATCATTGGAACTCATGATGTACATGTTGTGTGTGCAAACCTTTGACCACAACCGTTTATGTATATAGATGATGTATAAATAACTGATTACATAAGTGAAAAGATCATTTATCTTGACGTCTCTTATATTGATCTACCACTAGATGGCGTATTAGCTCCACACACCATTCAAAGGCAGTCTTGAGCCATCTGCTGCTATCAGTTACCCACTTTGTCAGCAGTGCTGCAGGAGCACAGCACATAGTCAATACATTTATATGAATGTAAAAACCGTGAGTGCCTTCGCCCCCCCACCACTAGATCAGTCATGTGTCATCATCATTAGGGACAATATACAACGCTGACAAGATATCAGTTGTACAGCTCATATTCAAAAGTGCCTCAGTTTGGTCGCTCTGCTTTTTTCTTCTTTCTTTCAGAATCAGCAGAGTATTGACTGGAAAAATGCAATAACAAGAGCGAGGTGGGTAAATTAAATTTGCTGTATAGGGACATTGTGTTTGTCCTGGCAGCAGAAAGCTATTTCCGAGTGAATAAATAGGTACACAATTGATGCTGTAGTGTAGATAGTTTACAGATGTCATCTGCTGGGACAAGACTTTTCATTTGGTTACACCATGAGGACAGGATTTGTAGGAAGTCTGGATTTGTATGAATTTACGGAGCTTTAATGGAGTTTTTCTCAGACGGCGACAGTGGATTTATTTAATTGTACTGGTTGACAGGAGTGACACTAAAAAAGTATGAAAATATTTGAACTCCCGGGACCAGCGGAATCAGAACTCACATTACCTTCTGTTGCTGAGTCACACCCTAAATTTCAGCTCACATCTCAATCCTGAAGTTGAGGCAGAAATGCACAAGTCGATGCAAATTTATTCGCAAACTTTCCCCGGCCACATCCAAAACCCTCTCCGGGGCCATTTCCCATGCTATGCCATGACGTCAGGGTTGTTAATGATAGGAGCTAACCTTCCTCGGCCGACATGATTCCTTCCTCTCTTGTCCTGCCCTCTGCCACCGACGCCTTTCCCTCCAGGCCCTGACACCCCTCCACCACCCACGCCTCTGATGTCATCCCGCCAGACCGAGGTGGAGCAGCAATTTTCTCCCGCCGCAACTCGCTCAATCTTTGATGTTGTTACGCTGCCTCTGGCTTTGGCATATATACCGGTGTCTCTCAGTGTGTGTGTGTGTGTGTGTGTGAAGAGAAGGGTAAAGACGGATCAAGGTGAATGCATGTGTGTGTATGTGTGTGTGTGCAGGCTTTGGCTTGGCTCAATGTGTGCATCAGTGTGTTTGGCCCCAGAACAATGTCCGCTTGACCCGGCCGGGGATCAAAAAGAAACAACCCTGCATACAGATTTCCAAACGCACGCGGGCTGTCCAGCGCATCGGTGGCGACGCTGCATGCGTTACGTGTGTGTTCCAGTGTGTTGTTTTGGGGAGATGATGGGAAGACAGATGAGTGACAGCTCAGACAGTAGGAGAGCAAGCATTGTGGTCAACGCTGAGAAGAAGCGAAGATGGAGGACAGGGAGAGGTTGCGGTTACGGTTTCGACGGTAACCTCATGGAATCTGCCCCTGACTCTCTCCCTCTCCGAAACCACAGTTACAGCCGCAGGTCGGAGGAATTAAAGAGAGAGATTAGATTTCATGTTGTGAAGAGGTTTCGGAGGAGGAACAACAGCTACCAGACTCAGGGCGAAGGGAGCCAAGTGTTGACCAGAGGGAGCAGCTCGGGTTCAGGCTAATGCCACCGCTAAAAATGACTCCAGCTTCCCACGGTGGGTTCTCCTAGCTCCATTCCACTGTAATTCATAGGAAATGAGCCAGTCAGAAGATGTGTGAGAATGACACATTATAAGCTTCGGTCTCACAGATATTATCTTCCCATGCACGTCGCAGACAGCTCAACACTACATTCAGCAGCAGCAATACTGGGATCCCTTACATAAAAGTGATAGCATTTGGAATCTGTGATATTATACTCTTGGGATCCTGATGCCACCTGCATGAATACTTTTTAAAGCAAGATTTTGACATATTGGGAAAAGTCCATATACATTTCATATCTGTACAGTAAATGTGCAGCTACATCTTATGGTTAAATAAGCTGAGCATTAAGAGCCAAAACAGCTCATCTGGTTTGGTCCAATAGCAAGAAAAAATCCATCCGCCAGCACCCCTAAATCTGGCCTAAATGTTAGATTTTGTTCCGAGTCACTGCCGCGTCAGCCAGTTAGCGCAGACATGCTCCAGCGCCAGTTAATACCACAACTTTGTCACTTTTACACTTTGGGTTTTGGACGGATTAAACAAACAGGATGTCACGCGTAATCGGTGAACTCTGAATGTGTTCGTATGTGGGTGTTGGGGCTCCTATTAATCCTGGACGGACTCAGGCTAATTTGTTTTCTTGTTACTGGTCTAAAGCTGAAGCTTCATATTTGTCGAGGAGATATGAAGGAGGGTGGTATTGATCTTCTTATCCAGCTCTTTGCAAGAAATTTAATTTGCCAAAATGTCACATTATTGCTTTAGTGCTTTTTATAAATTCCAAGAAAAAAAAAAAAAGCTACAATATTTTACCAAGTTTGAAAGTCAAAGCAAGAAGAAAATTCTATTTTTTAACACATAAGGTGCCATTTTAGGGAGATGAGGTGACAAATGGCCACACTTGACACACCTTTCAGACAGATTTAACAAAGTGATCGTGGTATATTAATTAGTTAGCTTTAGAGGTTGAGCCAGGCTAATCGCTTGTACGGCTTTTTAGCAAAGCTAACTTCTGCTAATGTGGCTGTAGATACAAACTCGAGTGGTCTTTTCTTGTCTATCGGAAAAGTGAATATCACTATCTCTGAAAATGGGAAAATATTACTTCCAATAAACTACAATAAGAAGGAAACTACTTTTACAAAGTTTGATAGTCTGACAAAAAAAACAAAACAAAAAAAACGGGATTCTTAGCACATAAGGAGCCATTTTTGGTAGATGAGGTGACAGCAGACCATGTGTAACCCCCATGAAAATTAAATAATTTGACATTTTTACACTTCACTTTCTGTGCAAATGAAATATTAACATGTTAATTAGTGAGCGTTAGAGGTTGAGCCAGGCTAACTGGATGCCTCTTGTCTTTAAGCTAAGCTAAGTGGCTGCTAAATGTAACATACAGACATTAGAATGATATTCATTTTCTTATCAAATTTTTGGCAAGAATGTGAATAAGCATATCCTGAAACATGTGAAACTATTTCTTTAAAGCTTTTTCTAAACTACCAAATGAAGGAAACCTACAGCCTTTTACCAAGGTCAAGGGCCAGTCTAACCCGACACCTGACAGGCATGGAAAAGTGGTATTTTTAGCAAACAAGAAGCCATTTTTGGGACATGACGTAAAGAGGAG